>JADBJO010002543.1:132500-207500 GCA_016801955.1 Conus betulinus
ACCTGCAGTTTCTAGAGTGACCTAAGCTAAGCCCCAGTCCATGTAATTTCATTACATTTTTCCATTCAACGGAAGACCTATAGCTCCATCTTTCCCACAACAGACAACGCACATACATCTGATCCTGGAAGACCTGTAGGGCCATCTTTACCGGCATGGACAATGCGTGTGTGTGACTGATCCTGGAAGACCTACAGCGCCATCTTTACCAGCATGGACACCGTGTGTACACCTGACCCAAACAGACGTGAAGGACCCACCCTGCACTGGGGATCTGACAGCGAGGAGTTGGCGTGGCAGGTCAGCAGTTTGTACACAAAGCGCCGCTGGAACAGCCGGTGGTCGCTGGTCTCCCTCAGCCCGTCGTGCAGCAGCCGCAGCATCCAAACTCTTTCCTACACAGAGACACACGACACACAACTCTCTCTCTCAGTCACTGTGGAGGCAAGGAACAGGTATGAACATATAGGAAGAAGAACTAACGTATCTCTTTCTCTCTTTCATCATTTCTAACCCATCATTTCCATTCCGTCATCACCTGCAGTGGACACTGGGGTTCACATTAAAACGTCAATCAAGCAAATATGATAAGAGATTATCCACTCATGTCACAAACCATTGCTTTAGTTGTAAAGAAAATAAAAACTGAATGCCAATAAAAAAATATGAAAAAAATTTTCCACTCATGTCACAAACCATCGTTTTAGCTGAAAAATAAATTATGGCTGGGATTTCTATTGTAAAAAAAAACGTAACGCCTATCCTTGCTGCAGTATAAAGAGAAAAGCTACTGCTGAAAACTGAACAAATCTCTATTGTAATAAATGAACATGGTAACGATGTAAATGAAGGCGACTCATTGATGTGACATAGTTCTGCTGCCGTAAACTGAATAAAACGCCAGTCAGTTAATCTATATGAACAATGGTAAGAATCTGTAAACTGAATAATACGCCAGTCAGTTAATCTATATATGAACAATGGTAAGAATCTGTAAACTGAATGATAATGCTACAGTAAGGAAATTGAGAAATGATAACAGTCAGTGGGGCTGGAACAGCTCGGTTGGTAGAGTGCCGGACTCATAATCTTGGAGTTGCGGGTTTGAATCTCCGACGGGCCATTTGGATACAGGGGAATTTTTCCCTCTGAGTTAACATTGGCTCTGACTCCATTTCCCAAACAGTCTTTCGAATGAGACTATAAACTGAGGTTCCGTGTGGCAATGCACGCATAACATCTTGCACACACGTAAAATCCATCACCTAACTTTCGGAAGAAGAGGTCGGTTTGGCCGTTGGTATGGATGACACGTTACACATAGCATGCACCTTCCTGAAGATGGAGTATGGCTGCCTTAATGGCGGGATAAAAAAAAAAAGGGTCATACACACAAAACTCCACTCCCTCTGGTGGGTAGATGGGATTAATCCTGGCCTGTCTATACAGGGAGTGTTCCCAGGAGTATCAGCCTGCGTATGCACAAAAAAAAAAAAAAAAAAAGTCAGAAAAAGTAAGTAAGTAATAATGAGACAGTATGTGAGTAAGAATGAGAGATAGTAAAGTGAACAATGACCAGTCAGTAAAGTGAATAATCAATCATATGCCTTGGTAAACACTGATGAGATTCAGAAAAAGTGAATAATGATAAGAGGCAGTAAAGGGAATAATGATAAGAGGCAGTAAAGTGAATAATGGTAAGAGGCAGTAAAGTGAATAATGGTAAGGCAGTAAAAAGAATAATGATAAGAGGCAGTGAGTGACCAATGGTGTGAGTCAGTGAATGAAAAAGTAAGTAATTGTGAAAGGTAGCACAGTAAAAATGACCCTAAGCAGTAAATATGGATACATACAATAAATATGATACTAAGCAGTATGGTGAACATACATACAGTCAAAAATGACTGTAACAATACAGTGAAAATATGTACAATAAAAATAATAAGCAGCACACATACATACAAGAAATAATGACCCTAACCAGTACAACATATATACATAAATAATAATAATTAGCAGTACAGTGAAGTATACAACAACATATAATAATTAGCAATACATGAACTACATACAAGAAAGTATGAGTTAACAGTACATGAACATACAATACATAATGATAATTAGCAGTACAGTGAACATACATACAGTAAATAATGATAATTAGCAGTACAGTGAACATACATAAATAATATAATAAAGCAGTACAGTGAACATACATACAATAAATAATAATAAGCAGAACAATGAACACACATACAGTCAGTAATGACTGTAGGCAGTACAGTGAACAATAAATAATGATAATAAGCAGTACAGTGAACACAATAAATAATAATAGGCAGTACAATGAACACACATACAGTCAGTAACCAGTACAACAGTAGTGCGTGCACTCAATAATGACCCTTAAAATGAACACGCACACAGTCAATAATGACCCTAAACTAACACACACAAGCATGCATGCGGAACACACCTCACCTTCCTTCAACAGCTTGCCGTTGACACATTTCTGACCACATGAACGCACTTTTGCACGCTCTCTTACACATCTCTAAACACACTCTGGTACTCGTACTGACATGGACGCAAGCATACACAAAAGCATCCACACACCTAAATCATGATAAATGCTTAACACATTTGCACTAACACATAGTACGCACATTCTCCTCTTTCGTTTTCGTATGCATGCATACGCACACAAACATACACACCACACACAAAAATTACTGGTGGGAGTTGCATCGCGGACTCAAAAGATTCTTTCATTTCGTTGTTGTTGTTGATATTTTATTTATTAACTTATTATTTTTGGTGCTGTTGAAAACAGACCGACAACCACAGCAAAAAAAAAAACAAACAAAACAAACAACAATCAAACACTGTTTGGTGGGTTTGTTGCTGGCATTGCTGACCTTTGGATTGGGGCTGTTGAAGAAGTGGTAGAACTCTGGGACGTTGTTCACATCCAGCGCTGGCTTCAGCATCAGGAAGGAATGGACCGCCACATACATGGCGCTTTCTGCACACAGAACAGACACACCGCCGTTTTGCATACAGGCCACTCCTTTTACACCCATTCTTATCTTTTAAAAGGTGAAGAAGCTCCGTGGTGCATTCCATGTCATGTACCACTCACAGCGACACATGTTCTTTAAGAGTGTTGGGGCTTGCATGATGTGAGACTTGAAACATTTTACGGCAGACTCCATGAAAACCTTGCTCAGAGATGTACCACTTGATATGATCTTTGAATTTCTGAAAGAGATCATGGTTTTCATTTAAGGAAGAAAGATTTTTAGGGAAATTTCTGGGTGTGTTTTTAGGTGGGTTTTACAGGGGGGTTTCTTTTGGACTTGTGAGTTGACTTCAACACGGTGACAGCCCTGATATGGCCCTTTGCAGTCGGCTGGGCTACAAGCAATTACCTTACCTTACCTAACAGACAGACACCACGGGAGGATGCAGTCAGACAACAGACACAGGCAGCTACGTTTTGCCAACGCTATCTTACACACCAAAGCTGATTTTTCTGGCAGCGGTGATTACAAAAACATGGTGAAGAGAAAAGTCTGACAAACAACTCTCCAGTACCACTCTGTCCCCACCTCATCCACTGAACATCCAAAGATCATGTTACTTTGCTTGACTGCAAAAAAAAAAGGTCAAATCTTTGGCTGTCTTCAGTGTTCCCCAAAGTTCCCTGACCATGTGAACTCTGAAAGTTTGCATGTGTAAACGACTACATAAGCACACACCTACCCCCCCCCCCCCCCCCCCCCCCCCCCCATCCCGAACTCTCGCTCCCCCACCCCTGCACACACACACTCACCTGGACTCATGACAAGGTCAGCAGCTTTTGCCAGAAACATGGTGACGATGCAGGGCAGCTTCTGACCCTCCTTGCTCATGCCGTTCATGACCACCTTGAGGAAGGCCAGCAGGATGGGCGCCGCGCCGACCAGCGCAGGACCATCTCCACGTGGGAGCGCAGGTTGCACAGGACGCCGATGGCCAGCTTCCGCATCAGCGCGTCATGGCTGCTGAGGGCGGCCAGCGTGAAGCCCAGGCCCTTGCGCGCGATGAAGGTGCGAACGTCGACGATGTGCTCTGTGAGTTGAACGCAAGTCATGGTCGGTTTTAACTTACTGGTTGCATTTCCATCCCCCCCAACCCACTTCCCCCACCCACTTTAATTTCCACACACACACACACACACACACACACACACACACACACACTTTAATTTTAGAAGCAGCCGTATCACAACATACATACACACACAAACAGACACAGACGAAAGGACACACACACACACACACCACACCGAAAGAGATCAATTTTGTGTGAGAGACTGAGGAAAGTTGGTGCAGGGAGTAAAAAAAAATCGATCTGAACAGGAAACGAAAGGATGCTTGATGTAAGACAAAGACATTACCATGTAGTCAAGTTAACGTATTTCTAATCGGTCTTTGAATTACTTACTTACTTACATCCTTCCCTGCCTACAACTTACATCCTCTCATCCTGTAGACTACAATCAATAAAGGTAAACAATACACAAGTGCAGACGTTCCCTGTCTACCATCACCTAAAGGTAGGTAGACAATACACAACTGCAGACGTTCCCTGTCTACCATCACCTAAAGGTAGACAATACACAAGTGCAGACGTCCCTGTCTACCATCACTTAAAGGTAGACAATACACAGGTGCAGACGTTCCTTGTCTACCATCACCTTAAAGGTAGACAATACACAGGTGCAGACACTCTCTCTCTGTCTTATCTTCTGTGGCCTTGCATCAGCCCCTCCTCACTCCACCTGGCTCCTTTGCAAACACACCCACATCTAGGATTTATCCCATGGCAGACTCACAATGAGCATTCCTCACAGAGCTAGGGATTTTCCAACTGAAAGTAGTTTCAAGGTACACGTACCTATCCAAATAAGTGCCCTGGTCCTTCTCAGAGCGAACTATGCCTTACCCTACCATGGGTCCCCTGAAATTTGGGAGTGTGTGTGTGTGTGTGTGTGTGTGTGTGTGTGTGTGTGTGTGTGTGAGCTTTCCATTTATTGTTTCCATGGTAACTTTGAAGGAGACAGGTTCAGGTCCATAACTGGCCTCTTGTCTCCTTTCTTTTTGAGGACCAGAAAAAAAGGGATGGCAAAAATTCCCGGAGGACAAAGCGGCATAACCTCCCTAACTGTGCCTTTGTCGACCGGAGTTGGCACGTTCTCCAATAACACTGTCATCATAACAGAGTGAGAAAAAAATTCTGGTCCGAACCGGGTGACAAGACAGTTGGGGAGGGAGGGAGGAAGGTGGGGGGAAGGGTGCCAAAAGAAATCATAAGGCCTTCCTGACCACTGAAAAAGACTCGCACCTCTGAAGATTCCCCGCTGGTGGAGGAAGAGGGAGAGACAACTTCAACAGGAGTCACCTGTGAAGATTTGAACAGTCGCTTCTTTCTGCTTTGATGTGTTCACATGTTTTCTGCCACTTTCATGGAAGCGTATGCCTGCTAAGGAAGAGACGACAAGGGTCTGAACTGAAAAGGAGAGGAGGTGGAAGGCTGCTGGGCACAAAAGGGACAAAGGAGAGACCTGAAGATGACCCCCCCCCCCCCCCCCCCCCCAATTCTCTCTGAAACCTTGACCAGGTACTTCCTGGAAGGCAAAGGACCCTGAAGTGGTACCTGCCTGAGAGCAGACCTGAGGTCGTCCAGAAAACGGAGAAGGACTGCAAGAGTCTCTCTCTTCTTTCTCTCTTCTTCCTAATTTCAAACAATTTTTCGCACTGGAGTAGTTGAAATTCACTCTTTGTTCATGATCACCATTATGCTTTTGTGATCAGGAATCTTTCCGTGTGGACTGTTTTCCATTTCCGATATTCTTGAGGAATCATTTGAAATAAGAGTATGCACAAGTGGCACTAAATTCTCATAGGACCCCCCCCCCCCCCACCACCACCACCATCTCACCCCCCTCCCCCTCTTTACCTTTTTTTTTTTCTCCTTTCGTTATTACCACTGTTTTTCTGTAGCTTGCTACATGATGAGAAAAGATACGAAGATATGATTTCTCAAAAAGTACTGAGTAATATCAACTAGGTAATAAAACAACAAAATCCCTTTTTTTTTTTTTTTTCCATTTCATGGTATATCTGAAACGGTCATGAAAACAAAATATGTCAGTGACAGTTTCAACCAAAAAGGTAATGACTGACTGATGGGGAGGCCCCTTCCCTTCAGCCTGAGTTCAGTGAAACATGGGGAGTCAGAAACATCAGGGCTGAAAAATGGTCTACTGTTTGGTTGATTTCAGTTGTTACATGAAAAGTTTTAGGAAAAGTAAATAAAGAAAAAAAATATCTTCAATCTTGCAGGGAAAAATGACATTCATGCATTGAATATTTGAAAAGTATAATGAAATGGATCCAAAGGAAATAAACCATGAAAAGTTATGAAGATATGATCCTTAGTGGATGGAAGAATTGTTCCCCTCTTATGTAAACTGACTTTTCAACGGAATTTGTGTTCTGGGAAGTGTCTGCTTTGTTGATTTTCCTTACAACAATTAGACAAGCACATACAATTTGTTACAGGGTTTTCAGGCTGAGGTTTTGGATGTTTTGCGGAATCTTTGTACGCGAAAGTCAGCGATACGTAACGTTCTGTTGAACTATTAACAGCAATTTGAGTTCATCGACAGTGAGTTAAATGCAACTGAGAAGTGTGACAATCACAGCGCCCTGGTTTACAGTAATGCCAAAAATACTGATTTCCAACATGATCGGTCCCCCCGTTTATCAAAAGATAAACAAGAGTAAACACTGAAACGCATAGCCAAACACATAAAAAAAAAACATGCAGCTACACAGAACATTCTCCACAGACCTGGTCCCATGAAGTGGAAGAACAGCTGCAGCAGAAAGCGTGGGTCATAGCAGTCGTCTCTGGACATCATTCTCTCTGCCTTCACCGCACTCTCTGACTGAAGAAGACAAAAAAAAAAGATCATAAACTACAAAACAAACTGAATTTTCAGAACTAGTTTCTGTCTGACAATAGTAGTGATCAACATGACACACAGGAATAAATCATCTGAGAATAGAATTCATATGCAATATTTCTGTTGTTCTCTAGATTTTCAGGACCATGTTCAGCTAGGTTATCTTTCACAAAGAGAAGCTAAACACAAAACATCAAATTCCAAAATTAAAACTCTTCATTTCACCATTGTTACAATGTTGGACAAAAAATTTTCTTCAAAATCTACCCGTTAAACATCAGCCTCGTTTTCATTCAACGCCTACCTTGCACTGAAGAGATCAAAGCTAAGTAACAAACTCGTTTATTTTCATTGTCCTGTTTGTTTGTGTCTTGCCTGAAGAAGACCTAAGAGGTCAAAACGCATCCTGTTTTGTCTTGTGACTTGTTTGTCCATGCTTTTCTTGGCGGTTTGCTAACATTTATTTAAGATTTGTTTAGATTTCCGCCTGCAGTTGTCTCACTTTGCAACTAGATGGTCTTTTATGTGTGCTGTGATTGCACCTCAAAACTGATGTGACACACAAATGACACAGTAACAAAACATTATGAAACATTCAATTCCACCCTTTGAGACCAGGACTGCACAAAACTGCTGGAAAGGGACTCATGACCACATACACTCCCAACCACCATACACAGAATGAACAACTCGAAAGAGCGCAGGAGACGCTGAACACCACACTCACCATCTGGAATTCCATGGAGCGCAGGAGGGAAGTGGAGGATTGACGTTGTCATGACGTCCACGTCCAGGAGCTGCAGGACGTTGTCCAGCTTGGTCTCCGTGAGCAGAGAGCGACCCACTTCCTTTTTCGCCTCCAGCTGTTTCACCGCCCGTTCTCCCCAAAGGCCGGGACTGACGACCCCAACACACACACACACACACACACACACAGAGACGAAATCAGTGAGCAGTGCCTGACAACATGTTTCACCGCCCATTCTCCCCAAAGGCTGGGACTGACCAACCACCAACACACACAGAGGAAATCATTTAAACAGTGCTTGACAAAATCGCATACACTGATTGACAGTCAGGCCAAAAATGGCTTTGGCCATCACAGATAGTATCGATAGTCATGCCACGAATGGCTTTAGCTATCATGGATGGTATAGTTAATCATTGCAAAAATGGCTTTGACTATTACAGACAGTTTTGATAGTCATGCCAAAAATGGCTTTGGCCATCGCGGACAGAATTGACAGTCATGCTAAAAATGGCTTTGGCCATCACGGACAGAAATGATAGTCATGAATACCTTTGGCCATCACGGACAGAATTGATAGTCATGCTAAAAATAGCTTTGGCCATCATGGACAGAATTGATAGTCATGCCAAAAATAGCTTTGGCCATCATGGACAGTATTGATAGTCATGCTAAAAATGGCCTTGGTCATCATGGACAGTATTGGCCATGCTAAAAATGGCTTTGGCCATCATGGACAGTATTGATAGTCATGCCAAAAATGGCCTTGGCCATCATGGACAGTATCAACAGTCATGCTAAAAATGGCCTTGGTCATCACGGACAGTTTTGACAGTCATGCCAAAAATGGCCTTGGCCATCATGGACAGTATTGATAGTCATGCCAAAAATGGCCTTGGCCATTATGGACAGTATTGATAGTCATTCATGCCAAATGGCCTTGGCCATTATGGACAGTATTGATAGTCATGCCAAAAAAAATGGCCTTGGCCATTATGGACAGTATTGATAGTCATGCCAAAAATGGCCTTGGCTGTTATGGACAGTATTGATAGTCATTCCAAAAATGGCCTTAGCATCAAGGACAGTATTAATAGTCATTCTAAAAATGGACATGGATAGCATTAATAGTCATTCTAAAAATAGCCCTGGCCATCATGGACAGTATTAACAGTCATGCTAAAAATGGCCTTGGCCATCAAGGACCAATGGTAATGCTAAAAATGGCCTTGGCCATCATGGACAGTATTAATAGTCATGCCAGCCAATGGCTTCGGCCATTAGGGATAGTACCTATCCTCGACACATTTTTCAGAACTCTAGCCCTTGACAAAACAGCAATACATGAGCAGTAAACCTTGATTCTTGAACAAACTGTTTCGTAAGTTCTGAGTTTACACAGAAGTATCACATGTGCACGCAGAGCATGCGACAATCAACAATTCAAGGTGGTCAGTGCACTGATCAACTGCCACTGCAGGCAAAATCCAAAGGTAGAGAAATCATTCTGATGATCATGACCAGCTTGTGAGTAAAACATGGGGTTAAAGCTGATGGCATACTTAAAAAAAAAAAAAAAACCCAAAAAAACACAGACTATTTAGACATTCATTAAAGCATTACAGTCTAACAAATGTGTAATTTCCCTCAGCTGACAACACTGACTTTTAAACTTGGGCTCAGGTTTCACTTTCACATTCACGCGCTATCCTTCCATGAATCCAGTGTCACAACTGGTTATATTCTAACAAAACAGACACCACAAAATCTATATGCTGCTGAACAGGTACATCACACGGAAGGCTGGCATCAAAATAAAGTAGACAAAGGTGCTGGGAATTTTAAAAATAAAACTATAAGCATTTCCATGCCTGACACTTGAACTGATTCAAGGAGATCTTCCCAAGAAAAATCATCCTAGCCTGTGTACATCATTTTGGTTCTAATTTACACCTTTCACCTCTTCCACAAATTATCCTCTAACCTCAATTTTTATGATAAACTTTAGAAAATTCAGGGTTTCTTTCTCTCCACAAGACAAAGGGACTTCAGGTTTTGTTTTTTTTTTTTTTTTTTTCTTTATTTCAAACGAAAATTCCTGAAAATGTTGACAACTGGTGCACAACATGTGACTTTGTTCTATATGGAGACACACTTCAGCTTACCTGAACCTCTGGTTTCCATACAGATCACAAGCCAACATCAGGTACAGGAGATTTTGGTCTGCACAACAAAAGTCAAAGATTTATAAATGTAACCTTTCTATCAACACAATTTTTCTTCTATCATGCATGTTTTTTTTTTTTTTTCTTTTTTCACCAGGTTAAGCAAGTTTCTATTGATCCAAGCAAAGTATTATAAATTTGCATAGGAAGCAACAGATATCGCATGCACACACACACACACACACACAAACACACACACACACAAACATACATATACGCACACATACAGAGAACACGCTTTATATATCAGATGATTGTACTAGTAAAAAAGACCATACTGTATCCCAAATAAATAATCTGATTTTTCCTCATGACTCTGGTGTTTATTTTGGAGAGTTTATTTTTCTACAACTACTCACTCATGCTGTAAATGCCATGAATAACATTTTAATCCTAATGCTTTAAAAAAAAAAAAAAAAAAAAAAAGGTGATGCCTTCATTCATTTCTTTTTAAAAGTTCCTTATTACTCATATTGAAAGTTCTAACAATACGAGGTGTTTGTCCATTTCCTGAATTCTCGTACAGGTTTGAAGTGGAGTGCAACTTCAACTCTCAATGATGACCACTTGAGAAACTTCTAAACTGAGTCTGACATGGAATGGAGCCTGTGGGCGAACTACATCAAACATAGACCAAGAGCAACACTTCAAAATCTCAACTCATGACGGGGAGGGGAGGGGGGGGGGGGGGGATAGCAGGGTAGCAGGTATTCATTGGAAGTGTCACAACACAAACAAACCCGAGGGGAGGTTACCTGTGAGGGTGAGGGTGGCGCCATAGGCAGCCACCAGCACTGGGAGCGGCAGCAGTGAGCAGCACGCCCTCTGCAGCCTGACAAGGGAGGCCAGCAGGGACACCAGCTCACCCCTCACTCCCCCATGCTCTTCCTCCTGCAGCACCGACAGGAAGCCGGTGTGACCCACGACCTTTTCACACAGGTCCACTATCAGACGGCCATCCGAAGGAGACGCCAGCGTCCTTTTCGTGCGGGGTGATGTCAAGGTCGACTCGCGTTGCCACAGGAAGAAATTCTTCTTGGTTGGATCCGTCCACTGGCTGACAATTTCTGATGAACGGACAGCAGTGTTGTTCTCCCTCTCTTCCCCGAAGAGTGCGACACATTTCCTGGCAACCGCACACCTCTCGCTCAAATTGAGACGTCTGGCTGATTCGTTCACAATGGTCCTAAAGCTCTTGAGTTTTGTGTGTGTTGCTGTTGGGTGTTTTTGAGCAGATTCTGACTTCAGGTTGACCGCATTTTGTTTAGAAACAACAGCACCGGAGTCATCTTCATCGTCTGCACTGTCGCTGTCTTCATCTGAACTCGGATTTCCTCTCGAGTCCTTGTTGGTGGTTTCATCTTCATCACTGTCAAGGTCATCGTCATTTTCTTCACCTGTCAGCTCCTCTGGAAAAAGTAATGAGTTTGCGTCATGAAATGTAAACAAAACTAAGATTTCTGCACATGCAACAAAATTAAGCACATAATATTAGAAAGAAATAAAGTATGTGTACCCTAAACTGACCTTAAGAATACATAAATTTTTTTTTCTCCATACACTTAACATAAAAATTCCTTCATTTGTAATAATCATAAACCGTGTGTGTGTGTGTGTGTGTGTGCGTGTGCGTGTGTGTGTGTGTGGAATAGCTCAGGTGGTAGAGCGCCGGACTTGTGATCCTGGGATTGCAGGTTCACATTTCGGTACAGAGGGAATTTTTCCTCGGAGGTTACATTGGTTCTGACTCCATTCCCCATACAGTCCTTCAAATGAGACTATGAACTGAGGTTCCGTGTGTGAACGCATGCACATATTGCACACACGTTAAATCCCATCACCAACTTTCGGAAGAGAAGGCCAGTTTGGCCGTTGGTATGGATGACACATTACACGTAGCATGCACCTTCTCTGAAGATGGAGTATGGCTGCCTTAATGACGGGATAAAAAACGGCCATACACACAAAACTCCACTGCTGTCTATACAGGAAATGTCCGCAGGAGTATCAGCCTGCGTACGCAGAAAGAAAGAAAGAAAGAAAGTCATGAACAGGATTATACCACAGCCAATCTTAGAAAGAAACATACCTTTAGTAAATACTTGTTGTATGAGCTGCCTCAGTAATGCAACATACTGTACATCTTTGAAGTGGAACCTGAAAATAAACGCCCCGAATCATAAAATAAGCAAAATGATGACAATAACAAAAAATTCAACTGACAAGATCACAAAAAATTGCACAATACTAACCTACAAATGAAGACCAAAAGATCAAAAGCAAGAAGCAATTTGCTGCCCCAAAACAAATATATAAGATTCTTTTTCCATTTAATCAAGCACCAGCAGTAATGAGAAAGAGCTGTCCTCTAAACATTCATTTGCCAACCTCTCCCATCACTACTACTCCACCTACAAGGTCCGTCTTTCAGTTTTAAGTGAGATGTTCTGCTGAATAAGCTTTTTGTAGTAGTATACAGTAGTATGTAGAGTGTGTGTGTGTGGGTGTGTGTGTGTGTGTGTGTGTGTGTGTGTGGTGTGTGTGTGTGTGTGTGTGTGTGTGTGTGTGTGTGTGTGTGTGTGTGTGTGTGTGTGGTGCGTGTGTGGTGCATGTGTGGTGTGTGTGTGTGTGTGTGTGTGTGTGTGTGTGTGTGTGTGTGTGTGTGTGTGTGTTTTAGACTGTTGAATGACAGAATTTCACAGGATAGCTAAACAAACTGCAGACACACTTCATTTCCAGAAAACCCACATTGTTGCATGCAGTTCACAGATGTCAGGACTCTTGTGCTGTAAGTGAACTGTATTCTTCTTTTTCAGGCAGACTTTATACAGACACCAACATCCTTGCAGGCAGTCTACATGCACAGAACACTGAAATCTATGTAGCAGGTAATATTCATAGAAACATTCAAGTAATCACACACAACCTCTATTCACGGAAACGTTCAGGTAACCATACACAGCCTATATTCACAAGAATTCAGAAATTTCAGCAGGCAGACAGCATGCACAGAAGCATGCAAACAGTTAAAGGCACTCAAGAAGTGCCCAGAATCAAAGGATAAAGGAAAAAACTCTCACTCACTTCAAACACAATATGACAATCTCTGGCCAAACAGATGCAACAGAAGCTTTCACGTCTGGCTGAACGGGCTATAGACAGAAAACAAGCAACCGTCACACATTTACAGATGACCTGTTTTTCTGTTATGAGCACACCAACACACACACACACACACACACACACACACACAACACACACACACACACCTACACACACACAAGCAAAGATCACACATCTACAGATGACGGTTTCTCTGTTATGAATGCACACATACACACACAAACGCACACAGACACTCACAAACACATACACACACACAAACATCACACATTTACAGATGACAGTTTTTTTCTGTTAAGAACACACTACACACACACACACACACACACACACACACACACAAGCAAAGATCACACATCTACAGATGACCAGTTTCTCTATTATGAATGCACAAACACACATATACACACAAATGCACACACACACACACACACACACACACACACACACACACACATGCACTCACATACAAATACACACACACACACATACACACACAAGCGCTTTACAGATGACCAGTTTTTTTATGTTATGAACACACACACACACACACACACTCACACACACACACACACACACACACACACACACACAGACACAGACACACACACACACACAAGCATCACACATTTACAGATGACTGGTTTCTCTGTTTTGAATGCACACAAACGCACACACACAGAGAGCTATATTCCACTTCACTGGATATTTTTCAACATGATTTTCCTTCCCTTATGACTATTTTTCTATACTGACAGAAAACAACCCTCTCACTTAAATACCGTGCTCTCACATCCACACTCATTTGCACATACACATACGCAAACAGACACCTCTCATTCCTGTCTAATATCATTTGTTGTGAAAAAGCATTCAGCAAAAAAGAAAAAAAAAATGAAATACATATATTCTCATGTCCTTCTCTTTCATTTACATTACAAGAAAAGTCAATCTCAAAATACACAGATAGGAGAAGTACAAAGAATATCTGGTCCAATCACAGCCAGAGATACAAAGAAAGTCTGGTCCAGTCACAGCCAGAGATACAAAGAAAGTCTGGTCCAATCACAGTCAGAGACACAAAGAAAGTCTGGTCCAATCACAGTTAGAGACACAAAGAAAGTCTGGTCCAATCACAGTCAGAGACACAAAGAAAATCTGGTCCAATCACAGTCAGAGACACAAAGAAAGTCTGGTCCAATCACAGTCAGAGACACAAAGAAAATCTGGTCCAACCACAGTCAGAGACACAAAGAAAGTCTGGTCCAATCACAGTCAGAGACACAAAGAAAATCTGGTCCAATCACAGTCAGAGACACTAAGAAAATCTGGTCCATCATCACAGCCGAGATACAAAGAAAGTCTGGTCCAATCACAGCCAGAGATACAAAGAAAGTCTGGCTCAATCAGACACAGATACAAAGAAAGTCTGGTCCAATCACAGCCTGAGACACACAAAGCCAGTCTGGTCCAATTACAGTCACAGATACAAAGACAGCCTGGTCCAATCACAGCCTGAGACACAAAAGACAGTCTGGTCTGATCACAGTCCAGCTCACCAGGCGGAGCAGATCCTGGCACAGGTGACCCACATGATCACAGCAACTCTCTTTCTCGGCATCACCTCTGGGGCCACTGTTGATCAGGTAACGCAGACACGCCACAAGCACTCGACCTGCCTTCGTCTCAAACTGGCTCCATCTCTTTTCATTCTCCACGCTCTCTCTCTCTTGCCGCAGGTCGCATGCAAGCAGGGACTGCTGCCGCAGGGTGGCCGCCAGCAGCTGAACATGGGCTTCACGCAGATCACCTTCTTTCTGCATCGCCGACAGCAGGCTGTCTTGCAGCTTGTCCACCAATGACGGTTCTGTGATACAAATAACGAGCATTGGTGGACAGAGAGCGAGGAAGAAAGGAGACAGAAGGAGACGTGTGATGGAGAAAGGTGTGAGGAAAGGATGCGGAGTGATGGAGGAAGGAAGGCACGAAACAGAGGGACAGAAGATGAAATACGGGAAAGGAGAGATGTAGCAACAGAATGTCATGCCAATGACAACAGTGATGAAAATGATGATAACAGACTTTTAAAATGTAATGGCAATCACTTTTCCACTTGTTTTTAGTCTTCTCTCAAAGTAGACAAACTGACTGCCTTGTGGGTTGTTTTTAACATGGTGACGGCCCTGGTGTGGCCCTTTGCGGTCGGCTGGGCTGTGGGCAACGTTGTCTTATCTTATTTCAATGTGTTGGTTTTTAATCCTAGGATAGGTTCTTTTAATCTGTTTTTAATGGGCTGGGAGAGGTTTTGCTTTTAATCCTTTTTTAACATATATACGTGGTAGTTTGGAACGTGGTGACAGTCCTGAGATAAACCTCTGCTGTTGACGGGACTATAATTTTAATCTTAATCTCAATCTTAAGTAGACAAACTGAAACAAACATCCTGTCTTCATATGGGCTATCTGACATCACCAATATACACAAAACAGAAACATATCGGATATATGATTACAGTAAGTGAAAATGAAAAGCTTAATCACTAAAAATCCAGACGGCAAAAAAATCCAGACGACAGTTACAGACATTTCCGCGCCATAAAGCCAAAGACGAGTGGGAGAAAGCGAGTGTTCAGTGACAGCCCCCCCCCGACACACCCCTTCCTCCTAACATGCAGTCCTAAAGACCACTGCCACAAACAAATGATGAATGATGTTATCCATGACTCGACAGTCAGAAGTAGTAGTCCTCCAAAGGGAAGAAAACAGTGCACAAAATCACAATTCCCACTTCATATTTCAAATTTTCGGCCTCCTGGCCTTTTTCTAGTGAACAGAAAAACACACACACAACCCCAAAAAAAAAAACAATACAACTACATGATATCCATCTTTGACACCTGGACCAGTTGTCAAGATGGATATTATGTAGTTGTGTGTGTTATTTTTTTTTCTGTCTTCTCTTGAAAAAGGCCAGGAGGCTGAAAATTTGAAATATGAAGAGTGGAATAGTAACTGTTGTATATTACATTATGAGTCGTCCAGTTCAGTCATCAGAAATGAGGATGTGGTCAATGTTTGCCCTGATGCTGACAGAGCACCTTGTATCACTGCACTCTTTGTATTTCATTTATTTACATGCTGTTTGTACTTTTATGTTAGTTAGTCACCTAGCTTTTAATTCATTTGTTTTGGAGACACTTGATTTCCTATGTATTATTCCACATATCACTTCAACATTTTTGTATGACGTTTCCTTTAAACAGTTTCTGTAGTCTTGGTCATGGCAACCACAGTTCACAAATGGTGGCATGTCCCCCATGTATTCCTCAACACACCATCTCTAGATCTTTGAACATGGACAGCCTGTTAAAGTGTGTGTGTGTGTGTGTGTGTGTGTGTGTGTGTGTGTGTGTGTGTGTGTAAGAGTGACAGAGAGAGAGAGAGAAAGAGAGAGAGAGAATTCTTGTTCTCGCTTGCAACACATGCATACAACGCAAAAAAAAAAAGATGTTTAAAGTGTGTGTGTGTGAGTGTGTGTGTGTGTGTGTGTGTGTGTGTGTGTGTGTGTGTGTGTGTGTGTGCATGTGTGTGAGTATTTGGGAGTGCGTATGTGTGTGTGTGTGTACATATGTGTGTGTGGGGGGGTGCATACGCATGTGTGTGTATGTGTGTGTGTAAGAGAGAGAAATAGAGAGTGAGAGAGAGTGTTCTTGTTCTTGTTTGTACAAACGCAAAAAACCCCCAAACCCACATTTACTTACTCACCGATTTTGTCCAAGTTAATGAGGTAGCAGACAACCTGGAGGAGAGTGGCACCCAGCGGACGCACTGCCAGACATGGAGTGTCCAGATCCTGACTGACCACGCTGGTGATAGCCGCCACACCCACATCGTCAGCTGCGCTCTCTGCACAGGCCACCACAAACAGGTGTGAAAAGAAAGAAGTATCGGGACTCTGGCATGAAAAGAAAATGTTCTTTCTGCGCTGTCTATCACATCATTCCACCAAGCCATCAAACTTCATCTCCTTGTTCACTTTTAATTAAAGTCAGCTATAGTTATGAATGAAAGAGAGAACAGTTCACTTCAGATTTTTCTAATCTAAAAACCTACCCCCCCCCCCCAAAAAAAAAAAAAAAAAAAAAAATCAGATTCTAAAGAAAAATTTCAAATGCTTAAGTTATCCACACCTGGTTTTGTTTCCTCACATATTACATTGAACTGCATTGAAAAAGAAAGAAAAAAAAAAATTCTGAAGTTCTCAAAATCAAGAAAAATACTCCTGAGAAAACCAAAGCTGGGTTCTTTGCATAACAACACGCATTATACAATAACTTCATTCTTGTTTTAAGGTAGCATCTGGAGAATTGAAGAGACTCTAAAACATGAGCAAGAAAAGATGAACAGAAGTTAACACAACACAGAGCAGTTCAATTCACGTTGTTCACTGTCCAACCAAATGCAGAGGCCAACTCATGGCTGACACCATGTTTTTAAAGACAAAATGGTGGGACAGTGTATTGAGCAAAAGACAGAAGTGAACATGGAAAAAAAAAATATGTAGAATAAAGACAGGGGAAGGAATGAGAAATAATGCAGTGTAAACAGAGATGAGGAAGGCTAGGGGCAGAAACAGGAAACAAAACAGTCCGATCGCGCGCAGCAAAAGACGGGTAACTGTGAGACAACAATCTACCTTCCCCAGCCAGAAACACACGCAGGTACAGCAGCAGCATGACAGAGTGGTACAGTTGTCCCCCCTGTGTCAAGACCTTCCTCTTCTTCTGCAACCAGTGTGCACATGACGAGCGACACCGGGGGCTGTGCACCATCAGACGACGCTGCAGCAGGGGAAACAGACGGCGGGATTCCTCCATCTCCAGTCGTTTCAGCAAGCCCTGAAACGTCCTGGCAGAACAGACCGCAGACAGCTCAGGAGCACTCTGAAGAAAGCTCAGAGCCAAAGACTCCAGTCCCTCGTTGTCCATCACCGAGATTAACGCCAGCAATCCCTTCAGTGAAGACTCCAAGTCACCACGATTGGAAAGGTTTTTCACTGTTTGGTCTTGTCGCTGTACTTGGTCTGCCAGGTGGCACACGGTGTGTGCTAGAGAGGTGACGGCGTTCCCGAAGGTTCACTCAGGAAATTCTCCATGGGCAGGGCGACCAGGGTCAGCAGACCCTGCATCTCCTCTTCGAGGCTTCCCACGCTGAACAACGTCTCCAGGCATTTACACAACAACGGCTGAACGCTTTCAGGCACCTGAAAACCCTTCGCAGATTCAGACGCTGCTTCGATCATGTGACAGCATTTGGAGGCAACGTCCAAAGGAAGCTCCTTCTCGATGTTACGATTTCTGAGATCCATGCGCTGAATTACCTCACATAGCTCAACGACTAAACTTTCCCTGCATGTGCCTCCCTGTTTGAAGCCCTCCTCAAACAGCCACTGGCTGATCAGAGGATGGGTCAGTATACAGGTGGAGACCATCTTTAACCAGTCTGTCTCCATCTCAGGCAATTCCAAATGGTTCCCTTCATCTCCCTGTTTTTCTGCATCCTTTTTGCTCTGGTCAGCGATGTTGGCGCTGACGGTTTGGGCCAGATGCAGCCAGACAGCTCTGATAGTCTTCACGCACACATCGCCCAGCTTTTGGTTCAACAGTTCGCCCTGAAAATAAGATTTAAAAAGCATTATTTACATCAATCAAATTCATATAACTTGACTTTAAAAGTCAGTCAGTCAGTCTGTCTGTCTGTCTATCTAACTTTCTATCTGATCAGAAAGACAAAACACAAAAGATGGAAATAACTTTCTATCTGATCAGAAAGAGAAAGCACAAAAGATGGAATATAACTGTCTATCTGATCAGAAAAGAAAGCACAACTGATGGCAATAACTGTCTATCTGATCAGAAAGAGAAAGCACAACTGATGGCAATAACTGTCTATCTGATCAGAAAGAGAAAGCACAACATGGCAACTGTCTATCTGATGAAAGCACAAATGGCAATAACTGTCTATCTGATCAGAAAGAGAAGCAAAGACGGATATAACATCTGACTGATGGCAATATAACTGTCTATCTGATCAGAAAGAGAAAGCACAACTGACGGATATAACTGTCTATCTGATCAGAAAGAGAAAGCACAACTGACGGATATAACTGTCTATCTGATCAGAAAGAGAAAACACAACTGACGGATATAACTGTCTATCTGATCAGAAAGAGAAAACACAACTGACGGATATAACTGTCTAAAGAGAAAACACAACTGACGGATATAACTGTCTATCTGATCAGATCAGAAAAGAGAAAACACAACTGACGGATATAACTGTCTATCTGATCAGAAAGAGAAAACACAACTGACGGATATAACTGTCTATCTGATCAGAAAGAGAAAACACAACTGACGGATATAACTGTCTATCTGATCAGAAAGAGAAAACACAACTGACGGATATAACTGTCTATCTGATCAGAAAGAGAAAACACAACTGTGGATATTAAGTCTATTTCAGAAAGAGAATTCCCAGGCCTTCTTCAGTGCTATATTTCCCAATAATAATAAGCTAGGAATACTGATATTCATCTAAAAAAAAAAAAATTGAGAAAATGAAATGAGAAAATAAATGAGTAAATGAGTAAGATCTGAATTGAAACATCAAAACCTTTACACAATCAAAGACAGCTTTTGCAAAATATGACTGTGCACTGGGTTGAGAGGAGGTAGTTAACAGACTAAAGAAACTTGTATTACCTCTTACCTTACACTCTGTTATGTGTGTTTATCTGTGATTTGCTGTTTTTTTTTAAAGTAACACTGCAGTCTGTCTCAGACTTCTTTCATCCAGTTTCACAGCACAACAGCAGCAATATTTCAAAGGTTACATCTGGTGCTTTTTCAGTAACATTATAGTCTGTTTCAGACTTCTTTCATCCAGTATCACCGCAATGGTTCACAGATTACCTCTGATGCTTTTTTTTGCAACATTACAGTCTGTTTCATCTTTCATCCAGTATCAACACAATGTTTCATAGGTTACCTCCGCCACTTTTTCACTAACATTATAGTCTGTTTCAGACTTTTTTTTTGACCCAGTATCACCACAATGTTTCATAGGTTACCTGGCTTTTGTTGCTTCCATGCACCAGCTCGTCCAGGTATCGGAGACACAGCTGCATCAAAGGCAGACAACTACTGACCGACACCTTTCCCACCACTTCTTTCATCTCCTCCCCTCCTTTCAGAAGTCTCCTCATCACAGTCACACCAGCATGCTGAAAGCTCTTGAGCTGTTTGATTCGCAGCTTCTTGCACAGGCGTGATGACATGGATTCTGACGTCAACGTCTCGTCAGCATTGTGAAGAGTCAGGTAGCGTGTTACTTCTGGGTCAAGGTTGCTCGACAATGAATGCACCAATCGAGAAAATCCACAGGGTTTGTGCAGGGTGTGAAGGATGTCGATGAGAACGAGACAAACGTACTGGTGCACTGTAACATTAGATATCACACACAGAAACGGGAATAAGCACAGAAACATTTATGAAAGTGGTTGAAATTTATAATATAGCCTACCTTTTAAACGCAAGGCAATTTAGCAAAATCATCAATCACCTTTCCCTAACATTTTGATATTCATTATTTCAAAGAGTCAAATTTAACAGAGAAGTAGAACCTTGACATACGACGTCATTTTTCTTTTTCAATTAAGAATGATTTGTCAGTGAATGGTGGAGTTGACTAATTAATCAGTCAGCTAACCTATACATAAACCAGACAATTTATCAGTTCTTCTTCGCATATTCATATAAATTCATTAAATGTCATTCCTTTCATAGTTTCATAGCAAATTCCAACCCATCCACACACGATATACATCAGCATATTTTCTTCTCTTTCTCTCTTTTTTGAAACATAGTTACACATTGATATTCTTGAGGTTATGCCTTTAAAAAAAAGAACAAAAGCATGATACATTATGATCCCCAAATTACAAATTGTTAAAAAGGAACAAAAAAACAGAAAGTTTCAATTTCAAACCTTTCTCCTGAGCATGGAATTCTCCTTCAAGGGCAAACATGACAAGAGGAGAAAACTCCAGCCTGCAAATGACAAAAAAAGAGACAGAGGTAACACTTTGAAGGAAGGGGTGACAGGCCTGCCCATAGCAGCTGCCAAGTCCTAGCTGGGTTGAATTAGACAGGCTTCTTGGGACGTAATTTGAAAAAAAAGAAAAAAAAAAAATTTCAGGTCATCATTGCTATTGCTAATATTGCTTTCACTGCTGTTGTTGGCACTACCACTGCTGCAACATACTGTTATCATTGTCTCTGTTATCATTTATTCCATTACTTTGTTCTTGCCCTTATATTTCTATGTGGTTGTTGCTGTTGAAGTCTCTGGGGGCCGGAATAGCTCAGTGGTAGAGCACCAGACACAAAATCTTGGGGTTGTGGGGTTCGAATCTCCGCCGGGCCGTTTCGATACAGGGGGATTTTCCCTCGGAGTTACCATTGGTTCGGACTTCATTCCCCATACAGTCCTTCGAATGAGACTATAAACCGAGGTTTCATGTGTGAACGCACGCATAACATCTTGCACACACGTAAAATCCCATCACCAACTTTCGGAAGAGAAGGCCAGTTTGCCGTTGGTATGGATGACATGTTACACATAGCATGCACCTTCCCCGAAGATGGAGTATGGCTGCCTTAATGGTGGGATAAAAAAACGGTCATACACACAAAACTCCACTCCCTCTGTTGGGTAGATGGGATTAATCTTGCCTGTCTATACAGGGAGTGTCCGCAGGAGTATCAGCCTGCGTATGCAGAAGAAGAAGAAGAAGAAAAAGCTGCAAGTCTCTGATTACACATATTATGAATATGTTAGAACTTAGAAAAAGAAGTACCAGAGGCAAACCCTCTATGACTGAAAAGTGACCATCCACATGCAATGAGTATCAAATCAATACATCGTATCATACCTTGTGAGATGGAAATAACTCATAAATTAACATAGAGGTTTCAACCAATGAAGAAAGCTGACAGGGTATTTGCAAACAAACTTCCATTGAAACATTTATGCTTGCACATAGAATATATGCATGGAAAATGGTATGATTCATTACATATTTGATGAAATTACAGAATCATTTGCTTCGTGTTTGACCTCTGAAAAAAAAACAAACCGTTTTTTTGGTTAATTAATTATGAAAGTAAGCATCCACAATCAAATGGCATACCAGTGATATATACTGGATGAGAACAGAAAGACAGATCAGGAAGGTGGGGAAAAAAAAAAAAAGAAAAAGAACACATATCAGAACAGCTAAACAAATTTCTTATAATTTCACCATTTTATAATCTGGGAATTGCTTCAAGATGAATACCATTCAAACATACAAAGTTCAGTCGTACTTGTTGCAGAGACAATGAAAGCAGCATCTGCAGCATACAGATACCACAGATAAAGAAAAAGAAGATATGATCAATCACAAACGTTGTATTCAGCACTGCCAACCTCTGAAGAGACTTGAGAGGAATATTTTTGAAAATTGAGAGGAATTTTTGACAGCTGAGAGGAATACACATGCTATCACACCCTAAACAAAACAATGACATTCCAGACACTTTATTTTCTTTCCTTTTGTCAAAAGCCTTCATAAATCATTGTCTCAGCCAATACAATACTGCTCTTTCACAAGTTGAAGCACACTGTCGCTAAACTTCATCTCATGACTTGGCTCACTTTTGCGCTTCAGAACCATCATTGCCTCTGTTGTGTCTTGACCCAAGAAGGGACCAGAATCTGTAAGGTTCTTCCTGACATGGCTGAACACTTTCACAGGCCAGATGTGATTGGGATCAGCGGCACTCCCAACATGACAGCAGAAAGCGACCTCAGTCTGCACTTCTGTTCTAATTTCTTTTTCTTCTTTTCTGCCTAAGGGTCCATCGGTCCAGCAGGCTGTTTCAACATAATGGCAGCAGAAGAAGCTGAACTGGCAGTAAGTTTCCAAACAGCTCTTTGGCTATACAGACGGCAGACGTGCAAACTCAGACTTTTTTTTGACATGCGTTTGAGGTCAACAAATTCTGCATACCTCGCAGCCGACTCATGCGAGTCCCGAGAGTGCAGCGAGTCCTCCAGCAGGTCCAGCAGGCGGTCGATGGCAGGGTAGGGATTGGACATGTACTGATGCAGCAGACCCACAAACCACGTCACTACTCCCTCCTGTGCCAGGTCAGAGGACTGCAGGTGACGCAGCCAGATGGCCAGTTCCTCCTGGTGGCCGTCAAACAGCCCCGTCCCAGCCAGTATCTGCAGGGAGAATAAAATCCTTATTATCAAATGTCATTCATAAGAAGAATTTTACTACTTAAAATAAATTTTGAAAACAATTTTTCGTAAGTCCGCCAAACAACAGGAACAAAAGAAATTACAAGACAAAACACCACACGTTTCGACCTCTTAGGTCTTCTTCAGGTCAGATAAATGATGCTCAGGACAATGAAAACGAAGAAACGAGCAATCAGTTGACTTCTCAAATTCGGTGTAAGATGGGCGTTGAACGTCATTTGTTTTCAAGTTCCTGAACGCTGTTTATCTTGCCTGAAGAAGACCTACAAGGTCGAAACGCACCACGTTTTGTCTTGTCATTTGCCTTGTCCTTGTTGTTTGGCGGACTCACAAAAAAATTGTTTCAAAAATTTGTTTCAATTTCCGCTTGCTCTCACCTCACTCTGAAACTCCTACAAATTAAGTTCACAGTGTACTCTCCTGTCCAAATACACGCCTCATCCCCACTTGGCGTAGAACAAGGCCAAACCATCACGACAGCCCCTGGAAAAACACAAATGGGAGAACAGGGAGCTCACTTGACTCTAGCAACTAGATAAGCCAGTCTATCTGACTGCCTTCAGTAGTGAGTTCAGAACATTGCACCCTGTTAGAGAACTAGCTCAGTCTTCACACCTTTTCCCCACTAAGTGAGGAGGTGGGAGGGTGCCCTGATGTTGGACAGGTAAGTACATCCTACACCTGTTTTCAAATTAAAAAAAAAAAAAAAAATCCTTTCTCTAATACCTACCAGTTCAGACAAATGCCTGCCTGAATTCCACACCCCATCTTCAGCCGAATTTGACAAGAGAAGTGATTGCTTGCTCTTCATTTCCATTGTCCTGAGTGCTGTTTATCTTTGCCTGAAGAAGATCTACGAGGTGAAATGCGTTGTGTTTTGTCTTGTGATTCATTTGTCCATGTTGTTTGGCAGAGTCTGTTTCAAACATTTTTTTTTAAGAAATGCCTGAACACTGAAAAGGACGGTGGCAGAGTGCTCATCAAATAGTGATACAATGCTTCCTTCTGATCCTTCACATGGGAATGTTCCCCAGTGAAGACCTCAGCACC
The DNA here is from genome assembly GCA_016801955.1 of Conus betulinus. Lineage (NCBI taxonomy): Eukaryota > Metazoa > Mollusca > Gastropoda > Neogastropoda > Conidae > Conus > Conus betulinus. Next base: position 157,032 of record JADBJO010002543.1, read on the forward strand.
AGATGCTCAAAGTGCCTCAGAGAAAGGACTTCCTCAACAGTCTGGACAGTGGAATGCCTTGTCCCCAGTCACTGGCAAAGGCTCAAATAGGCAATCAGCAAGCAAAACAAAGAAAAGATAAAACACTAGCAAAAATCAGGACAAGGAGAAGGCCCATGCCTTCTGATGGTGAAACCTTGATGGTGTCAACTAGTTAAAAAAAAACAACCCCCAGCATCCCAAATCACTAATCGAAAAAAAAAAAAAAAAAAAAAAAAAGCATCCCAAATCACTAATCAAACAAAAAGAAAAAACAAACAAAAAAAAACCCCACAAGCATCCCAAATCACTAATTGAATAAAAAAAAAGAACCCAAGTATCCCAAAACACTAATTTAATAAAAAAAAAAAAAAAACCCAAGCATCCCAAATCATTAATAAAAAATATTAACCAAAAAATAAGCATCCCAAATCATTCATCGAATGAAAAGAACCTCCAAGCATCCCTAATCACTGATTGAAAAACCTTCTGCACACAAATGAAACACAACGTCAGAGGCAACTCAAACACAGAGCACAGACAAAAACACACAGACAAGTACCATGCCGAGCTGATCGCTTGAACTGAAAAAATCTGTTGAAAGTTATGCTGCATCTCCTACTCCTTGATCAGACCTCAAATTATGCTACATCTCCTACTCCCTGATCCAATCTCACCTTGACGATGAGCAGGTGCGCCACCTGTGTGTAGGCAGCGTCAGTGCCCTGCCCCTGCATGAGGCGCACCAGCTGGAACACGAGGCTGTTCTTCAGGTCGCCTTTGCTGCCCCCCTGTAGCAGTACAGCAGTACAAATTGGCCTTACCTATTTGTATGATACAACTACACACCTTCTGATGGACCTCAAGACAGTGATACTTATCCTGCCTGCAATGTTTTGTTTGTTGAAGTGTACCTCTAATGCAGTTGTGTTCGAACATTTCACATCGTCTAAATTCAGGAGTGCAATGTAGACGCATTTCTCCTTCTTTTTTTTTTTTTTTTTAAATATATGCTGACAAATGACATCCTGATGGCATAAGTCTAAAAAAAAAAAAAAAAAAGTTGAGATGTTACATAAAAAGCCCCAACTATAAAAGATGTATGATGTAAATAAAACCACTAAACTTCTGAGTTGGGTCTCAAATGATTTAAGTCTTTTCTTCTTTTTTTGAGTCAGTGATTTCATTTCATAGCCATTCGGCAGTTTCTCATTACAAACAACATTCTGTTTGGCAAAGTATCAATATGAGGCAAAAATATTTTATGTATTAAAAAAAACCCAAGAAATACTCAATAATGCAAATGACTCCTTTGTTCTGTTGTTGTATGTGTAAAAACTAAAGCACAAGTATCCCACCTCCCCCAATTCCGCCCACCGCACCCTCCCTCCCCCTCCCCCTTCCCCCACCCACTGCAAAGCACCCAAAGCCATATCCGAACCTTTCCAAAAGGTTCAGTCTCCTGACGTTGGACTTGGACAAGGCATGCAGGAGGTACAGCGAGGGCAGGCTGGCCAACGTCCCTTCAGGAGGCCGGTCAATCTCCTGGCCAGAACTGACCACCTCTCCCACCAGCTGCAGGAGACTGGGCAAGGTTTCTGCCGGACCGCCGGTCAGATGCTCCGGCGCCAGGCCGTACACCCGCAGAATGGCCACCAGGTGTTGGAATCGAGAAACGTGGGGCACTGGAGAAAAAAAAAAAAAGAAGAAAGAAATGATTAACAAACTGCTTGCCATAGCTGTTGACAGTTAAGTTAGATGATGGTCAAAACACAAATAGATCGATAACTAAAAACCAGTTCAAATTAACTTTACCAGTTTATTTACCTTCACAAATGTGATAAGCATTAAATGACCCACAGGTGATTCTTCACTTCATAACCGAGTGAGTTTTTTTAGATGTCCCCAAAATTGTTGGACTTAAAAAAAAAAGAAAGAAAGAAAAGCATGACCCTGTATCTGTAACCAAAATCATTCGCTCTTGTCTACAAAGAAAGGAGTAAACAAACACCAAAAACTATGCAAATACTTTATTCCTTCACTAAAGGCATGGGTCCCTGGACACTCAGGACATATGGCGCACACAATTTCAGGCAACATACAGCCAAGGTCTGGGAGAACAGGGAGCTCACTTTGACTCAAGCAACTAGATAAGCCAGTCTATCTGACTGCCTTCAGCGAGAACCTCATGGAACTAATTCATTAGTGGAGACACAGTTACAACACTAAAGTTCAGTTATCGATCAACTGAAAAAAAAAAATCCTCAACAAAGTCATCCGCGCTTCTCCTGAGGCTTTTCATACAGTTTAGATACGTTCATAACTGTACGTCACAATCATCTACATGTTAAGTTGACATCATGAAAAGCAGCAAACATTACATAACTCTGCAATATCACATACATCTACATCTTAACTTTATGTCATGAAAAATAGCAAACATTCACATACACCTGCAATTTGATTAAAGGAATACATTTACTTGAGAAAACATAATCACAGTAGTCGCAGAGTGTGTAAAAAAGAAACAAAAACAAACAAACAAAAAAAACACCCAGAGAAACAAACTGACAATAAAAAATGATTATGATGAGCCCTCACCAGCTATGTCGAGGTCTTTGGACAAGTCTCTGGTGATGGGGACAGCAAAACTGTCCACAGAGGGCAACTTCTGCACCAGGTTCAGCAACACCTGGCCGTTGGGGACAGCCTGGGAATATGGCGTGCAGAAGGATAATGAGAGAAGAAAAAGTACCATAATATGCAAAATTCATAATCTTTTTTTTTTTTTTTTTTTTTTTTTTTTTGGTCACAAAATGAAGAGCAAATTCTAATTAACATATACCTATTACAAAACAAGCACAACCTTGTGTTTACACTGTCAGTGTCACACATTAACCTTCATACTGTTTTGAAATGTTGTCCTTTTTTTTTTTTTTATATATCAATTATCAGACTGGGAGGGGAGGGAGAGAGAGGGGGGGGGGAGGGGGAGGAGAGAGAGAGGAGAGGAGAGGGAGAGAGAGAGAGAGAGAGAGAGAGGAGAGAGAGAGAGAGAGAGAGAGAACGAACGAATGGAGAGAGAGAGAGTGGAGTGAAAAAGAAAGAGGGAGAAGGCGGAAAAATAAATATTTTTATGCCTACACACTTACTAATAACTCATCAACAAGAAAACACCGTCCAAAGACATACTCTCTACACACACAAATGTACAGACACAAAACGGACTCACAACACATACTAACTAAACTGCTCTTTCCTTTTCATCCCTCCCACACACACCTACACACATTAAGGCCATGCATCGTGCACACATATATACACACGAATTACCCACAAATTAAGTACACAAGCATCTCAGTCTCCCACACACACACACATGCTTGCTCATACTCAAATCAGAAACACACACACCATCTTCCCCTAAATCATCTTCTTACTCATCCACACAGCAAAGCTGGACATGTACAGATACTGACTTTGGACACAAAGCCTTCGATGCCCAGCGTGAGCGGCGCCTGGCTGCCCATCTTGCTCTTGCTGATGCTGTGGAAACGCTGACCCTTGGCGGCTATCAGTTCCAGAGCCTGCAGACACTGGTGACGGACTGTGGCACAGCCACTCTGAAACAAAACACAAAGAACACTGTGTGCTTGACTCTGGTCTCTCTCTGTGGACTGCTAGAGCTATCTTCCGTTGGCGGAAGTAGGGGTGGCGTCACGTGACTATCTTATGACTGCATTTGCCACAGAAATTCGGCCTTACAGAGCTGACTGACTGCTGTTGAATGCTATGGTCTGACATGGTACAGTATACGACGCCAAACAGTGTGTTTGACACTGGTCTCTCTCTGTGGACTGCTAGAGCTGTCATTATCAAGGCCTGTGTGTGTGTGTGTGTGTGTGTGTGTGTGTGTGTGTGTGTGTGTGTGTGTGTGTCTCTGTGTGTGTGTGTGTGTGTGCGTGCCCGTGCGCGCGTGTCTGTGTACAGGATGACTGTGGTAGTGTATGGGGGACCAGGATGAGTGTGACAATGATGTAAACAGTCTTTGTAAACACAAGTTTAATCATTGTCGTACTCTGTTGTCATACTGCAATACAATGACGTTAAAATATTTTACTAGGACCTCCTACTTCTTTTTTTTTTTTTTTTAACAAAGACCTACAAAAAACTCTTCATGGTTAAATTCTGCCTAATTTTGGTGTTAAAAAGATATCTAATAACTACTCAAAGCAGTGTTACGAAATACATACCTGCCCAAAGAACTACCTTATCCCCACAACCCACACATCCAGCCCACACCCCCCCCCCCCCCCCCCCCCCTGTACATCAATCCACCCATCCATCCTCTTTCACATCTGTCATCTACTCACTTACCCCACAACCCATTTTACATCTATCATCCACCCCCCCCCCCCCCACCTTCCCCAACTTGCCCATATAACTCATTAACATCTTTCATCTACCTCCTTACTGATCCATCATTCATCCTCTCATCTAAATCCCTGTCCATCCCCGAGTCTGTCTATCTGCCCACTCTGCCCATCCTTTCATTCGTTCACATCAGGCTGACTTACCTTCAGTCCCTCTTTCATGGAGTTGATGATGGACTCGGGAGGAAACAGGAAGTGCACCAGCTTCAACGCTCGCTCCTCTGTCACCATGTCTGTCTTGTCCATCACTTCAGCGGCCAGTCGTGGTTCTCTACAATCTGTAGCAATCGCAATTCTCATGTTGAACATGTGGTGAGAAAACTGACATATACACATAAGCAGTTCAATAATATACACCACCACTCTTCTCACATCTTATCTGGTCCTCCACTCTTTCGTAATTTTCCACATCTGATTCTTTTTCAAACTTCCCTCTATCATTCATCAATTTGCTCATCATCAAAAGCTTTCAGTGTTTCTTCTACTGTTCTCAAATTTGTTCATCGAACATTTCAGTCTTTCTTCTGTTGTTCATCAATCTCTACATCTACTTTTTTTCAACCTTCCTTATAATGCACGGCTGTTTGAATACCTTTAAATTGTTCTGAATATCTGTTTTTTGTTTCTTCTAATCCAACCATAATTTTTCTCTCTTCATTCCTGCTGAAATGTCATCTGCGCAGACCAGTGTTGTTGTTGTTGTACCCTGGCTGAAAGACTCCAGGGATTATCCGAACAGCCGAAGTACTTGAACACTATGGAACAAATGCATCAGCTGGGGATGAGAAAACATTACGTGTGTGACCGTTTTTGATTAACCCTGCCACGTGGGCAGCCACACACTCTTGACTTTGGGGGATTTTGGAGACTGAGTGATAATGTTATGCTAGGAGCTTGTCACAACTGAAGACAATCCCCGCATAACTATGCAGAGCATAACAATACTTTGATGTAGCCTTGGCGTTCTAGCCTATGTCAATTGGCCTGACACAGCCTTAAGCCAAGGTGGGGCAGACCAATGAAGCTTGAGCTTAGCTGTTATCGTATGCAACATGTCATTTGGCCCTGGTGAGGGTGGTGTGACCAGCCATTCCATCAATCAATCATACATCAACACCGCTCACACTTGGCTCCTTCCATGTTTCCTTTTTGTCTGATGTTACTTCATTTTCAAGTAACATTTTTTTTGTTTTGTTTCATTTTTCTCCTTTCCATTAAACTTCTGTTTCCACTGATCACTGTTTTTTAACAACACCCACAGAGAGAGAGAGACATGCTTGCTGCGAATGATGCATGACATGATATGATATGATGATTCACTAATTGCTTTCCCCAAAGTCGGAGTGTGGCTGCCCAGGTGGCAGGGTAATCAAAAACGGTCACACGCGTAATGTTTCATCATCCCCAGCTGATGCATTTGTACCATAGTGTTCAAGTATTCTGGCAGTTCAAATGATCCCTGGAGTCTTTTAGACAGGGTATGACAACAACAACAACACTAACTGGTGGTATTGGAAGCAATCTCAAATTTCAGATATTGCAGGCAAAGTGAGTATTCTTTGTGTGTGGTGTGAACTGTTAAGATCCAGTGCCTTTGCCCAGTGCCTATGGGGACTATGAATTCTGTGGTTTGGTATATAAAAAGATTTACAGTGGCCAATGTAACTTGCACAATGCATACTAGAGTAGTGGGAGAGAGAGAGAGAGACAACAAACTAGCACATTCGTCAACTCTTAAAACTCTCCAACCAAAAACTCTGGTGTAAAGTGGTAAAGTGCAACTCATAATTACTCATAGAGTCAATAAAACACCTTCTATAAAAACACACCGGAAGCTTCATTTAAAAACTTTCTTCTGTTAAATCTGAGATCAGATGAAAAATGTTAATCTCTTTCAGAAAATCAAAGATCACATCAGGTGGGACATCTCTGAACAAAGTTTTCATGGAGTCTGCTGTAAAGTGTTTATGTCTCACATCATGCAAGTCCCAGCACTCTAAAAGAACATGTTTCACTGTGAGTGGTACATGACATGGAATGCACCACGGAGCTTCTTCACCTTTCAAAAGACAAGAATGGATGTAAAAGGAGTGGCCTGTATGAAAATGGCACAAGACTGTTTCTTCTCTACGGCCATCCCTGGACATGGTTAAAAACTCTTTCAGGCTTGGACGGATTAAGAACTGTCTGTTTTCTGGCTGCGAGTTCCATTCCTTTTGCCAGAAGTCTTTGACATACCCCTGGGCTCTGGGTTTCAGATCAACATGAGGACAGACAATCTGCTCCTCTCTTTCTTTGTGAAAGGAAATCTTAAACAAGGCAGGGAACAGTAAACAGTAATTTTAAAAAAAAAAAAAAGTAGGGCAACTCTTGCTCCCTTGATGAAATGAATTAGTCGCCCATAATTCCAAACGAGTGTTGCTCACGACACCCAGTCACCTAGCACAAATGTTTGTTCCTTATACTCCCTCTCGTCATTTCTGCCAGACGACTGGGTGTCGTAAGCAACATTTGTCTGGAGTTATAAGCACCAGTTACCCTCCTTGTTCTTTTTGTTTGTGGGGCCAAGAACTAAGTGGGGAAAAAAAAACCCCTGCCTACCCTCAGGAAAAAAGCGCAGACAGGCGATCCAGGTGTCCAGGGGCCGCGCGGGGGACAGGTGGGGCTGCAGCAGTGTGTGAGGAAGTCGGCGGTCTGGTCGGGGCAGGCCTTGAGGCAGTCCGTGACCAGCTGGTGGGACAGGGGGCTGCTGTAGGACCCCACCAGCGACTGTAGCACCTTGCTCAGGGCCGGGTTCTTGTTCCTGTGTCACACAACACCACATTGTTTTTTATCATCCCTTCAGCCCTGCGTGGCAGGTTACTTCGACGTGTTCGTGCCAAGATACAACGCATGCCTATACAAATCATCCCTTCAACGCCAATCACTTTCTAGCATAAATACACTTAATTATACCTTCAGCCCTTCAATACACACACAAAGACACACTGACTGAAACCATTTACTGTCAGATTAACATGTTGCACTGACAATACAGACACACACTTACACATACACACACATACACACTCACATACACATTCATACACACACATACACATGCATGCGCACACACACATATACTCACTCACCCCACACATGTATATATACACACACAAGCACACACACACACACATACACACACATCACATACATACACAGTAAACAAAAACCGAACAGGATCTACTACTTTCATGCATACACATTAAAAAACACACAGTAGCTCTTCATTCAGAACAGACACCATTGTTATCGACTTCAAATCAAACAGGAATTTCACCACTAAAAGAAGGGTTATCAAATACTTCACTGTCAAAAAACGCCTTAACCCCACGCAAAAGCCCAGTGAATACCCTGCCTAAGTTCGATGAGGGCGTAATGTTGTGAGTGTAACAAGGGCTATTACTCTGGGTGACTTAGTGGCTGAGGCTTGGTTGACTGCCTGCTCTTTCGGTTTTGCTTTTGGGGGGATCCTGATGGTGTGTGGAAATGTTCCACGCCAAGTGGGGATATGGCGTTTTTTGGACAGGTAAACATGAAGAAAAGTATGCACGCAAGAAAAACTTCAAGTGTCTTTTTGATAAACATGGTAGATAGGAAAAACTTCAAGTGTCTTTTTGATAAACATGGTAGATAGGAAAAACTTCCAAGTGTTCTTCTTGATAAACATGGTAGATAGGAAAAACTTCCAAGTGTCTTCTTGATAAACATGGTAGGAAAAACTTCCAAGTGTCTTTTTGATAAACATGGTAGATGAGAAAACTTCTGAGTGTCTTTTTGATAAACACGGTAGATAGGAAAAACTTTCGAGTGTCTTTTTGATAAAGATAGGAAAAACTTCCAAACGTTTTTTTGATAAACACGGTAGATAGGAAAAACTTCCAAGGGTCTTTTGATAAAACATGGTAGACGGGAAAAACTTCCAAGTGTCTTTTTGATAAAGACGGCAGTTTGTTTGTCAACAATCTGCCGTCTTTATCAAAAGACACTTGTTTGTCAACAATCTGCCGTCTTTATTAAAAAGACAGAGTTGTTTGTTGACAATCTGCTTCACATGGGGATGTTTTGCCTGTTTCAACCAAAAATACAAACAGGAGATGAAAAGGTAAACCTGAACCAGAGGGTAGCGTTGAAATGAAATGACCATGCCACATTTGAATGATGCAGTCATACTAGATAGGTACATTCAGTGTCACAGTATCAAGGGTGTAGCTGGCTTGTGAGCCTCGACTTTTCTTCTCTCTTCTCCTCTTCAAGATCGAAATGATAAGCCAGTTGTTACAATAATGTACAACTTTATAGAACGCATCCTCCAAATGTAATATTGTATTTTACGAAATTTTTATGAGGATCCATTCCTGTTGTCTACCAGAACACATGCTAAAGATGTTATTATGTATGCACATATGACAATCCTGAGCAAATGAGCTGTATATTCCGGGAGCCGGAATAGCTCAGTTGGTAGAACACCGGACTCGTGATCCAGGGGTTGCGGGTTCAAATCTCCACTGGGCCGTTGGGTACAGGGGGATTTTTCCCTCGGAGTTAGTATTGGGACTCCATTCCCCATACAGCACTATAAACCGAAGTTCGTGTGCACACACTTGCACACACGTCAAATCCCATCACCAACTTTTGGAAGAGCAGGCCAGTTTGGCCGTTGGTATGGATGACACGTTGCACATAGCATGCACCCTGCGTGTGAAATGGAAAGAATGAAGAAAGTAAGGAACTTGAGTGAACGATACTGGACACTGTTGACTGGATGACACGGGGAAATGACTGAATGAAGTGCCAGCTGGCAGCTCTTCAGTCGGCACTACCAGGTAGGCAGCCATTGTGTGTAAACAAGTGGATTGTAAAGTGCTTAGAGTTTGGTCTCTAGCCGAGAATAGGCACTATATAAGTATTCATTATTATTATTATTATTATATACTGACTCGTTGGACATTCCATAGGATCTGTCCCGGAAACAGATGCCCAGCTTGTGGTTGGTGAGGAGGTCCACCAGCACAGGATGGACCCACTCAGCCACTTTCTGCTGCTCCTCAGTGTAGTCCTTCTTCTGCTGCACACACAAACCCAACTCACCTGGCCATCAAACAACATTCACAAAATTTACACTATAATAAAATGCATTACAACGAAATACACTTATGATATATACAAAGTTTACACTATAATAATATTCATTACAATGAAACATACTTATGAAGTACACAAAGTTTGAACTATAATAAAATGCATTACAACGAAATACACTTATGATGTATACAAAGTTTACACTATGATAACATTCATTACAATGAAACATACTTATGATATCCAAAGTTTAAACTATACTAAAATGCATTACAATGAAATACACTTATGACGTATACAAAGTTTACACTCTAATAAAATGCACTAAAATGAAACATACTTATGATGTATACAAAGTTTACACTACCTTAAACTGAATATGAAAAATTATTGATCAAATTGAATGGATTGGATCAACGCCCATCTTGCTCTGAACTGGATGAAGATAAGCGACTGCTCGTTCATTTTCATTGTCCTGAGTGTTTGTCAATGTTTTTTTTTTTGGAGGGGGGGCAGAGCTTTATCAATAATTCTTCAAATTTGTTTAGATTTCCGCCTGCAGTCACCTCACGTTGCAACTAGATCTACCATGAATTGCATTACAATAAAATACACTTACAAACAAAATACAGTTTCACTTTTGACTATTGGTCACTGGTATGAAGCCAGGGAAACACACACAAAACTAATCCATCTTGATGGAAAAAAAAAAAAAAAAAAAAAAAAAAAATTGTGTAAAAAAAAAAAAAAAAAAAAAAAAAAAAGAACAGAACAGAACACACTCAGAGACACACTGGCGCCCATCTGATCTGTCTTGTGGCAGCCAACTTTCTTCATTCACACACCGATCACAAGTTCACATAAGACAGACTACAAAGACAAGGTAATTTGTAATTTGTTTCTCGCTGTTGTTTTGGCAGACTCACTGATAATTCTTTTTAAAATTTACAAAGAGGTCAACAACACCAAGGGAGATAACCCAATTCCAATCTATCACAGTGACTCCCCTGGAGTCTTCCCATCCTGAGAGACGTTTTTAAATCTTTCTTTGGGAAGCTAGTCAACCTTTCAGCTCTGAAACAAACTGTCCACTGGCTCAACATGAAAGCAAAAGATTCTATAAGGAAACAAAGACAGATAGAAAGACACACTGGTGAATAACAGAAAATCAAAGATGTTTGCGTCGCACACTAAGACACACCAACCTCGTCATCCGAAGGCTGACTTTTCCATTGGCTGGGCCCTGGCCATCTGTAGAGGACTAGTAACTCCTTCAACACAGGGGAGTTAAACAGGTAGATCTTGGAATTTTTGCCGATACTTCCATTCATGATGATCTGAAAACAACACAAGAAAGTAAGCAAGCAACCAGCAGAAAAAAGTGGAAAGTGCAAATGAAATATTACAATGTTTAGAATGTCTTGGAAAAAGGGGTAACACCTCAAGAAGCAATAAACAGCTTTGACAATGACAAGTATAAGAGAAGTAATGACATCAAGTCTGTTGTTATCTCACGTATCACATACTTACACATCTGTGTATGGTGTTCATGGTGTGCATCACGTACTCCGAGCGATCGTATTTCAGTCCTAGCAACACACCCTGTAGAAGTCCTAAAAAAAAACAAAAGAAAAAAAAAAACGCATGAAGATGAACGTCTGATACCCGAGTCACAAAGTAAAAGGAAAATTGTGATGATGACTGAACTAAAGAGAGTAAACACAGAAACACAAATGGCGTCATGAGAAAGACTGTGTCACCAACATAACCTGTTAACTTTTTCATTTTCAAGTTCAGTAAAATAACAAATTTTGAACCCTTTCAAAACATTTCGATCTCTAGTTTTAAGTTGAATGGTTATCCATTACATAGATGCATTGTCTGTGTAAAGATCTCATTGTAACTCTCCCTCCCTCCTCTTATTCTGTTTGTGTGTGTCTCTCACTACAACCATCAATCAAGTGGCACTTCTTGTTGTTATCGTATGAAAATATCATATAATTCCACCACACTGGAGAGTCCATTGTCATGCATCTTAAGAACACGATAATCTGGTTTTACATGCAACTTCTACATTCTCCTCCCGCACCTTCTTTTGCCATATTAGATTTTCCTGGCTAACATCAGCCTTTATACATGAACTTTTGAGAACATGTTAATATTATATTCCCAGACAAGCAAAATGTTCTATAGATTTTTGTTTCATATGAGATGACAAACAGATTAAATCTTTCATTTTGACATAAAAAACATAGCTTCTTTCCATTGAAAAAAAAAAAAAAAATAACAGCTTTTTCCCAGTGAAAAAAAAAGTTTCTCTACGGTGACAAAGTAAAAGCTTCTTTCCATTGAAAACAAAAACAAACTTCTTTCCAGTGAAGAAAATAACAGTAAGTCCCCTTGCTAGCAGAGCTGTTCTCTCTGTTTTGACTGGTTCCTTTTCTAATGGCAGATGTGTTAATTTCTCTACTGGTTGTTGGTTTTCCACACTGTCTCGTGGGTTGTCAAAGAGGGGGCCTTGAGTTGCTCACATGAATCAAACAAATCTTTGAAAAAAAAACACTTGCTGATCTTGACAGTAGTCAGCGTGGATGTTACACTGGTCATAGATCTGATCAGCTGTATTCAGGAACTGCTGACATCATTAAAAGCAGATCAGAATACAGATGGCTCAGTCACCGAGTAATTATTATGTAGCGTTTTCCATGAGTATTACTTAGAGACTCTCTTGTTTTATTACGAATGGAACTAACAATCAAGATCTGAGTTTCTTTTTAATCTGGCTTTATGTTATTATGGAAGCAGCTGTTGACAAAATGTGCCAGCTGAGTGTACACTATGATTATTTTGCCTTTACCCTTTTCACATATTGTCTAACACTCAAATATCATTTGTTCCAGCTCTAACAAACTTCTTGCTATTTCATTTAATACACCCAATCATTGCTATACACAAGATTACATTCATGACCCTGAAATTCTTACCCATGCAATGCGCATTTACTGTATTAGCATATCATATCTTTCTTATCTCTTCAGGACCAAATGTAAAAAAAAAACCCATCTGTATGCTTCTCTGTTAGCCTTTGGCAGCAAAGGAAGAAACATTATTATCTAACAGACCAATCTCTGTGCGCATCAGATGAAATGTCAGTGACCACAGGCAGGCATACCTCGCTGATCCACCAGACTCTTGGTTATCTCTTCATCCTCAGCTTGTAAAAGCGTCATGAGTAGAGCAATCATGCAGGCGCGAACATCTACCTCATCCTGCAAAGTTGAATAACAAATCATGGTTCTATACCCCTCCATCAACTAATAAACCAGGTTAGTTACTCTATAATGGAGGAGGAGACAGGCAGACAAAATTTAAGTGAGAGAATGATGATGGTAAAAATAGGAATATGTAACAAAAATGTTAGCAAGCAGTCCATCCAATAGACATGGGCTATAATCTGTAGAAGTCAATCTGTTCAAAACGTGCACATGTCGAACATGCAATCTATAAAAGTCAGTCTGTTCAACATATGTAATAGATGCAAGTCCAAGATGTGTTCTTCTAATTCCTACAATTACTCAGCTAACACACACACACACACACACACACACACACACACACACACACACACACACACACACACAACACACACACACTCAGAATCAGATATTCTCCAGTAATTTTCATGATGAAAAGGATATAAGACCAACAGAAACATCACTTTCAAAATGTTACGGCAGTTTCTGCTCTACAAACTGACAGAAGTCACAGAACTGGGAAGCAGAAACACTTCTGACCCATAAGTAAACTACTGTGCATTAAAATCTGAACTATGAGGACTAATGACTCCTAGTTGTGCATTACAGAAAACCCGACATTAATTCAATTGTTTTTAATAGTTGTTTTTCATTTGCATTTACGCGTTTGTACCTGTGCATGTTTTCGTGTATATGTGTGCGCATGTGCGTGCGTGTGTGTGTGTTTGCATATGTGTGTGTGTGTGTGTGTGACAGTGTGTGTATGGGTAAAGAGAGTTAAGAGAAAGAGAGAGAGAGAGAGAGAGAGAGAGAGAGAGAGAGAGAGAAAGTGTGTGTATGTGTTTGTGTATGTTTTTTATGTGCATAGGCATGTTCATGTGCATGTGTGTGTGTGTGTGTGTGTGTGTGTGTGTGTGTGTGTGTGTGTGTGTGTGTGTATGTGTTTGTGTGTGTATATCACTATATGTGTATGTGTGTAGTGTGTGTGTGTGTATGTGTGTGTGTGTGTGCGAATGTGTGTCTGTGTGCGTGTGTGCATATGTGTGTTTATTGTATGTATGTGTGTGTGCGCATGCACGCATGTGTATATGTTTGTTGTATGTGTGTGTGTGTGTATGCGCACACATGTGTGCGTGTGTGTGTACATGCTCTCCATGTGTTCTCCTCACCTTCCTGTTCCGACGGGTCAACAGGCCTGGCCAGTTGCCATGGGTGAAGTCTAGATGGGTGTGCAGCATCTTGGCAAACTTATACCCAAGACTCGCGACGCTGATCAGCAACAGAAGCGTGGCCTTGATGTAAGTGGTCTTGTTCCCACTGCGCAGGCTGTTCACCACCAGGTGGCCGTGCCGACCCAGAACCGTTTTCACCAAGTGCTGCTGCAGTTCGGCGGGAGTCTTGATCACCGAAGGGCATTTCTGCAGGACAATCTTCACCCAGGAAAACACCAGGCTTACCTGCACAGAAAACCAACGTCAAGTGTTGATGAAGTTACCTGAAGGCAAGAGACGCGTTTCTATGTTTAGTAAACCAAAGATTTGCCAAAGTGTTCCATTTGACGAGACAGACTTACTTGCACAATGCACAAAGTACTCCTTGTTCTTATATCCCCTCATCTACAGAACTTGGTACAGCCGACATCCTACCTAATGAACACTGGCATTCTTTGCACTCAACCAAGGTAATGTTGCTTATAGCCCAGCTGACTGCAAAGGGCCGTATCAGGGCTGTCGCTGCGTTGGAGTCAACTCACAAGTCGACTCAACCAGCTGAAACATGTTGAACCTCTTCACCTTTTCAAGCCAACTGAAGTAACAGTGATGATACTCCAAGCAGAGCTCAGGTGCATTTTTAGAGCAAACAGATCACTAGCTGTGTGGTGTGTGTACTGCATAAAAATGACTGATCTGTTGACTGTAATACAATGAGATTAAGGAAAGAAGCCTATAAGAAAAGCTTGTGATTACTTGAGAATGCGTCGGAGTCCTGGAAATGGGTTCGAAAGTGTAATGATCGCAGGCAGAAGATAAAACATGTAAGTACTCATAATAATAATAATAATAATGATAATATTGATGATGATGATGATGATGATGATGATGATGAATACAATGATGATAATAATAATAATGATGATGATAACAATAAAGGAATTTCACTACCAAAACTAGTCGTTTCATTAAATACTTATTTGTCCAAATACATGCTTTATCCCTACTTGGTGTGGAACATTCCCATAATATGAGGATAAGACAAACAAACAAAATTGGGAAACCAGAGAGCTTACCTATCCTCTGTACCCAGTTAGGTAGTAAGAATGATTTACCCTCAGTGAGTTCCTAATGGTTGTGCATGTGTGTGTGCATGCATGTGTATACTTCCTATATGAGAATGTGTGTGTGTGTGTGGTGGATTATGAGGGTGTATGAGGGTGTGTGTGGTGGTGGCGGTGGTGGTGGTGGTGGTGGTTGACTGTATGCGTGCGTGCGTGCGTCTGTGTGCGTCTGTGTGTGTGTGTGTGTGTGTGTGTGTGTGTGTGTGTGTGTGTGTGTGTGTGTGTGTGTGTGTGTGTGTGTGTGTGTGTGTGTGCTCACATGTTTATGTATTTGTGTGAGTGGGGTGTGTACATATGGAAATGTGTGTGTGTGTGTGTGTGTGTGTGTGTGTGTGTGTGTGTGTGTGTGTATGTATGTGTGTGTGTGTGTGTGTGTGCATGTGTGTGCATGCATGCATGCATGCATATGTGCCTGCGTGTGTGTGTGCACATATGTGTGTGTGCATGTGCATGCGCATGCATGCATGTATGCATGTGTGTGTATGAGAATTATGTTCCTTTTCTTTAAAAAAAAAAAAAAGTTGACATTCTTTTCATACTGTTTTCTTAAACATCAGTACAACTATGAGTTAACCTGACAATGAACTGGTTTCAGTCAGTGCAGTCAGTACCTCCGCAGTGAGAACTGACCTGCTGCGACGAAGCCTGAGGTGACAGCAGGTCCAGCACGTCAGAGCACTGGGGGGACGACCGCAGGTAGGATTCCAGCAACGCCAGCCCCTCCCTGGCATCCTCCTCTTCCTCGCCCTCTTCACACCGGTCCAGAAAGGTCTGCAGTCCTGAGTAGAACAGGAGCAGAAGACACTTGCTGCATGATTGTCGAACAATAGAATGAAACAAAGGACATCTTTATGGCATGCAACACATGATAGCACTTAACAATGTCACACCATATCTGAACCAAATTAAACGTTCATTAGAAAATGTTTAGAATGGTTACGAAAACAAAACAAAACAACAACAACAACAACAAAAAAGAAGAGGGGGAATTCGCATTACTTAAAATGCTATACATGATTCTCTTTTAACACCTACATCAAATGATTATGTCAATCTTTTGTAAAATGTAAAAAATTGTAAAAATTCAAAGTGGTGACCAAGCGTGAAAAAATCAAGGGTGCTGAATTGTTCCACATGATTTTTCAAAGTGTTTTTTAATCACCTTGCTTAACACATAAAACACCATTCCAGTTTGTGCTGCTTTAATGGGACAGCCCACCGTGAACAAGTTTATTCAAGAAGATATGTGACTGCTTGTTTTTTTTTGTTTTCATTGTCCTGAGTGTTGTATATCTTGCTGAAAAAGACCTAAGAGGTCAAAACGCCTCATTTTTGTCTTGTAATTTGTTTGTCCCATGTTTTCTGGTGGATCAGCTATAATTTCCTTTTAAAATTTGTTACAGAAAGGCTTTGGCAACAGGCACTGGTCCAAGTGAAAACAATACCTGCTCTGCACACCTATGTTTCAGCCCACTTACTGTTACATGAATACTTCACAGAGTGATGCGCACATGTACACATAAACACACACACAGCCTGTGTCAGAGACTTACATGTATGAATACTTGTTCTTCACTCCAAATCAATAACGTATTAAGAAATGAAGAGACTTCTGACCTGTCACCACTGTCTCAGAACTGCGCAGCAAGTATTTGAAGCGCACATGACTGAATTTCTGGCTCTGCGACATCTTGTTTCACCTTCTTTGGTGCTGGCTCTTCCTGATCCGACAGACTGGCCTCTTTCTTCCTCTTTTCAGCAAGCCTCTTCCCCTTGCCTGTTGTTAGATGTTTAGGGACAAGAATTAAATCAAGAGCTTTGTATGTGGTGTGTGTGTGTGTGTGTGTGTGTGTGTGTGTGTGTGTGTGTGTGTGTGTGTGTGTGTGTGTGCATGCATGTGTGCAGTAAAGCTGTGATACAATAAATGATGTGTAGGTACAATCTAATGTGTACATGTATAAAGCATTTAAATGATCTGATGTGATAAATATAGTGATAATGAGATTTGAAAAAAATAAGACATATCAATAATCTGGAGTAATAAAGGATGTTAGTAATAATGTGATGTGATAAATGATGTGACAAATTATGCACAGGAATAATCTGATGCACATGAACAATTTGCTGTGATAAGTGATGTTTTCATGTATAATAATCTGATGTCACCAATGTCGGGACAATTTGATCTGATAAATAATGTAGGGATAATTTGAAATGACAATTGATGAGCTAGAACAACGTGATATGTTAAATGAGTGTGAATAATCTTGATAATGATATGTTTGAATACCCTGGTGTACATCTATCTGTGGATGTTAATGGAGAAAACAGTGTGATCAAGTACCAAAAGCTCAAAACATTTTGCAAAATATTTTGTGAAATATTTCTTCCCATGATTGACGATCAGACCCCCCCCTTCCCCCCCCCCCTCCCCCCCCCCCCCCCCCCCCCCCCCCCCCCCCCCCCCCCCCCTCCATGTATCATAATGAGAGAGGTTTACTATGCCATCTGTGTCTATCCCTCATTTCCACGCTCACTTTCATCTTTTTCATCTCTGATCATCAGTGATCATTTGGCTCAAACCTTGGTTGGCAGTGCAGTAATACTCGAACTCAGCTTTCAATTCACAACATGGACTGACCAGCTGCAAAGTGACAAGGTCTTGCTGCTCATGAATAATTCAAGATGATTCATAACTTTCATATATTTCTGCTGCTGTGGAAAATCACTACAATGACAACGGCAAATCCACATTTTTACTCTCACCAGGACAGGACATACTTGATCATGTAGATTTGGGTAAATGTTTTATTCTCAGGGAAGGACTGGTATACTGGACTTTGTAGGTACTGATCTAAATATCACCAGGTAGGACTGGTATACTGTAGACTTTGTAGATTTACTAAATGTAAATATCACCAGGGCAGGGCTGGTATACTGTAGACTTTGTAGATCTGTACTAAGTCTAAATTCACCAGGACAGGACTGGTATACTGTAAACTTTGTAGATCTGTACTAAGTCTAAATATCCACCAGGACAGGACTGGTAATGTGGTATACTGTAGGTAGATCTGTATTAAATCTATCGAACTCAAGAGGTTAAACTCTGATGAATGATATAATTTAGTTTGTATGAATTGTGTGATGAAAGTAACCTATCCAGTACCCTATTCACTGCAGGATACCCTCTTAGTCTCACCACAGTAGGAAAAAGCTCTAGGGAGAGACTGTCAGCAGAAAGTCTCAAGGAAAGAACCCCGCCCCCCTCTCTCCCCTCCCCATCCCTGTCAGACAAGTGTTTCAACACGTGAGAGTTACGTCCGTGAGTGAACGACAATGGTCTACATCAAGGTTGAAGCTAGAAACAATGCAAAATGTAAAACAACGCCAGTGGTTTAAGCCACTGTTCATGAATTTAACCCATGCCATGTGGCATTT
The DNA here is from genome assembly GCA_016801955.1 of Conus betulinus. Classification (NCBI taxonomy): domain Eukaryota; kingdom Metazoa; phylum Mollusca; class Gastropoda; order Neogastropoda; family Conidae; genus Conus; species Conus betulinus. The sequence goes on from JADBJO010002543.1 coordinate 175,631, forward strand.
GGAAATTGGTCGAATGGGACTCAGCGGATTTTTGGCTCACAGTCGAACACACTGACCAGTCACTGCTAAAATAAACGTTTTTGACCATTTCATTCTAAACGCATGAGAATAAAAAAAAAAAAAAAACACTTGCCTTGCTTTGTTTTGATCCCCTGTGTGCCATACTGGCCCCAACTAACTAATTCTTATGGCCAAACTCTCCTGAAGTCATTTTCCTTAGTAGTCTACCATGTGCTTCCGTTTTCTTTCAGGGAGCAGTTGTAACAGTACTTACGTATTTTATTTTGTAAACAAAAAAGTGAGGCATAAAAATCTTTAAAATGCATAAATACGCTATAATTTATATTATGTTGGTCGTAAGTCGAGTAAATATGTCCCAAATTATTTGTTACTGACTTTTTTTTTGCAAAAGTATTTTGTTTTCACAAGAGTCCCCCCAAGCCCACAAAGTGATGACGTTTCTAAGACGGAACTTTGCAAAGTTCGACAAAATAGCACTCATTCAGTCAGTCACACGGGAATCAGTCAGACAGTCCATCAAAGAACCAGTGAAAAGATACGGGAAAGTATTGTTTCCTCTGGTGTGGTAATCTGTTTGCAGTATCAAGATGTCGGGACTGGATAGTATCCTTTTTATTGTGTATTTTATATTTTAAGGAAACTGATTAATGTATAGAACCAAGTGTTGTGGCTCTTTCAGTTGTTGCGAAAGCTATGGTACGTGTTCCGGTATTGTTTACGATTGATGCAAATAATAAACTGATGTTATGATCCAGCTGTCTTTCTTCCTAGTATAATGTGTCATTTGATTATTTGTATAAACTAAACGGACTGTTTCATTTCTGTTCATGTACTTATTGGCTTGTACGCTTTTATTGCCCTCAAGAATGTGACATTGTAAGCAAATACATCGTTTCTCATTTTTAGATCTACGATTTCAAGAATGTGAGATATATTGTAACAAGAAAAGTACTTCTTCATCTTCTTCTGCGTACGCAGGCAGATACTCCTGCGGACACTCCCAATATGGACCTGTAGACAAGCATTAATCCCATCTACCCAACAAAGGGAGTGGAGTTTTTTTGTGTATGACCATTTTTAATCCCGACATTAAGGCAGCCATACTCCATCTTCAGGGAAGGTGCATGCTGTGTGTAATGTGTCATCCATACTAACAGCCAAACTGACCTTCTCTTGGAAAGTTGGTGATGGGATTTTACGTGTGTGCAAGAAAAGTACAATCTATGTGTGAAAGATCCAAAGATCCACACACCACTTCCTATCTCTTGAACTTGGAGATCTCAAGCCTGCAATGAGTATTTCTCCTCTGGAAACAGTTTCTGTTATATCAGGGCTTGAAATATTAGCATGTCCAAGACAACATGATTTTCAGGCGGACAAGAGGAAAGTCTTTCTCCATTTGTTCATCAGGCAACCATTGTCATGGAAAGGATGGCTAAGAAGTAGGCTGCAGACTGATCGCACTTAAATCTGCTTCCATTTGCACACCATCAGTACCCCTCCCCCTTCACTGAGTTTTGCTATTTAACGGGATCATTATACAGTAGCAGAGCACTGCTAAATGTTTTGCTAAATCAAGGTGCTATTGTTCTATACTAAGACATGGCATGTTAGCAGAAACTTTTTTTTTTTGCCCATGCTAGCCTTGAGGTAGGGATCAAGAGAGTTTTGTGTGTGTGTGTGTGTGTGTGTGTGTGTGTGTGTGTGTGTGTGTGTGTTCACTTTTACTAATGCTGTGAGTGTGTTTGCTTTTATTGCTGGCATAAAATTAATGATCATTGGTCAAGAAGTTTTATGAACATATATGTAAACTTTCATTTTGTTATGTTTACACTTTTTTAAATGTGCATTTATTCAAATTTAATAATATGCTTACCATTAAAATGGAACAATTTTGTTTTTGGCAAGTCTGACAGTCAACGCAAGATTTTACTGTTACAGTGTTAGCCTCTTGGGACAAGTGGTTACCAGTCAGAGTCTGTATGAAGGGAGAACATCATTTTCATTAAAATAGTGTCTTCAAAAATTGAAAAAATAAAGAAACATGTATGTATGTATATATATATATATATATATATATATATATATATATATATATATATATATATATATGTACATCTATATATTATATCACTATAATCTTTTTTTTATTATGGTTTGTATGAAAAGTAATCAGAGATTGTGTAAGCTATTAATTAAGACTGTTACAGATTGCTCAGGTAGTTCCTTAACATGTGTCAGAACATCTTTTTAATCTAAAATTTGCTGCCAAAGATTTGGAGAGGAATGCAAAGAAAGTGTGAAAAGTCTGAAAAAGAAGAGAAAGTGAAGTTAAAGAAGGTAAGTATCTGCATAATCTATTAACTCGGTTGTATATCAGATTCACTTTCTTTCTCTGTCTGTCTGTCTGTCTGTCAGTCTGTCCTTCTCTCTCTTCTCTCTCTCTGTTTCTCTCTCTTCTCTTTTGATCTCTCTGTCTAGTCTCTATCATGTTAGCAAGACTGAAGAGTGTCAGCCCCTCAGTCAAAAGGAAAATAGTATGAAATATGTCATCATAATCTTTTTTATTGTCTAAATTAGCTACAAATTCATATTTTAGTAAGGCATCATTCAGTGATTTTTTTTTTCCCCCGTGTGTTTTGTGTGTGTGTGCACGCGCGTGCATGTGTGTGTGTGTATATACTTTGGATTGGAATGATAATTTTATCATCTTTTTTCTGTAATATGCGCTTTGGGCGCTTGCGTTGCATTCTATAAATATCCTTTTACATTACATTACATAGGACTCAGAATTCAAGATAAGATTTCTTCATATATTTGTCACACACACGTGCACGCACACACACGCAGGCACTCACACACACATGCACGCAGGCGCACGCGCGCTCATGCACACACACACACAATCATGCACGCGCGCTGCACACACAACACACACACACACACACACACACACACACACACACACACACACATATATATATATATATATATATATATGTATGTATGTATATATATACGCATATACATGTATGTATATGTATGTATACATATATACATCAGCAATTCAATTCATATTTGTTTGTAACCTAGCCGACCGCAAGGGGCCATATCAGGGCTGTTGTTTCATCAAAAAGAAATCCATGCGATGATTATGAACAAAATTTGCAAATGAGATGTTGAATGTAACTTGTAAGGGCTAGTTGACAAAATACAATAGGCTATGTGAGGTGTCTCTAACTCTTTTCTGTCATTACAGATTGTGGAGTCTTCAGACTGTTTTATTTCTTCCCTAATTTTTAAAGATTCTTTCATGATCGCATGTTGATGTTTGTCTTGTCTAGCCCAACTTTAGTGACATCCTACATCCTACCAATTCTGGTCGTAAGACCAGCATTTACTCACAATCTGTATGCTTCTGGTTGTCCATTTGTCACCCTGATCAGTCCTCGTATCATTTTTACTTCAGGTTCTTGCTTTATCAGTCTTGAACTGCCTTTTACCCGATCTTCAACATTGCTTTGCAGTGTGCACTTCCGCACACAGGCCTGTTTGGCCCAGCAGTTAAAGCACCGTTCTGTTGATCTGAGGCTCCTGGGTTCATTTCCCTGCTGGAGACAGCTAGCCAACAAGATGTTTTGCTAGTGACCTTAGCATGCGTGCAGTTTCCGATTCCTTCCACCCCTCACACTGATCTGAAATCCAAAGCCCAGGTTTATGTTAAAGCCCTCTGGCAAGACGAATGGGACTTGCAGACAGATACCAAACTGTTCCAAATCTGCCCAAACCCAGGAAGAGTTTTTAGCCATGTTCCAAGGGCGGCTATAGAGAGGAAAACAGTCTTGAGCCATTTGCACACAGGCCACTCCTTTTATGCCCATCTTCTAAGAGATTGTACCATGTTTCAAGGACGCCGTAAAAAAAAAAGTCTTGTGCTGTTTGTACACAGCCACCCCATTCTTAACTTTTAAAAGGTGAAGAAGCTCCGTGGTGCTTTCCATGTCATGTAACATTCACAGTGAAACATGTTGTTTTAGAGTGTTGAGACTTGCATGATGCGAGACATAAACTCTTTACAGCAGATTCCATGAAAACCTTGTTCAGAGATGTCCCACCTGACATGATCTCTGAATTTTTGAAAGAGATCAGCATTTTTCATCTGATGTAAGATTTTACAGAAGAAAGATTTTAAATGAAGCTTCCGTGTGTTTGTAGACGGTGCTATCTTGACTGTATGATGTAATTTTGAATTGCACTTTACCGCTTTACACCTTGAGTTTTTGGTTGGAGAGTTTAAGAGTCAGAGTTGACGAGAGTGCTTGCTTGTTGTCTCTCTCTCTCCCAATACCCACTACTCATAACTCTACATCTTGTGCTAGTTACATTGGCCACTCTAAATCTTTTTGTACACTAGTCCACAGAATTCATAGTCCCTATAGGCACTGGGCAAAGGCACTGGATTTTAATAGTGCACAGTCCCCACAGGCACTGGGCAAAGGCACTGGATCTTAACAGTGCACAGTCCCCACAGGCACTGGGCAAAGGCACTGGATCTTAACAGTGCACAGTCCCCACAGGCACTGGGCAAAGGCACTGGATCTTAACAGTGCACAGTCCCCACAGGCACTGGGCAATGGCACTGGATCTTAACAGTGCATAGTCCCCACAGGCAGGCTGGGATCAAAGGCACTGGATCTTAGCAGTTAACAGTGCATAGTCCCCATAGGCACTGGGCAAAGGCACTGGATCTTAACAGTTCACCACACAAAAGAATACAAACTTTACCTGCTACATCTGAAATTTGAGATTGCTTCCAATACAAGCAGTTAGTAAATCATCACAGCACTGCATTATTCCCTGCAAACACATCCCTCTCTCTTGTGGTGGTTATGATAGTAATCAGTAGAAACAGAAGTTTAATGGAAAGGAGAAAAAAAAATTATTTGAAAATGAAGTATCATCATTTTCAGGCCATCCAAAAAGGAAACATGGAAGGAGCCAAGATCCACGCTGAAAACTCCATTCGCCAGAAGAACCAGGCCTTGAACTACCGGCGGATGTCGGCAAGGATTGACGCTGTCGCTTCCCGTGTCCAAACAGCAGTGACAACTCCGGCAGGTGACAAACTCCATGGCAGGTGTGGTCAAGTCCATGGAGAGTGCCATGAAGTCCATGAATCTAGAGAAGGTAAGGTGCCTTCCGTGCAACAGCTCTTGCCAGGAACTCTCTGCTAAGTTTCAGGTTCCCAGATGGATGCCAAGCTCCCAGTGCAGAGAGCTGCTCCTCTGCTGTCGGGAAGTTCTGTGCTGGTTATTTCCTCTTTCGATTGTCTTTGAAGTGCCTTGTTGTCGATTGTCTTTAAAGTGCCTTGTTCACCTTTGTCTTGCTTTCCTGTCATCGACTGCTTTGATGCCTCTGTGGCCCATTCTCTTGTCTTTTGTTCAGGAAACTTTTTCACGTTTTACTTTTATCATAACAAATGTTGATATGCCAATTGTTGTTTTTCCTTTCCTTGTTGTTGTCAGGAGACCGGGTTGTGAAAAGTGTGGGCTGTCCACTGGCTATCCATTCTGTATGTCAGTTTGCCCATATGACGTTTTTTCTATGGGTGTGGGTTGTTTTTTCTTTTCCAGTGCACTGTGTTTTTATTTCGTTATGACTTTTTGATAATATGGGATGAGAAATCGAGGGGAATGCCTGGTGCTCTAGCACAGCCTATTTTTATCTTTTTTTTTTTTTTTTTACCTGCATGTTTTCATCTGTGCAACTGTTTCCAGTGTGGTACTTTCTGCTGGGGAGTCAGAGCTTTGGGCAGATGGCTGAACACCACCCAGGGATTCTCTGTGTGTGTATGAGTGCGCATGTGTGTGAATGGCTGTGTATATGCCCGACTGGGCAGGTGAGAGAAAAAAAAAGTTACAGTCAAGCCATGCTCCTGTTCATGGGTTGGCAGTCTGGTCACCACACCTAGCTCCTGTAAGCATACGTAATGATACGCATGTGGACAGAGACTACATGCAGGTGGAACATTAAACAGTGTTCAACAAAAAGCAGACAGTACATAGCCACCCGAGAGGGCAGCTCAGCAAATTGAACAGTTCTCTTGTCTGTAACTAGTGTAAGTTCTTTGGGGTGACAGGGCCTCGGACAAAGGTTAACAGTAGGAAAGTGAGGTGTGATAGGATTATCTCCCTTTGTATATCTAAATATGTTTTATCAGGGATATATATATATATTTTTTTCGGTTTGCTAATGTTTTGACAGTAACAGAGATGTATTGCTTTGACTGAAGTTGCTTTGGAGTCACTGCGCCATATAGGTCAGTGTATCTCTCTGTTTAAAGGTAATCTATTTTCAGGACTGAGAGTATGGAAGAAATATAAATAATATATATATATATATATATATATATATATATATATATATATATGGAAGTATATATATATATATATATATATATATATATGTATGTATGTATGTATGTATGTATGTATGTATGTATGAAACCATCAAGCAACCAGCTCTGGAACAGCATTAATAGTGTAACACTGATTGCAATCACTGCAGGTTTCACAGTTGATGGATCGCTTCGAAACAGTCGTTTGAGAACCTGGACGTTCAGTCCCAAGTGATGGAAGGAACCATGTGCAATACCTCCACCCTGACCACCCCACAAGGAGAAGTGGTGGACAGTCTCATGCAGGAAGTTGCCGATGAGGCAGGGTATGTCCTTGTAACGTCACTTGCTCATTGTGGGCAAGGATAGGTGTCACAGAAATGTTTTACAAATGTTACTTTTCTTGCAGGTGGACAGACTGAAATGTAGGGTTTGTGGTACAAGTTTTTTTTTTCATTGTTCTTTGTGTGCTGTTTTGACATTTTAGTCAAAAGTTGTAATCTGCAACGTTTTTTTGGTTCACAAATACCGCGAAGTACACAACTATGGACTGTTACAGAAACAAGATTGATGGCCAGTTTATCTAGCTGTATTCATCTTTGATTAGTTAAGTGGTCTTGTTTGACATTTTCATTTTTTATTTTATTAGTTTCACTGAAATCATACCACCCAGATTTTAGCATTAATTGACACGACAAAAAAGGCTATCCCCAGTATACTTTATGTTCAGCAGTATGATTTCCTGGTATTTTTCCTTTGAATGTTGTGTCCACTGAATACCGATGATGACCACACTACTCCTTGTTGCAGACTGGAATTGAACATGGACTTGCCTGCAGCTCAGGGTTCAGCATTGGGTCCACCGCCACATCACAAGCTTCTCAGGAGCAGGTCAGTTTAGATCTCTTCAGGTCTTCTTCTCTGTGCCTGGGTCTGAAATCTTTCATGGTATGCTGATTACTAGTTCAGTCTCCACCCACCCACTTTCCAACCCTCTCTTTTTCTCTCTGTCTTTCTCTCTGCTTGTCTGTCAGTCTCGTGCTTGTTTACGTTTTGTTTTATTTTGTTTCGTTTTGAACTGTTTTAGCAGCAACACATTGGTCTGGTACAGGTTATCTCAGTGGATTTCTACACTTCTCATGTATTCTTTTGTTTTATTTCACTTACTTTTTGTGTCAGAAAAGTATGGTACTGTTACGCATGATCTCAGTTCATTCTTACCCTTCTCCAGCATTCTGTTGTTTTTGCTGCTCTGTGTGTGTGTGTGTGTGTGTGTGTGTGTGTGTGTGTGTGTGCGTGTGTGCTTGCGTGTGTGTGCCTGTGGGCTTGTGCACTGTTTGAACTGGTTGATGGCAGTGACTGTGATTGGATGGGAAAAAAAACAAAGATTGGGAAGTTACATGCAGGTGGTGGTGTGTGTGTTTTCAATTTATTCATCGTTAAGATTCCTGTTTTTTATTGTTCATAAACTCTAATGACCTGAGCATCCTGCACCTGCAGAATTTTTGTGCAAAAGCAAACCACATCTGATCCAGACAAGTTCCCAGCTGTATTCTTTTCTTGTTTGACCAGTGGGTTTCACTCCGCTTGAACTTTTCACAACTTTCAATGAAAAAAAGTGAACATTCTGTCAGCAGTCCAACCTCGAGAACCAAAAGTTCTAACCAACCTGTTGTCATTGCGTTTTGAACAGTTATTTTCAAAAATGTCATTTTATTTTGTTTTTAATGCATGAAGTATGAGTGTGCAGATCAGTCATATTGTATTAGGTGCTGAATGTGTTCACTGTGAAGAAGAGTACTCTAAGTCAAAATTTTTCTTTGGAACCTCCAAACGTAGATTTATTTTGAACATCCCAAACCTTTAACCTCAGTTGGGAACGTCCCAGACCAGTCATCTCAGTTTGGAACACTCCAAACCAGTCATCTCAATTTGGAACACCCCAAATCTGTCATCTCTTTGGAACACCCCAAACCAGTCATCTCAGTTTGGAACACCCCAAACCAGTCATCTCAGTTTGGAACACCCCAAACCAGTCATTTCAGTTTGAAACACCCCAAACCAGTCATTCTCAGTTTGGAACACTCCAAACCTGTGACCTCAGTGTGTGAACACCCCAAACCTGTGACCTTAATGTAATTGTCAACACCCCAAACCTGTGACCTTAATGTAATTGTAAACACCCCAAACCTGTTACCCCCAAACCTGTGACCTTAATGTAATTGTAAACACCCCAAACCTGTGACCTCACTGTGAACACCCCAACTTGTGACCTCAGTGTGAACACCTCAAACCTGTGACCTCACTGTGAACACCCCAACCTGTGACCTCAGTGTGAACACCCCAACCTGTGACCTCAATGTGAACACCCCACCTGTGACCTCAGTGTGAAACACCTCAAACCTGTGACCTCACTGTGAACACCCCAACCTGTGACCTCAGTGTGAACACCCCAAACCTGTGACCTCACTGTGAACACCCCAACCTGTGACCTCAGTATGAACACCTCAAACCTGTGACCTCAATGTGAAAACACCCAAACCTGTGACCTGAACACCAAACCTGTGACCTCACTGTGAACACCCCAACCTGTGACCTCAGTGTGAACACCCCAACCTGTGACCTCCTGTGAACACCCCAACCTGTGACCTCAGTGACCCCAACCTGTGACCTCAGTGTGAACACCTCAAACCTGTGACCTCACTGTGAACACCCCAACCTGTCACCTCAATGTGAACACCTCAAACCTGTGACCTCAATGTGAAACACCTCAACCTGTGACCTCAGTGTGAACACCTCAAACCTGTGACTCACTGTGACACACCTCAAACCTGTGACCTCACTGTGAACACCTCAAACCTGTGACCTCAATGTGAACACCTCAACCTGTGACCTCAGTGTGAACACCCCAACCTGTGACCTCAATGTGAACACCCCAACCTGTGACCTCACTGTGAACACCTCAAACCTGTGACCTCACTGTGAACACCCCAACCTGTGACCTCAATGTGAACACCTCAAACCTGTGACCTCAATGTGAACACCTCAACCTGTGACCTCAATGTGAACACCTCAAACCTGTGACCTCAATGTGAACACCCCAACCTGTGACCTCAATATGAACACCTCAACCTGTGACCTCAATGTGAACACCCCAAACCTGTGACCTCAATATGAACACCTCAAACCTGTGACCTCAGTGTGAACACCCCAACCTGTGACCTCAATATGAATGAACACCTCAAACTGTGACCTCATGTGAACACCCCAAACCTGTGACCTCAATGTAAACACCCTAAACCTGTGACCTCAATGTGAACACCCTAAACCTGTGACCTTAGTGTGAACACCCTAAACCTGTGACCTCAATGTGAACCCCAAACCTGTGACCTCATTGTAAACACCCCAAACCTGTGACCTCATTGTAAACACCCAAACCTGTGACCTCATGTAAACACCCTAAACCTGTGATCTTAGTTGGGGTTACTCTAAACCAGTCACCTCAAGTCGGAACACCCAAGCTTTGCAATCTCCTAGTGATCTCAGTCCAGTTGTGAAAGAACAAGGAGCATCAGTTTATCCCTTTGCCCTGTAAACAGGTCAGTTTATCCCTTTGCCCAGTAAACAGATCAGTGTATCCCTTTGCCCCCAGTAACAGATCAGTGTATCCCTTTGCCTGGTAAACAGATCAGTGTATCCCTTTGCCCGGTAAACAGATCAGTGTATCCCTTTGCCCAGTGAACAGATCAGTTTATCCCTTTGTCCAGTAAACAGATCAGTTTATCCCTTTGCCCAGTGAACAGATCAGTTTTATCTCTTTGCCCAGTTAGATCAGTGTATCCTTTTGCCTAGTGAAGACAATTATGTCATCAGAGTCCAGCTTATTTGCACGGCATCTGAAACTGTTTTCTTGAATTTTACAGGATGAGCTGACAAGTCGGCTGGCCAAACTGCGACAGATGTAAGAACAGGCAACATCTCTCAATGTGCGAGGTCCTTTTAGACTGCTTTTGTGGACTGTTTCTTATCAGAAAAACCACCCTGGTTTTGTCCCAGCCCTCAGCTTTTGTAGTTGATGGATGGTGGTGAGAGAGGGGTTCACCAGTTTTGTCATTGTCAAACTGTGTAACGATGACATGAAATCATTCTTGGAATTTGTTTGATAATAGATAGAAGAGGGGGATTTTTGTTTTCTGTTGTTTTTACTTTTTTAAACAATTTTATCAGCAGGGTGTTGTCAGGAATCTAAAGAAGATGTTCAAGTTTGACTAGATTGATGTCTTTGTATCGTCCGTTTGTCTTGTACAGATCCCAACCACTCCCACCTTACAGCACACTTTGTCCTCTTCCATCAACCATTTTCCTGCAGTTTCATCAGGAGATCTCTTCCACTTTTCTTTTCCTTTTTTTGAAATATTACACAAGTCATGTATTTATAAAATCACAAATTGCAAATCTGTCCTACGCTAGTTTGGACCATGTCTTAATCAAGTAACCAGTCGTTTACAAAATCAGTGTGACGTAATGTGTGTGAGGGCTGTCACCAACATTTGGGTCATAAGTGTATTGTTGGATGGTGAGTTACTGATACATGCAAGTTCAAAAGACAATATGTTGTGAAAATATTTGGGGATTGGGGGTGGGGGGGGGGGTTAGGGGGATAAAGTGAGGGATTTGGAGAATGGGTTGAGGATAAAAAAATTATTGTGAACTGATTGAACAACAACCATGTTAAATAACATACCGATGTCTTTTTGTGTGCGTGTTTTGCATGTCAGAGTTACAGAAATTTCAGGTAAGAACACTTCCCCTGCCCCTTTCCCACTTTCTCTCACACACACACACACACGCACGCGCGCGCGTGTGCGTGCGTGCGTGCATGCACATGCGCATACACACACACACATACACACTTTCATATACATACATTGTCTTTTAGAAAATCAGGGCGTTGCAGTTTCATGAAAATAGAAAAAAAACAGGAAGTATTACTTAATTGTTAAAGAGAATAATTATGTTAGCATTTTCTACTTCTAACATGTTTTTTAAAAAAAAATACCACAGAGCAAAACAAATGGTAAAGTACAGAACAAATGTGCTAATTTTCAGCCTGGAACAAATTTTTCAATCTGCAGTTTGATAAAGGTGACCAGGTTATTTTCAGCTGGCAGTGAGGAAAGCTTCTAATACATTTTTGAAAATAAATATCATGGAGCAAAACAAAAGATAAAGTGTAGAACAGAACGCTAATTTTCTAGCTGCGATTTGAGAAAGACGACAATGGATACAAACTACATTGTGCCTTGTTCCAGTCATACATTCTTTCTGATGCTGCTGCTTATAAAAGTCAAAGAGATAAAATGGTCAAGGCTGAAGCCAGTGCACAATACATTTTATGTGTGTGTAAATAATGTATATGTTTTTCTTCTGTGTTTTGTGCAGCCTTGATCTAGTGTACATGTTAAACAGTGCATTTTCACAAGAATGTTTGATGGTTGGTAATGGTAGTTATTGGTGTGAAAACATTTCACAGTGCAATGTACATATTGTCAGGTAAGCATGACCGTTTCTATAGAATCCTTCTATTCACAATTTTCATCCTGAGTTATGTGTATAATGTAAAAACAGTTGTTCATGTATTAAAAAGTGTTCATCTTATCCACTGTCCTTGTTCAGCTGTGCACGTGTGCATTTGTGGATGCATGTATCAGCAGTTTAATCCATACTCTTGGATGTTCATATCAAGTCTCCTTTTCAAATACATGCATGTTCACATGCAGCTCATTATGCATGTACAGTGTGAATAATGAACAATATTCTTAGCCATCTCAAAAGGGTAGGGAAAAAACACATGTGATATTAAACAAAATCTAGAACTTGCCACATAGGTTTCAGAGTTGTGTGACTGCAGGTGAAGATTAAAGTATCAAAGAACTGCTGGCAAATGCAGGAACACATTAAAGAACAGACGCAATGCATTTCAGTGTATTGGGTCTGCCTCAGGCAGGACAAACAAAGGTCAAGGTAAATGAAACAAAGGAGAAGCAGTCACTTGTCTCTTTGATCAGGATGCAAACTGTGGCTTGAGTGGAAAGGCAAAACTATGGAATGGAACTGAAGAGAAGAGGTTGGAGAGCAGAAGATGCAGATTAACATGATAATGATGATGGAAAAAGGGAAATAATAATGGTATTATCATGTAATAGTGATTATACTAATAATGAAACAATGATAAAAATAGTAATGACAAGATAGCAGGAGGAGGAGATCATTCCAATAATAGTTATGGTAATAGTAATTGTAATAATGATGATAGGAAAAAAATTGAAATGAAATCTGAGAAATCAATAGTACTAGAAATAATGAACATGGGACAAATAGTAGTATGAGTAAGAAATAAACAAATGAATAACATTTCAGAAAACGCAAAAGAATCAAATTTGTCATAGATTATGAATAGTGAAAATGATGTTGTTAACAGAAATAATAATAATAATTTTCCATTACTGCTGCTACACCTAATAATAATGATGAAATTCATACCAGTATGACAACAGTGATGAAACAATAATAGTAATAATATGCAAGTGGAAAGGAATGAAACCGAGTAAAAAGCTAAGAGTACTATTGAAAAGAAAAAAAAATGGGAAGGGGGGGACGGAGAATTTAAAAAAAATGAAGAAAAAATATTTTAAAGTATACATATTTGAAACAAACTCACAAGTAAAAACAGGGGATAAACAGATTGATAAAGAAAACGAAGATGGTAAAGAAGAAGAGAATAGCTGAAACACATACATGAGGTAAATAATAAGTGGTGTGTTGTGTGTGTGTGGAAAGCACTGAAGGCCAGTGTTGTTGGGATGGACAGGATACATGCTATATTTGGATGTTGATATAAAGTGGCCAGAGGGTCCCCAGTCTGGCAACAAGATAAGATTTCTGCATAGTGCACTCAAAATAGTCGCTTTGTGGTGGTCCATATCCCAGGACTTTCACATGATTAATGTTATGTTTGGACAGTTGAACCCTGCAGCGACTGATTTGGTCGATGATGGGTCAGTGTGGAGAAATGCAAATGTGCGGGATGTCTTCACTCTTATGGCACAATTTACAGTGGATAGTGTATACAATGATGTGGCTCTGACAGGAAAAGGTATGCTTTAATCTTTGGGGCCATGTAGGTTTGTGCTGGGCTAGGTAAGAGGACAGACTTTGCAGATGGGTTTTGAGTATGGTAAGGTATCAGGTGACTTGGATGCGGTGATCTTTAGTTGGAGTGCACATGTAGGTCCCAGTAGTTTTTGTCACACATGAAAATAATTATCGGTTTAGCAGACCTGCCTACCCTACATTTTTTTTTAGTGTATTTTATTAAATTTGACTGGAAAATACCATAATACTCCGAGTAAGAAAAAAAACACAAAAATGGCAGCATTGGCTTAACAGAAATTGTACTATTTTCCTGTTTGAAGACATGAGTTATTGCCCCCTAGTTCCAGTTTGCACGCACTTGCTTACACCATGGTCGGCCATCTTTTATGGTGAGCAACTGACACAGATAGTCATTAGGAGAATGCTGCTACCAGCAAAAAAAATGCGTTCATAAGAGTGATGAAAGAGCTAGACATTGAAAAGAAGGTTACCAAAACGAGGGAGCAAACTTTCCCAAATGCATACCACGCAACTTGGAAGTGCTTAGTCCTAAGCTGAAAAAAAAGGTCCAACTTTTGTGTGGTGCACTTCGTGCGAAAGGGATTTTAGTTGTACTCATGGAGGATGCAATGACTGCATGAAGCATGTTTCGTCAAAATCGCATTAAAAAAAAAAAAAAATCAGAAGTTGTGAAATGAACACCTTCAATTGTACAAGCATTCAAAAAGACAGATGTGAAGTTTAGTGGGGACCTGGACTAGCAGGTAACAAACGCCGAGTGATGATGTGTAGGCTGGTGGCCGACGTGAATTTGTCCCTGTCAACGACCAATCGTCTTGTTGCCTATAGATTCAAGATGTTTCCTGACACCAGTGACGGCAAAAACGCTCAATGTATGTCTGTCACTATTTTACTCTTAATTAGCTCCACTTCCCCCACCCACACCCCAAAAAAGGGGGGATGGATGGATGGAGAGGCAGTACAAAGAGAAGAAAAAGATGGAAAATGGAACTGAAGGGTATCATGTGTGTGCTGTCAGTCGCGTCGCTGTGTGTGTGTGTGTGTGTGTGTGTGCGGGGGGGAGCATTGTAATAACATGATTTTATTTTTTTGACATTGTCAGTTAGATACATGCAATGTGTCAGTATGTGTGTGTAGTGCACTTGCACTAGTTGGTACGAGTGTTTGAGTTTGAGTACAGCGCAATGAGTTGGAGCAAGCGGAAGAAGATTCATATTAAAGTTCAGGGTAAGAAAAATACTTTTTTTTTTTTTTTTTTTTAAATCTTGGAATACTAAAATTTACTCCATGGAATACTTATGGTTCAATTTTGCGGTAGACGGGTCTGGTTCAGTCTCAAAGACAGGTGCATGATCTTCTACTGTGTTAGCTGGACTTGAGGATCCTACAGATAGGAAGTGTGTGTGGGTGGAAAAGAAAGCATACTTGGGTCAATCTGTTCTCTGTTGGTTGGGAAGATACAAGGTCTACAACCCAGCTGATCAAGAAAACCTTGTCAGGCTGGTTACATATTTCACTTCCTTCGAATATGACTGATTTGAAGTGGGTGGAAAGATGTTGAAGAGAGAGTGAGAGAGACCCAGACAGAAAGAAAGAAATGCAAGCAACACACACACACACACACACACACACACTACAACTACCCAAACAATTAAATACAGACACACACACACATAGAGAAGAAAAAAAAAGAGATCAAGAAAACTTCCTGCTAAACAACAAATTAGAACGACACAATAAAAAAAAAAAAAGGAAAAAAAATCTATAAGAGAGAGAGAGAGATTTAAGCGCAGAGTGAGTATACAATGAATACAAAACCATACACACTGAGAGATTATCTGATTGATAACCTTTATTTCCATGAGTAACACATCACTGGATAAGACACTTTTTTTCTGTGAGTGTGAGCGCGCACATGCAAGCGCATGTATATGTGTGTGTGCATGTAGGAGTGTGAGGGTGATGTGAAGTGTGTCTGCCATTTGTGAGCATGATGTGTGTGTGTGTGTGTGTGTGTTTGTGTGTGTGTGTGTGTGTGATGTGTGTGTGTGTGTGTTGTTGTTTGTGTGTGAGATGTACATTTCTGTTTTTGATAGAACATAAAGTTTAATAGGAAACTTATGAATGATTTGTGATATCATTTGAAGTGTTCTTTCTGTTTATTGCCCATACCCTGTTTATTACACACACATGCACACACAATCTCTCTCTCTCTCTCGCACACAGACACAGATACACATACATACACTCTCACACCCACACGCATCATCATTCTGAATATCATAATAATTCATGCTGAGGATCTCGCTCTTATTCGATTACTCACATGCATGCACAAAAAGCACAGAGGAAATAAAACCACCGGACAGCATCAAAGCCACAGACACATCGTATTGTTTCAGCTGACTTCTGACGTTTCAGTCGGCTGTTTTCTCAGCTTTCAGCTCTTTCTGGAACACTTCCTTGGCCTGCTGCACCAGCTGTGGCTGGAGAAGAAGGTCCACGGCAGTCATCGCCAACGCTTTGGCCACATCCAGGGAATGGCTCTCTGCTTCATCAGTCCCTGAAAGAAAATCAGTCTTCAGTTTAAAGAAAGCCAGCTGAACCTTTTAACTTGTCGTTTCTTAAAACGTTTTGGTACTGTATCCGCTAAACATGAATAAGCGAATCACAAGACAAAATGCAACTCGTTTCAACCTCTTAGGTCTTCTTCAGGCAAAAAGAAAAAACAACGCTCAGGACAACAAAAATGAAGAATGAGCAATCACTTATCAAATTCGGTAATTAAAAAGTTTTTAAAATTTGTTACGATTTTTCCACCTGCTGTCGCCTCAGCATTTTTGCAACGAACTTTCTTGACATTACTTTCTTTAGTCTAAGCTTCAACCCATGCACTTTTTTAAGGTCCTAAATTCAGTGTTTATCCTCATTCAGATTGTACACATCTTGGGAGGACCCACACTCGCGTTTTTTTTTTAAGATAGATTCTACGAGAAACATCCTTATTTACATCATGTGGGTCATCCAAGCTCCAGTTTTTTTTCTTCATTTACTTTTTTAAAAAGTTATCTTTGAATAGTAAAAACCACCAACACTCATCATAAGCATATTGCAAATTTTTTTCGGTTTATTTATAAAACCTTTATCAACTTTATCAAAAAAAAAAAACCTGGGCCCGCAAAGTCATCTTTGACATTAAAAGAGCCATTTCATCCATCTGCCTGATCCTTGGTCCGTTTCTCTCCCAACATTTTTCTTTTGAGTATCTGTATTTAGACTGAAGACTAGAGTTAAAGAAAAACAAGAGAGAAGAGAGAAGGATGACGGAACAAACAGAAAAGAGAGAGACGGACTGAAATTGATGAAAATAAGACGCAGAGAAAGGCAGATGAAGATGGATATTCACAGAGAGAGAGAGAGATAGTGAGCGAGGGGATGGGACTTGCCACATACACCCACGTGTGATACTTTCATCTCTTTGAAAAGTATAGCCTCTGGAGCACTCATGTGGACACGAACACAGCAGGATATTGTTCTTTAAAAGCACTGTCTGCCTAGGACCCATGACATCAGCACTGTAATTCAAATGTGGTGTCCGATATCTTTCTTTCTTCTTTGCATGAAAAAAAAAAGTATCTTTAAAATTGGTTGCCAAAGTGGCAAGGTCATTAACAGAGACTCGGTGTGTTCCTAGACCTGCTGGTTCATTTTGAATGCGTTTTGGGATCCCCCCCCCCCCCCCCCCCCCCCCCCCCCCTCTGAAAAATTCTTAGTTTTTGTTTCCTGCTTTTCATGTTTACAGGACATATGGATGTACTAAACACTGAGCCTGGACTATGACTGTTTACTAAAAGCACAGCGTCACTGTGAAATTTCCAGTCCTCTTGCATTTTCACACCTCTCCTGGAATTTTTTTCCAGGTGTTCATCTTTCTCCATACTTATTTAAAGGAAATATTGTTCCCCACGTTTATCTTGCCTGAAGAAGACCAAAGAGGTTGGAAAGCCTCATGTTTTGTCCTGGAATTTGTTTGCCCTTTTTGTCCTGTGGATTCATTTCAACTGAAAAAAAAAATTTATAAAAACACATACATTCCAATACGCAGAGATCAAAATCAATGACATGAAGACAAAATACGATAAAACCATGAAACAAAATGAACAGGCAGTGCCTGTTACTAGTTTCCTGAAACTTCTCTTCCGAAGAACTCGATGCATCACATCCACTCACTTGCTTGGGAAGCAAAAGAAGGCGTATGGGCGCTTGCTTTAGTTCCAATGTAGAATTTGGGATGGATGCTGGGCACCAGGTGAGACACATTACCCATGTCTGTGGATCCACCTGCTTTGAGCACCTTGGCAGGGTCCGTCTCCTGCTGGATGCCTATTCGCGCAGCGTTTTCCGCATACAGTGATGCCATCAATTCGTTGGACATGAGTGACGAGTAGGGTTTGGGATCATATTCACAGTCAAACTGCACAACAAGTACATTCCACATCTTCAGAAAAAGAATCGTAAGGTTAAAACACAATGTAAAACATGGCTGTTTGTCACATAAATAAATATATGAAATGAAGGTCAAAAGGTCACAGTTCCTTGGGTCAAACTGCACAACAAATACATTCCACATCTTCAGAAAAAGAATCATAAGGTTAAAACACAATGTAAAACATGGCTGTTTGTCACATAGATAAATATATGAAATAAAGGTCAAAAGTTACAGTTCCTTGCCGTGATCAGCTCAACACACACGAATGGAACTCTGCACTTCACGCACAAAGCCAGCCAATGACGGGGCCCCAGACTGTCCCTCTCCCCTCCAGTCTCTTTCCTTTGTTCATGAGAGCCAATCACAGGCTCTGTCAAGCCAGCCCCTCTCTCCACGCTTCTTCCCTTCTTCCCCTTCAGCCTCTTGCCTCAGTTTGTGTTCATGCCATGTCACCTGTCAGTATCTCTCTCTCTCTCTCTCCACGTACACAGGCTGATACTCCTGCGGACACTCCCTGTATAGACAGGCAAGGATTAATCCCATCTACCTACCAAAAGGAGTGGAGTTTTTGTGTGTATGACCTGTTTTTTTTTTTTTATCATGCCATTAAGGCAGCCATATTCCAATCTTGGGGAAGGTGTTTGCTATGTGTAATGTGTCATCCATACCAACGGCTAAACTGGCCTTCTCTTCCGAAAGTTGGTGATGGGATTTTATGTTTGTGCAAGATGTTGTGTGTGCGTTCACACACAGGACTTCACTTTATAGTCTCATTCAAGGACTGTATGGGAAATGGGAGTCAGAACCACTGTTAACTCTGAGGGAAAAAAGCCCCCTGAACCGAAACGGCCCAGGAGTGTTCAAACTGCAACCCCAGAATCACCAAGATTCAAGTTCGACGCTCTACCACTGAGCTACTCCGGCCCCCTTTCTTTCATCTTTCAGTATAGTGGTGGAGAGAGTGTGAGAGAGAGGGTGGTGGGGTGTGGTGCAGTGGGATGGGGGGAGACCATGTGAGCAAAGACTGGACAGTCTGCTACAGCTAAGGTGCTCACTCAGACAGGAGCTCAGTTCATTGCTCTTCCTCTGTTGCAGAGGGAGGGGGACAGTGGTGTGTGTATCTCTCTGTCTGTCTGCATATCTGTGTGCCCTCTGTGTGTGTGTGTGTGTGTGTGTGTGACATGTGCGTGTGTGTTTATATAATATTGTATGTGTGCGTGCGTTTAACATAAAAAATATCAAAACATCCACCAATCATTCTAAAACCACCCCAAAATAAACCATACCAAAAAAAAAAAAAAAAAAACCCCAGTTCTCATGAGTATTAGTACATGAGATCCTTGAAAAATAACAAAAGGGACATATCCTTACCTTTACCAAGACCTCTTTTTTATAAGATTTTTTAGCTTCAAAGGGTACTCTACCCCTGATCCTAAATGATCTACAGCACCAATATTTGGATATATGGACTCCTTTCAACTATGCATCCACATGCACTGTCCTGTTCACCGACCTCCTCAGCCACTTGCTTTGGCGGCTGCTTCCACACACCCAAAGACTTTCTCCTTCAGCAGCTGCAGTTCTGCATCTGTGGGTGCCCGCAGATAATACAGCAGCTCCGTGAGGACGGGGGTGATGTTGGGCTTTTCTCCACCGTTGGTTATCACCCCTGCAATGAGCCACGTCCTTCAGGGGAAGATCCTCCTCACACTCCATCCATGTCTAGCCTGTGGCAAGACACTGACTGCCACCGCCATCCACTCTTTCATCCCCTTGCTCCCTCATTCTCTCTCTCTCTCTCTCTTAAACAGCCCTTACTGTTACCAGTTTGCATCATTTCATGACACTGACCCTGCCTCACCCCTCAAACCCCCTTCTTCTCTCACTCCCTTCCCTCCGTCTGTCAGTCTGTCTAACTTTGTTCCATGCCAACACAGCAACATGGCACAACACTGACGATGATGTTAAAGAAAATTTTGATGTTGACTGCAGCGCTGGTCATCGTCACACCCTCTTCTCCGTCCTCTTTGCTCTCTGAAAGTTCTGTGAATCCTGTGAACTGGACAAACATTCTGCTGCCATGCTTGTCTGCATAAGTGTCATGCAGGTGGTGGTGGTGGAAGACATAATTCCACAGTGCCAGGGCAAAGGCTGAAACCCCCCCCCAACATCTGAGAGGTGGTCATCCGTGATCCAAACTACATTGTCACAGTGTATGTGTTGAGGAAGTGACTGTCTCCTTTCAGATGATTAACTCCCCTTCCTTCTCCATGATATGTTTCATCGGCTGTCATGTTCCTCTGAACAGTCCTGATATGGCCCTTCGCAGTCGGCTGGGCTATAAACAACATTACCTATGTTTCTCTGACAATCTGTCAGTCAGACAGTAGGCATCTCAGACATGATGTTGAGTGCTACCTCCCTAAAAGGGGAGCTCAAACCCCATGAAAGTCACAGACCCACCACAGGCCCTAACACTGAACACAGTCAATGTTTGGTGTGCAAGACTCCACACCCGTGTAGGCCAGAGTGGGGATTGCTCATCTCTCCTACTTTTAGATCCTGTAGTGTCCAGTTTTACTGATCGTCGCAGAAAAAAGGTAAGTGGAAGCTAGCCTCTAAGCCTTTGCATTTTTTTTTTTTTTTACACCTCATATCTTAACAGGATAAATCTATGCTGATACTTCTGTGAAATTTGTTAAGATGATTCATGATTTACTGTTGACTTTTTTTTTTGCTTTGTATTATGTCTAATCTATACTTCTGTCTGCCCTGATTGCATGTAAATAAGTAATCCTACCACCTGAGGATGTGACCACTTTGAAGAGTTATCCCGGATTTTTTTCCAATTATTTTACAGTTTCTTACCGTCTCATATTACTCATCAAAATCTACTCAAAACCTGATGTGGGCCTCTGGACATCGGGCTACACAAAACGTGGAAAAGTCACCGAAAACTGGAGAGAGGTCGGTGTACCTGCCTGAGGGCAACCCCAACACCAGATAAATCATATACCCAATGGATAACAACTCAAATCATTAAGACCTCCCCTCCCTGCATGATGAGAAAAAGTGAAAAAAAAAAAAAAGAGAAAAAAGAAAACCCACCCCAAGTAAAGGCAGGCTGATTCTATCAAAGTCCTGTGAATCTGGTATATCTTAATCTTGTGCATACAAGTTTTGTGAATGAAACTGCACTTCAGTCAATCTGTTTGTAGTTCATATATCATTTCATGTCTGAATCTACTTCTAATTCTGTCTGTCACTCCAGCCACAATCACTTTTCAAGTGGAAGCCTATAATGAATTATTCCTGAACCATTCTTGAGTATTCTTAACTGTCCTGAGAACATAAAAATTTCTTTCGCTGACTAGTACCCGAAAGTTGCTCCTTCAACCACTAGTAGAGGGGGTGAGGTGAATTTTAATATAATTTCAGCTTTAAATTTCAGTTTCATCAAAAAGATGTCTATGCATGTGGACTAGTGCATATGCGTTACACTTACAACTTTTGAGGCCATACACAGCACGATTTAAAGCTGTTGGATAAATAAATTAACAACTAAGATTAGAAAAATTAAGAAGAGCGCCTCATGGCTACAACCTAAGAGACGTCTGACCTACACATTAGCCCAACATG
Organism: Conus betulinus; assembly: GCA_016801955.1. Taxonomy (NCBI): domain Eukaryota; kingdom Metazoa; phylum Mollusca; class Gastropoda; order Neogastropoda; family Conidae; genus Conus; species Conus betulinus. Next base: position 197,353 of record JADBJO010002543.1, read on the forward strand.
CTGGTCAGATCTTAGGTACCTACCTAACATGGGCTGTGTATATAAAAACTACTCTATAATATTCACTGAGAAGGCAGAGTCCTTCCCTTGAGGACCACACCTTCCGCCCCTACTCATAACATAGTCTCTGAAATAAATATAATCTGTAGCCAAGTATATAAATGTATAAAGAAAAAAAAAAGCCCAAAAGTGAATATGGATTATTCATTAATGTCATGGTATTTTTTTCTTTACTTTTTTTGTTTTAAAATGGATACTATGGCAGTCATTTTTCTTTGAATAAAATGGACAATGAAAGTAGCCATTCCAAGCATTTCATAACTAGCCAAAATGTCTAATATGAAATAATCTGTTACTCTGTATGTAATGGGCATTAGATACAGTTACAGAAGTTGCTGGACCATAAATAGATAGTAAGGAAAGGTAATGTTGCTTATTGCTCAGCTGACTGCAAAGGGCCCTATCAGGGCTGTCATCAAGTTAAAATCAACTCAAATCATTCATTCACACAACTCGTTAAAATACATCTTCTAAAAAACCCACCCAAAATTTTGTTAACAAACTTTCCACTGTAAATCTCAGATCCGATGAAAAATGGTAATCTCTTTCAAGAATTCAAAGATCGCATCAGGGGGGAACATCTCTGAACAAAATTTTCATGGAATCTGCTGTAAAACGTTTATGTCTCGCATCATGCAAGTCCCAACACTCTAAAAGAATATGTTTCACTGTGAGTGGTGCATGACATGGAATGCACCATGGAGCTTCTTCTTCACTCTTTTAAAGACATGAAGGAGTAAAATACGAATGGCCGGTGTGCAGCTGGCATAGAACCGTTTCTTCTTTGCGACCACCAGACACGTATGGACATGTAAACACATGTATGGACACACCATCAAGCACACTCCATACACAGCATAAAAGATGCCCATCTACAGTTTTTCACATTTTTCTCATGACTCAGTCCCAGTCACCTGGTTCGTTTTCAAAAACGAAACGATTCCATAAATACATAACTAACTGTTCAAGTTTGAAAAAAAGAAATGATATGGTCACCATGTACTCTCCATGTTGGTCTCATTTGCTGCTGTCTGAGATGAGAGATGTTGGTGTAGCACATCACTGCAGCATCCAGGGCGTTGACACCTTTCCACGGAAAACTGGCGGCATGGGGGCTGCTTTACCATGGTAACGGATTGCAAGTCTGCAATAGGCAAAGTATCTCACACACACACACACACACACACACACACACACACGCACGCACACATACACACACACACAAGAGTTAACTCATTCTATACTAGCTGTTACCTCCCCTCACTTCCCAGAAACTGACCATTTCTATATATAGTTTTTTAAAAAAAAAATTAAAAAAGAAATGAATAAACACAGCCTTGTGATTTTTTCAAGTTATGTTTATGAATGATTGAGAAACCACATACAGTATAGCAAAGTTATTTTTCTATTCATTTGGTAATACAGTATGCATGACAAAGAAAATGAGATTTTGCATGTCATGTAAAAACAGGGGCGGTACACACCCTATGAACAAAAAATTTACATTAACTGGTTTTATGCCCTGAAATTATTCAACTGTTTGCAACAATTCAAGGGCTTCAGTCACTTTGTAACAGTGATTTGTAGTGTCTCTTTCACCACGCATGCTTGATGTATTAGCAGACGACGCCTTGTTGCTATGTCAAGCCAAACGGAGCTGGTGACGTGGCGTGAACGGTGTCTGCTAGCGAGCATTCAGCTTGCAAAGCCTAAGTACCAGTACGCCTGCACTCTAATTAGTATGCAGGATCTATCTGTAACAAGTAGTTTCATACCAAAAGTTCGCTCACTTCGGAGAAAAATTCCCAAGGTTTGGACTGCATATGTGGTCCTCAGTATACAAAGGTTGTAAACATAGGGACCGGATATGCGGTCCTTGGTATAAAGACCCCCCGTGGGGATACCGGGGGGTCTTTTGTACAAATAGTTCCCCCTCCTTCTGGGCATTCTGTGCTAGTATGTCCCCTTTTCCTTTTGCTCTCAGCAACACTGTCTCCTCCTTTGCTGTACTGTCGTCTACTGTCCTTTCTGTCTACCGTATCTTTTTTCTCTTTTTTTCCACAACCTCGTCCCCCAAACTTCTGCACTCAAAGTCGGAGTGAACTGACTATACCCTCGAGTCTAGTGTGAGTATCCCAACAGGGGTAAAATGAGTTCACACGCTACCAGATACTGGAACGCTGAAGAAGAAGAAGTGGTATATAAAGAGTTAAGAAAAAGATTCTGTGTATACATCACATGGAAAAGACACAACTTTTCTCAAACATTTTAGACACTCGCCCATTTCTGCGAACATGCATTTAATGTAAACACAATTCTTCAGCCTCATCTTAACCGCTGGTCTTCAGATTTGCAGAACATTTAACAGAATCAAGGCAAAATACTAAACAGTTCAGATGACACATTGCACACATTAAGTAGTCTTTTATTTTTAGGTCTTCATATATTATGTGACATTGTTTTCTTCTTTATATATATATATAATAAATATATATATATATATATATATAGAGAGAGAGAGAGAGAGAGAGAGAGAGAGACAGACAGACAGACAGACAGACAGACAGAGGAGAGACAGAAGGGAGATAAAATAGAGAGAGAGAGAGAGAAGAGAGAGAGATTACCAGTACTGCTGTAAATGATAAGCATGCATACACAAACTTGATCCCATTAGCATGAGGGGTCACTAGTAATGTGTTTTTTTGAGAGGCAAAAAAAAAAAAACCAGCAACTTCGATTCCTTACATACTGTGTCATTGCCAGGTTAAACTGGTTTCTTCAAGTTGGACTGGGAGGGATGTGCCATCATGGCCATGTCCACATCAGAGAAAGCCCCTCTGTTGATGAGGTCAACCTTCCCACCGCCCCCTTCTTCCGCTGGCGTGCCCAAAACAGTCAACTGCAATCATGCACAGATTACATAGCATTCTGCTCATAAATAGTCACAGTCTATAAATACAACCACCACCAGATTTAGACAGGTCACTCAGCTGGGGAATAGCACTTACTTGGAGCTTTCGACAGACCTCTGTCCGTCTTCTTCAGCGGTGGTGTTGCTACTGGGTGAATTGAATAAGTAGTTCATAAATAGTTACTGTCTGTCGTTTCATGCGACTGTAAAAAAGGAACACACACACACACAGGCACACACACACACACAGACACAACACCACACAGACACACACACACACCAAAGCACACACACACACACACACACACACTAACACACGCACACTAACACACACACACACTAACACACACACTTACCTTGCCGCATCCTGTGAATTCCGGAGCCTGAAGAACAGCCTGGATTCCCAGTGATGCCGCAATCCCTACCATGGCAATCAGGTTATGGCCACAAGCATGGCCAATGCCAGGCAGTGCGTCATACTCACACAACATAGCGATGTTGGGACTGCCACCTTTGCTCTCACTATGGTCTAGCTCAGCACGAAATGCTGTTTCAAGCAGAAAACTTCTCTGCACTCTGAGCCACTTTCTTCCAAAAATTCGGTCAAAAACACTGTGTGCATGTTTCTCTTGAAAACACAGTTCTGGGTTGTTTCAAATGTTTTGACTAATTGCTTTCAAAGCTGCTGTCTTTGAGCCGATTGCATCACAAGCAATCTGTTTCAATCTGTCCACATCTGCCATATCTGTAAATGATAATGCACTTGTCTTTTGTAATCAGACTGAAATGCAAAATTGGCACAGTTTCATTACACCATTTTTTAGCATGAAAGGATATTGCAGGGTCTGGCCACAAATTATGACTGGGAGAATGCCATTCTAAACCCAGCTGAATCATACTTTTGAAAAAGTTTGACCATGGCCGACTCTCATCCCAATTGTATGTGTACATACTAGAGGCTCAAATGAAGGACATGAATCATGCACCGAAATCCAATCTTCCTGCATGAATCTCTAAAATTTTGTTTACATTTTTTAGCAACCATGTCTCTGTGGTCAGGTGGATGCAGAACAATATCATGAAAGGAGACTGCACACCAGAACCCTGTCATACTGCATACTAAAGCCCCATCATACTGTCCTGTACAGCTCTGTCATACTGTACACTACAGCCCCATCGCACTATACTCTACATACTGTACAATACAGTCCCTTCATACTGGCAACCACTTGATGACCTGACAACATCAGCTTACTGTCCATTCCTTGCACTGGAATTGAGACAGGACATTTCTGAGTGGACTGTGTATGAGGCAAACGCCTGAGTACGCAACAAAGTTGGGGGGGGGGGAGGGGGGGGGGGGGGGGGGGGGGGAGAGACATCAAAGGCACATGTGAATACAAGCTGCTACATGAAAAGACAAAGCAAAATCAGAGGAAAATACACAAAATTTCACTGGAAGTAAAAATCCTTGAAACACCATATGTCCTTCACAATTGACAGATTGAGTCTTCATTGCCCAACACCCATTCTGAGACGCTCGAGCGCGCTTGCACAGTTCTTCAGGTGGTTTACACAGATCAATGGTTGAGTGTTCCTTTTCTTTTTTTTTTTCTGTATGAAAATGTGATTTATGGAACGATCATGTATGCACAAAGTGTAATACCGAGACAAAGGAAGAGGGGGGGGTGGGGGGGTTGGAGGGTTGACTGCTAAACTAGGACTGCCGCGAGGGCAGCATGTCCCGTGTTTTTTTTGGCTGCACTAACATACGCCTATCGGCACAGTGCCTGAAGTATTGTCAAATTCTATGAATACCGCTGCATAAACCTAATATTTTCAAAACCAAGATTTATGTTCTCGTCAGTTACTTCCTTAATGCTAGCTCACATTAACTATGATACCTGCAAATGCAAAAAAAATAAAAATATAAAAAAAAATCTCGCAACTTCTGAAGATGGCACAAATTCGTCGTCGTCCGCTACAGCGCCGCAAATGCCCACGTGACATGTGATGATAAGTCAAGGCCACAGATGTATACGTCTGCGGTCAAAGCCAAAAGCGTTCGTCTATGTCGCTAATGCGACGTCACGTCTTCCTACCCCCCGACCCCTGCCCTTGCCTTCACTCTCCCAATTTTTCATCCCCAAGCTTCAACTGCGATGACTCTGTGGAAGTTAACCATAACCTTTCTCTCGTTGCTAATTTCACCTGTCTACTGCGCGATTACGACCCATGTGAAATGCGATTATTTTCAGGGTGTGGAACTCCAACTGCATTTCGAAAACCTAACGCCTATGCACTACCACTTTATTTATCATTGGTCTCAAGCTAATGGTGCACGTTTCAGCAGTCTGATTAATATGGAGGACGTTTTGACATGCAACACAAGTATTCCTTTTCAATGACAGTGTGGCAAAGTGGTCTTAGGGCATAGGCAGGATCTCAATTGAATCGAAGGATTTCCATTCAGTCTATATGCGCAGGAAGTTCAATCTCATCATTGTGCCTGCCACTTTGCACAGATCTTTCATGCAGACTAAATCTGCTGGGTATTGCGTATCATAATAGGTAGCAGAGACAGCAAGCAGCCAGCGCTCAGGTCAGCCAGGTAAACAATCTTGAGACCAGACCAGCCCAGAGTTGATGTTGCTCATCTCTTTATGTCAGAAATTGCATTTCAGCAAGGAATTCTCGTCAGCAAGCCACCCTTCAGCAAGCCATCCCTCACATACACACACACACACAAACACACACACACACACTCTCTCTCTCTCTCTCTCTCTCTCTCTCTCTCTCTCTCTATTTATACATGTTCGTCGTCAAAAGATCTAACGATCAACACTACAACATCATCCTGACAACATCATCCTGACAACATAGCATCGAAACAAGAAAAAGTCGAGTCGAGTTTGACTTGCTCTGCTCGTACTTCAGTCAGCTTCTTCTTCAGCATCAGGTGTTGTTGTTCCGGTGTAGCGTGACTCTGCAGTCCGTCTCTTGGATGGCAGCAATCTGGGGTGGGACAGAAGTGGCAGCTGGCTTCATCTTCCGTGGTAGGGATAGTCTGGAAAGGGCGTCAGCAGGATTTGTCTCGCAAGGCCTGAACTTGATCTCATAGTCGAACTGGGCTAATTGAGCGGCCCGGCGTTGCTCTAAGCCGCCCAGGGAAGCTGTCTTGAGGTGGGGCCAGGGGGTTGTTGTCGGTGTAAACGACGAACTTGGAGCCCAGGAGGTAGTCTCTAAATTTTTCGATGACAGTCCACTTCATGGCAAGGAATTCCAGCTTCATGCCAGAGTAGTTGGCCTGATTCTTTTCTGTTGGACGTAGCCTTCTGCTTGCACAGGCCAGGACCCGGCGTTGCCCATCTTGCTCTTGAGAGAGAATGGCGCCCAGTCCGTCGTGGCTGGCGTCAGTCTCCTGGATGAAGGCTTGGTGAAATCTGCGTAGCCCAGGATAGGTGCTGAAGTCATGGCAGTCTTCAGTCTTCCGAAGGCTGCCTCATGGTGTTGGGCCCAGCGTGTGGTGATGTCGGCGTTGTTTTTTGTTTTTTTTTTTTTTGCTTTTGTCGCTGGAAACCAAGTCATGAGGGGACCGGCTATCTTGGCGAAGTCTCTGATGAACCGCCGGTAGTAACTGGCGAAACCCAGGAAACTGCGGAGCTCGGAGGTTGCAGTGGGGACTGGCCATTCCTTGACGACCCGTACTTTGGTTTTCTTCGCAGAAGACCCCCCTCAGCAGAGATGGTGTGGCCCAGGTAGACGACTTGGCGTCGCAGGAACTTGCATTTGTCGGCCCTCAGCTTGAGTACTGTTCCCTTGATTCTTCGGAGAAGGCGTTCCAGGTGTCCCACGTGTGTTCTTCAAAGGTCTTTGAGTAGACAGGAGGTCGTCGATGTAGACCAAGAGGAACTGGAACATGAAATCGGACATCGTAGACTGCATCAGTTGTTGGAACGTGGTTGGTGCCGTGCAGAGGCCCATTGGCATTCTGGTATATTCAAAGAGGCCCACTGGAGTGGTGAATGCCGTCTTGTGTTGATCGTCAGGGTGCATGTGCTATCTGGTGGAAGCTGGAGAGCCAAGGTCAAGGGTGGAAAAATACTGTGACCCCACCAGAGCGTCGAAGGATTCTTGAATTCTTGGTAGAGGGAAAGCATATCTGATGGTTTTGGAGTTCAACTTGCAGTAGTTGACGCAAAGTCGGATGGACCCGTCTTTCATCCGGACGATGACAATCGGTGCGGCGTAGGGGCTGTAACTCTTAGTGATGATGCCATTCTTCAGCATTTATTTCAGGTGATTCTGGACTTCTTCAAATTAATGAGGAGGAATTCGACGATATTTGAGCTACTGGTTTTCATCTGAAGTCCTCAGCCAATGCGTCACTGCATCAGTGTAGCCCAGGTCTGTAGAGTCAGTCATGAAGGCGTCGGAGTACTTTTCAAGGAGGTTCGGCAGCCTCTTCTTCTGCCTGTCAGTGCCATCGAAGTCTGGAGGAAGGATGTTGGACTTTGCTGTTTTGCTGCTTGCCTCTGTCTTCTCTTTTTTCTTCTTCGGCGATGACTTCTGATACGATGAGTTCGTTGACGTTGAGCTGAATCAAAGGCCTTTTTTAATGTGTGTTGACGGCTTCTAAGACAGCTACTGGAGAGTTCTGGCGGGCAGGATTTTGTCCTCATGCGTCAGGTTTGCCATCCTGACGTAGCGTGACTACCAGTGGTTGTCGAGCAAAGTGGGGAGGAGTAGCAGGCTTTGGGGAAGTGGTTGCGTCGTTGGTGAAGCCATCAGGGATATGTGGTCAGTCTTTGGGCTTGAAACTTTGATTGTCGCTATGGAGAAGGCAGGGATGTGTGTGTGGGGAGATCGTGCGATCTTCTTAATTTCTTGAGCCAAGAGTTGTTGAAGCGTTGGTGGAAGGTTTGAAGCGTTGTTCAGGCAGAGTTCTAAAACGTTCATCCCCAGCAGCACTGGGACTCGTTCCTTCTTCTTCTCCCTCATAAATGGTTCCGTAGGCGTTTTGACTATGAAGACCGGGTATTTGAGCAGAACGTATTGAAGACTCGTATGTCGACCAAGTAGATAGCGGAGTAGGCACCTCTAACCCCATTCACTGCTCGTATTTTGACGAGGCCATCTTCCTGTCGAAGATTCTTGAGGTTTCTTGCAGCCCAAGCTTCTGTGACAGTCGTTACGCTCGCTGCCCGTGTGTCGTCCTGCCGTTAATCTTGATTTCAGTCGTCGGACATCTTCCGGCAAGGCTGGTCATCCTGACTTCCTTTGATGCGCAGCCTTTTGCTGAGAGCTTGACTTCTTCTATTGTCGGTGACTGCTTCTTCTTCCCCCCCCCCCCCCCTCCCTCCCCCCCCCCCCCCCCCCCCCTCCCCCCTCCAGCTGCCTGGCTTTTTTCATAACAGCGAGGGTTACTCGTTTTCCTGCATCCTGTAGCCCTGTTGATTTCTTCTTTGCTGCCTTTGGAGATACTGCTGTCTTGCTCGGCAGTTTGCTTGAACGTGTCCCTTGCGCTGGCACCACCAGCATGTTCGTGTGGACTGGGAAACTTGCTGGTGGGCGAAGGAAGGCTGATGGTGATTTGTTCTGGGAAGGGGACGTCGCTGGCTGCTGCCGACTTCTAGGGGCGTTGACGTTCTGCTCTTTTATGCTGCAATGAAGGTGTTGCTTGAGGGCTTCCGTCTTCAGAGTCAGCGCCGATATCTTCTCCTCCAACCGCTGCAGCATGTCGGGGCCCAGCGATGTCTGTTCGATGGCATTCTCGGCGATGGAGTCTTCCCGCATCCATCGTTGTGCTTCCTTCGTCGCTTCTATGAAGGTAGCTCGGAGGAGGGGGGAGGGGGGGGGGGGGGGGGGAAGGGGGGGAGGGGGGTGTTCCCTCGTAAACCTCTTTATGTCCCTCTTCAAGGATGCTGGATGCAGACCGTTGACGAAGGCGTCCCGAAGTAATGTTGGCTCGAGAGGCGCGTAAGGATACGCCTCATAGATCTTGACCCACAGCATGCGGAGTGTAGATGCGTATTCGCCTGTAGACTCGCTTCTACCAAGCTGTTGCCTAAAGAAGTTCGCCGTCAGTGTTGAGTGGTCTTTCTGTTCCCCCCCATTCTTGTTCGAGAATCTTGATGATCTTCTCGGCTGAGTTGATCTCTTCGGTGTCCCGTGTCAGGATCTCCTGCTTGACTCCTCCGTCGAGTGAATTGAGGAGCCAGCTTGCTGCTAAGCGGTCTGGGTCTGGGATGGGGCGCACCTCTCTGGCGAAGTCCTCCACGTCGCCATCGCCTGAAAATTTACGCAGCTTGTAGATTTTGCAGGGGTTGCTGTGTTGCTGGAAACTGGTCGCCAGCATCAGTGTTGTGTTGGCTTTGGGTTTCGTCAGTGACCATCATCTCTTCAATGATGTCCATAATCTAATCTGGACCTGTCTGGACCGCAGCCGGCGTACTGAGTGAAGAGGCCATTGCCGCCTGTCGACGCGTGCGGTCACATCTTCATCAAACTGTTTAATGGAGTCTTTCCCAAACGTCAATTTTAAAAATGAAGCCCTGTCATGATGGGATGTCTTTATATGCCTGTGGTCCGTGCAGATCTGGAGTTCCTAGCCGCGCTGCCTCGATCCGATCTTTGGCCTCTCTTCTCTTTCCTCTTCCATCGATCCAATTTCACCCTGGGAGGGACTATCTTTGCAACCTATTAGCTGTATGAAAGACGTGGGTAATCCAACCTTGGCTGTATTAAGACACGCAGATTTAGGTTCGGGATTTTGATGGAAGCCCTGTTACATTGACCCTCTGTGTGTGTGTGTGTGTGTGTGTGCGTGCGTGCGTGCGCACGCGCGCGCGCGTGCACGTGTTTGCAAAGGTGATAAACAGTGGTCTATGAATGTGTAGTTGTTTCTTTTTCTTTTAAATTAACCTGGTTAGATTTTTTTTTTTTAAATCCACTTTAAGAAACTGATCAGTCATTGTCAATATAGGAATTATTGATTTCCCAAATGCATGATTTCGGTTTGCCTTTGGGTCGGTCACTTGAAAGACAAAGAACTAGCGTGTGTGTGTGTGTGTGTGTGTGTGTGTGGAGATACAGGTCTTTACCAGTATGTTTACGTCATGAGTCAGTCTGACGAAAATTCCATTTGACGTCAAGTCATGGAGACTTTTGAAATGAT
>JADBJO010002543.1:215000-237500 GCA_016801955.1 Conus betulinus
GCTTGGTTTGTGCAGTTAGGCATTTGAGATCTTGAGACCAGGATTTAGATACCGAATAACAGAAATAGGAAATCAGCCGCTCTCACCACCAGAACCTTTGGAATTTTAATGACATTCTCTAATACATGTGTGGATGTGACGATAGATGAACTGATACACAAACACATAAATGTGTTTATGTGGATTAATTTGTGTGGCACAATGCAAGCGAGACGTCAAAAGTAAGAACACTCTCTAAACATTCAAACAAACTTCTCCAAACCACTTTTACTTTAGTAATTGTTGATGAACCTGTCAATCAGGCGTCCAGCTAACTGACTTAACTGAAGAGGCAGCCAATTAATTAGTTCCTAATAATGAGGTAATCATTTAATCAACTACTGGCTTTAAAAAAAAAACGTTTTCCTCACAGGGTATGCTGGTGCATAAGGCTGTCCGATGGAGACTAGTGACCCACTACTGTCCCTCCATGGCTACTTGCACGGGTACCACTTCCCTGGGTACTCGCACGTGAGCTGTGACACTGGGCACTACAACCGGTGCTGTGTTCCTGGTTTCTTGACTCTGTGCTGCGTCCTTGGCTACTGAAATCTTTGGCGTGTCACGAAGTTACGTCAAGCTGTGTCTGTCCATGGCTACCTGGACCTGTACGTTGTCTGTGGCTCCTGAAATCCACGATGTGTCACGGGATACGATACGTCAACCTGTGCTATCCCTGGCTACCTGCACGGTATCCGTGGCTATCTAAACGAGCTTCGTCCGTAGCTGGCTAAACCTTGGCTGCTTCCAGGGCTGCCTGTATTTCTGTGCTGTGTCCCCTCCTAGCTACACAAACCGATGTGTGTGCCCATGGCTGTTTAGCCTAACCTGTTCTACATGCTCAGCTCAACCAGTTCTTTGTCCAAGGATGCCAAACCATGTGTTGTACCCCTGGCTACCAAGACCTGTTGTGCGTCGCTCGCTGCATCAACCTGAGCTCGTCCCTGGTTTTCTAAACGTGTGCAGTGTCGCAACGCTGCCTCCTTAAACCTGCGCTGTCTTCCTATGTACCTAAACCTATAGCGTGTCTCTGGGCAGCCTAAAGTTATGCTGTGTGTCGTGGCTACCTAAACGTGTGTTGTGTCCCGAGCTGCCAAAACCCAGTGCTGACTTCACGGCTCCCTAAGCCTGTCGTGTGTCATGGCAACCTCAATCTAGGCTGTGTCATTAGCTCTCTCGAATCCTTTATACATATCCATAGCCACTCGAACCTGTGCCGTGTCCTTGGCTACCTAAACCTGTGCTGTGTCCATGGTAGTTCAGAGATGCCCCACCTGATGTGATCTTTGAATTTCTGAAAGAGATTAACATTGCTCATCTGATCTAAGATTTTACGGACGAAAGATTTTTAAACAAAGTTCTGGTGTGTTTTTAGAAGGGTTGTGTGAATTTTTTTTTCTTTTATATTTTTTTTTATTGAATGACTTGTGGGTTCACTTGGACGTGGTGACAGCCCTGATATGGCCGTTTGCGATTGGCTGGGCTGTAATTAAAGTAACATGACCAGTTACCGGCTAGTTAAACGTATACTGTGTCCAGGACCACCTAAACCTGTGCTATATTGCGTGGCATCTTCAACCTTGGCCGATTTCCTGGCTACCTGAACCTTTACGGTGTCCCTGGCCACCTAAAGCTGTGCTGTGTCTACGGCGACGTAAACTTGTGTTGTGTTTATTGCTGCATAAACTTTGTCCTGTGTCCATGGCCACCGAAATGTGTGTTGTGCTCCTGGCCACCCAAACCTGTGCTGTGTTTCTCAAAGTGGAGACCAGGAGGGAGGAATCAACAGGTATTCTGCTGTATGTGGGGGCTCATCATGCCCGCCACTAGTTGCTGCGTGTCTGGTGATGAAAAGCATTTCCACAGATACAGAAACTGTTTGAAATAATGTAGATCATCTCGCATGTATGAAAAGTGTCTCCCAAATGCAAGTGAAACTGAAAGAAAAAAAGTGAGAATGATTTTTTAAATGACAGACCATATTTGTTCACAAATCAAAAGATTAAAATGTACAAGACACGGTCTATAGGGTCAACGATGATAATGGCGGTGCCAACCTGTTCAGCGTGTTGTTTCTGATCTTTCGGAAACTCCCATTCACCAGTCCAGATGAACACCTGCTGCTTTGGGCTTTTTTTTTGCCTCTACCAGAGCTGCATGTAAGGCTGTTTTTAATTCACGAAGATTTTTTGCCTCTTACTCCCTCCGACGACGGCAAAACAGTCCGACGACGGCTTTGCTAAAATCACAGCGGTGTTCCTGGTACTCCGAATAGTCTATCATAGACAGTATCAGTCCAAACGTAAGGGTTCCTGTATTCCTCTGGTTCCCTTCTGTTCTGAAGGTCATTGCGGGCCGTTAGCTTGTTCACCCCGAACTCTTGAACTTTTCTTTTAAAATCTTCTCTCCGTTACGGAATCTGATGGTTGTAACATTGTTCTGGTTGGGCTGCTAGCCCTATTGGCATTCGAGGTTATGAAATGGCTAACAATTTTGCCAAGAATACTACTACGGGAGAGAGAAAAAAAATTTACAGATCATCAATTTCCATGTTGTATCTGAAACGCAATGTTCATTGCTATGTCAGAGACCTCTGGCCAGAGTGTGGGAACCTAGACACTGACAGAATACAATTTACACAAATCTGTCCAAAAATCCCATCTAGTGTCTGAAACGCAACATTCAGTGCTCTGGCAAGAGTATGGCAACATAGACTCTGACAGAATACATTCACAGAGCTCTGACCAACCTGGAAGAATGTCTACCATCTGCCAGCTGTATATGTAAAGAAGAAACCGTTTGACGCTGACTGCGCAAGGGTCACTTTACATACGCTCTTGCCTTTTAAAAGATGAGGAGGCTTCATGGTGCTTACCGTGTCATGTGCCATTCATTAAGAAAGCCTGTGCATGTAGAATATAGCTTACATCACGTTCAACGTAAACACTTTACAGCAGACTCCATGAAAATCTTTTTTTTTCAGGGATCGTCCACTAAACACAATGTGTTTGTTTCTAGAAATGACAAGTACACCTATTTTTTTTTTTTTAATACATTCAGATTTAAGGCATTTTTGAGTATGTTTGAAATAAATGGGCTTATTTTTGTCAATTTTCATTCGTTTTTGAACAAACACGTACAGAATGAAATAAGACGATGGGACTAACTTAGTATGGCCCGTCGCTGTAGTCAGAGCTGTAAACACTGGGAAATCAAACGGAACCGTTTTATCTGGAACGGGTATTAAAACTGCCCTCCCGTGGAACCCGGGGGAGACCTTAGAAATAGTAATGGGCTTAGTGTCTGGATTTCATTTCAGTTTCATACATTTGCGAGAACAGTTGAAGCTGTGTTGAGGCATCAACAGTTGAGGCTGTGTTGAACAGTTGGGGGGAACACACTCAATTAACATGGCACAACATTTTATTTTATGAACCCTTTCTTTTTTCAAGCATAAAATTAAGGGTCCACAAAGGACAGCACGAAGATCATCCTTTACATCTTAAAACTGTCTTCCACACTAACTGCACTTGAATTTTTACTCCATGCTTTCTATTTCAAGTCTTGTACCTCCTAACCCCCAGCACACACGCCCGCAGGAGGAGTTCAAAGAAGAAATGATTACACTATGTGTCATGTGAAACGGAAACCAGGGGTAGTCATTCGAGACCTGAAAAAAAAAAAAAGTACACTCAAGTACACAATGGTGAGAGAAGGAAGATACCCGACTATCACCCCCGTACTTTCCTGCATCTGATTCCAAAGTTTTGTTTTTGTTTTGCTTATACATCTGTTCTTTCATAAAGTGATAGACAAAGATACATTTTGTTATTTGAACGTATTAAAGCTGTAACTGTATACCATCAAAAATCACATTTAATTGAACATCAAATGTATTGTTGCCCACTGCATTCAGTTTCTCTCCCTCCTCTCTCTCTCTCTCTCTCTCTCTCTCTCTCTCTCTCTCTCCAAAACCTACACATCCCTTTCCCTTGGCCCTCTCTATGTGTGTGTCTGTGAGTGCGTGCGTGGATGAGTGTTTGCATGTGTGTATGTATGCGTGGGTGCGCGAGTACACGCGTGTGTGTGTGTCCTTGACTGTAGTGTACACGTGTGTGTGAATGTATGTTAACATAGGCATACGAGTGTTTATGTGTGTGTGTGTGTGTGTGTGTGTGTGTGTGTGTGTGTGTGTGTGTGTGAGAGAGAGAGAGAGAGAGAGAGAGACAGACAGACAGAGAGAGAGAGAGAGAGAGAGAAGCCCTATAACTCCAGTAAAATGAAGGAAACTTGTACACTCTCATATATTCGCATGCCTAAAAAAAAAATTAAAAAAAAAAAACCTTTAAAAGTGGACGATTGTTGCCTGTACTCAATCACACAATGGTATACATTGCCTGTAGAGCTGTAAACTTGTACTGTCATGGGAGATGTGGAGGAGGGGTTCGCGCAGACGATGGAATCTTGCTGTCGAGGTTGCTCTGTCCATGGCGCTTACAGCGAGCGGTGCATTTCCTTTGGTGTCATCAGACGAAACATTGACTGCGCTCATTAAACCAACCGACAGTGGCTGGAGGAAGAATGATCATGGGTGTGATATCAATGTGTTCATTCTTCCTTTCTTGCCCTTAAGGCCTCGGGTTTCCCTTGGTGTCATCCTGTTTACAAGCAGGCTGAACATGCAAGGCCATACATACATACATACCTTAATTGTTAATGCAGTGTGTTTTGTGTTGGTCTGTTCTTCTGTAGGATACTTTCGTATTACCACGACCCACTAGAAGTTGATATGGATTACAGCATCCTTAGCATGCATGTTCTGAAATCTGTGCACATACCAACAAAGGCCAAGGGTGTTTTTTTTTTTTGTTTTGTTTTGTTTTTTGTGTTTTGGTACGAGCAGGTTAGCAAATTACACACATCACAAAGCAGGAAGATCTTTACCTTCAAACTGCTGCACTATGTTCCAATGAATGTCAGTCCTTCCCATAATTTGTACCCCTTCCTTCTCCTCTTTGTTCTTCCTGCCGCCGCCCCCCCCCCCCCCCCCTCCTTTTTTTCCTTCCTCCCTTCCCTTATTATTAGTGTTAGTACTATATTACCATTACCGTTCCTGTTGTTAGTATTATCATCTTTATTGTTCATACCAGTGTTGTTATTATTGACATTACCAACATTACCATTATCCCCACCATCGTCATCGCCTCTAACACCGTTGCCACGGTAAGCATGCTGTTTGATCATCCTCTAACCCCTCTCCTTTCTCCCATACGTCAACTGCTACTGCCATATGATCACTAAAAGGGGAAGTAATCCTCTCTCGCATTGTCTCCTTCCCGACGGTCTCGTTTTCATTCAACGCCCGTCTTGCGCCAAATTTGACGAAGGTAAGTGACTGCTCGTTCATTTTCGTTGTCCAGAGTGTGTGTGTGTGTGTGTGTGTGTGTGTGTGTGTGTGTATTGCCTGAAGACCAAAGAGGTCGAAACGTGTCGTGTTTTGTCTGGTGATACCTCTGTCCACGTTATTCGGCGGAGTCATTACATACACATAAAAAAATTAGTTGCGCATGTGCGTGCGCATGTGTGTGTCTGTGCTCGCGCGCGCACACACACACACACACACACACACACACACACACACACACATATATATATATAAATATATATTTGAATTATAAACAAAGCTTGCTCTTATGTCTCAGATTGTAGAAATAGGGGGTGGTAAGCCTTCATATCTGCAGTGGTAGATGATTCTGCCTAGCTAACAGTATGTGCTTGAGTGGGTGAATGGGGAATAAATAAATGCTTCTCAAAATGAACCTTCAGCAAGCTTATAGTCTCCAAAGAGGGAGACCATCTCCAATGGGGAGAAAACTCACTAACATATAACTCCTGGTCAGATACCGGTATTTCGAAACCTGATTGCTTCTCCTCAGTGACCGCGGAAAGTGGTAATTTGACTCCTCTGCCTTTTCGGTTTTAAGGAG
Source organism: Conus betulinus (assembly GCA_016801955.1). Lineage (NCBI taxonomy): Eukaryota > Metazoa > Mollusca > Gastropoda > Neogastropoda > Conidae > Conus > Conus betulinus. The sequence continues at coordinate 221,027 of JADBJO010002543.1, forward strand.
AATGGTTTATAATTCAATATTTCTTGCAGTCATTGCAACACCTAGCTGCTCTGTAAGTTGCTGGAACGGTGCTCGGTACTTATCCTTGGAATTTATTGTTTCATTGTAATTTAGTCCCTTGTGGATTCATTTCAAGAACTGGCCCTCAGCACTTGTGTCTTAAGAGGTTATCTTTTTATATTTTCTACTTTTCACAAGAAAATGTAGCTTGTTTTGCTCTTTCATGATTTTCTTTTGCTTCTTAGGTGGCACCTTTAGTTAGTTTTTTGAAAACTCAACAAACATCTGTGGTATTGCACACCAGCCTTTTTCTGGTATAGCATTCTTCTTAAAACCGAAAAGGCAGAGGAGTCAAATTACACTTTCCGCGGTCACTGAGGAGAAACAATCAAGTTTCGAAATACCGGTATCTGACCAGGAGTTATATGTTAGTGAGCTTTCTCCTCATTGGAGATGGTCTCCTTCTTTGGAGACTATAAGCTTGCTGAAGGTTCATTTTGAGAAGCATTTATTTATTCCCCATTCACCCACTCAAGCACATACTGTCAGCTTGGCAGAATCATCTACCACTGCAGATATGAAGACTTACCACCCCCCTATTTCTACAATCTGAGACGTAAGAGCAAGCTTGTTTTATAATATATATATATATATATATGTATGTGTGTGTGTGTGTGTATCATGGTGTGTGTGTATGCGTATGTGTGTTCGTGAGCGCATGTGCGGGCGCAGTTGGCCTTAAGGGGGGGGGGGGGGGGGGGGGGGAGAGAAGAGGGAGTGGGAACTTAGCAACCAAGGTCACAGCTACTCACGCCGTTTGCAGGCAGGCATGCTTGCACGTGAATTACGTGGGGAAAAGAAGTATCGAGCATGAAAGGACGATATGGAAGGACAAAATCATGCCGGATATCAGAACAGTCTTTTCTCTTTTTTTTTTTTTTTTTTTTTTTTTAAATGTGCTTTTTTTTTCCGAACTCGAACTCTCTCTCTCTCTCTTCTTCTTCTTCACTTCTTTTTTTTTTTTCGTGTGATGTATGGTAGATCTTTATTTATTTTTCAATGTTTAATTCATCATCAACAACAATTGATAATGATTTAAATTTTCAAAGTGATGTGTAAAACAACAAAGAAAGAAAAGAACGTGACAGAAAATAAGGACATCATCAACACACACAATTCATGCCACATTTTTAGGAGGAGGAAAAACAACAACAAACAACAACACACACACACACACACACACACACACACACACACACACACACACGGAGGAGTAACATCAACAACAACACTGAGGAAAGAAAGAAAAAAAAAAAAAAAGACGCGCGCGCGCGCGCACGCACGCACGCACACACACACACAGAAACATCAACAACACTGAGGAAAGGCAAAAAATAAAAAAAGACGCGCGCGCACACACACACACATACACACACACGCGCGCGCGCGCACACGCGCACACACACACACACACACACACACTTGGTCTATAATATCACGAATAGTGGATAGACGTTAAATGAAGGACACACACACACACACACACACACGCGCGCGCGCGCGCGCGCGTGCGCGCGCACACACGCACACACACGCGCGCGCGCGCACAACACACACACACTTAACATCTATACCTATAAATGCAGTGGTGTGGTCCAAAAAGTATTACCAAGTATATATCTCTTTGCACCGCACCAAAGTATGACTGCATTGAGTTGTAATCTCTCTGTCTGTCTGTCTCTCTCTCTCTCTCTCTCTCTCTCTCTCTCTCTCTTAACTTGAGATGAGACAAACATTTAACTAAAAGTGAATAATCATATTGTAAACATGTTCTGGATTTGAAGGGGAACATGCTTTCGTAGAACGTCGAAGTATTTGGGGCATTTCCTTATGAAATGAAATCTGTCCCCAGATAGTTGTTGTTGTTGTCTTACCTGGCTAAAAGACTCCAGGGATCAGCCGAACAGCTGAAGCACTTGGACACTGTGGTACAAATGCATCAGCTGGGGATGAGAACATTACGTGTGTGTGGCCGTTTTTGATGACCCTGCCACGTGGGCAGCCACACTCCGACTTCGGGGGGATTTTGGAGACTGATAATGTTATGCTAGGAGCTTGTCACGACTGAAGACAATCCCAAGCATAACTATGCAGAGCATAACAACTTTTTGATGTAGCCTTGGTGTTCTAGCCTATGTCAATTGGTCTGACACAGCCTGAAGCCAAGGCGAGTCCCCAGATTGAAGACATACAGTTCTTCTGGTCGCCCGTGACTGACGACTAATGCTGGCCTCTACCCTTTGTGGTAAAATTGAGAGCCAGTACCCTGGCTTTGGTGTACCCTGTCAGCAGCACCGCCGTGTCCCTCCCTGATGTTCTGCTTCTGGCTTGACCGCTTTGCGTCGGCCAAGAATAGCAGCGGCTGTCTTGGGTGTAAGGTCTCAACAGGAGGTGTAACCAGTGTGTCTCCGATGCAGTCCTCCTTGTTGGGAGACTCAGCATCTTCTTCTAGTTAGCGCAGACCTTTAAATAAACTCTTCGACTGTTTCTTCCTCTGTCTGGCCCCACTCGTGTAACCGGGCACGAACATGAATGACATTACCTGGGGGGTTGAAATTTTTCATCAAAAATTTTCAACCCCTTCGTATAGTTCTTTCTATTTTCATCGCTCAAGTCGAAAGTCTTGAAAATCCTGCTCGCAGAAGGCCCCATTGCATACAGTTTCACTTTCTTTTTTTTTTTTTTTTTTTTGGTGAGCTTCGACGCTAGTCGAAAGTGTCCGAACCTTTTCTTTCCATGTGTCATGTAACGTAAACGTTGCTGGTAGTTTGAAAGCCAGTTTTGTCAAAACTCTCAAGAAACAGCTGAAAATGTTCAGCGAAAGTTCGTTCCGTCACTGGGGGAAAATCATGCTGACACTATGTCGTGTCTGGATTGTAGAGTAGACGGGGGCAAGTGACGAATGTTTGCAGACACACACAAAAGAGAGAGAGAGAGAGACTGCAAGTTAGGGGGGACAGGGAATGTCAGTTTTGCTGTACTGCGCACGTCTCGTAGTGAACGACAAGCACGAGTTTTGTCCCTTGGACCAGGCAATGCAGGAATACGACCATACCCCCAACCTCCCCCCACCCCACCCCGTTCGCCTCCTCCACACTCAGTCTTCTCTCGGTGGTACAACTCCCACATCGCTGATATCGGTTCCTCTATGCACAAAATCACTCACGTTTGTTCTGTCTCAGTTCCAGCAGAGAAGTCCACAGAGAGCTCTTAATGAAGACACACACATAATTATAACTACAATCAATGACTTCGCTTTAACTTCAAGACTAAAAGTTAAGTTCAGACCAGCCGTTTGTCTGGTGTCCAGCTGAACTGTCTTTTTTCCATGCTGTCCTGCCACCAGAGTGCCCCCTCACTTCCCTCGCACTGGAAACTGTAGAGAATAAACAGGCTGAACGTACTCCTCTGACATTTGTGGTGATAGATGAGTACACCCCTTGAGGAATGAAACGTATTTCACTTACCTGTACCTTTTTATGTTTAACGTAAATCCAAAAATCGGAAATGAATAAAATGTAATGATCTCTGCGCACATAATGCAAAATTGTTATCACGACATTTGAAAAAAAAAAAAAGCATTTGAGTATCATTTCTATTGTACATAAGGTAGGGGCCTAAGTTCTGCGTGAGCACGTGCTTATGTGTGTGTGTGTGTGTGTGTGTGTGTGTGTGTGTGTGTGTGTGTGAAGGTGTGCGGGTGTGTGTAGGAAGGAGCAGGATGATTGTCTTCATAATGCCCTCTCATTCACAGTTTTATTTTGTATGCTCTTCTGTCTATCTGTCTGCCTGTCTGTCAAGAAAAAGAGAGAGAGAGAGAGAGGGTAAGAGGAGAAGAAGAGGACGAAGAAGAATGACTTTGATTGAGAGTTGAACTGTCAATTATATGTAGGCTCGTATGTCATTGATCCTAGGGTGAGTATGGGATGTGTGAACATATTCTCAATACAAGGTTTTTATCGTAATCTCGAATTTCGATCGTTTATTCTTGTTTTGACCACGATCGGTATTAATTCCAAATTCTACCCCGTTCACACATCTGACAGGTTAGATGTGGGCAGTGATCGATCGTCACAAGTATATTCCAAGTAAGCGCCTTGTCTTTCTAGGGGAGGGCATCCTGTACGTTGGAGGTATTACTTGGACGTAGCTCCTCGCAGCCCTTGAGATTCTTCAGGAGGTACAAACTTTGGATTGTCAGTAGAGACAAAGAATCGCCATCATAAGGAATTCTCTCTCCATGGGAAAGAATGTCTACTGTCGAGAGAAATTTTGATTTGGAAATTTGATGAGATGATGGTCCTCGTGTAAACAATTATCACTTTTGGTGGGGGAAAAAAAAACAGACGAAGTTTTTTTTCCCATTGAAAAAATTGAAAGAGAATTTTAAAGTCTCTGAACCCAGAATGGATTGTTGTTGATGTTTGGTCGTCTGTATGACATGAAAAAGAAGTTTGTGAAATAGGCGAATCAATTGTAGTGACGCTCGGGTACAGTGCGCATAAGCACTCGGGTCGTAGACGGAACCGGAAGTGCGCTTCGCTTGAGAACTACTCACTTGCCAGCAGACGACAGGGCGTGAGAAAAGCATGAAGACTTCCAACCCCTGAAGGAAAGATATTGCCTCAAGTGGCTTCCCGTGCGTTCTACAGCCGTGCCACTTCAAGACAGCCGTCGTCCACACCTCTACCATACCATTGCGGCCGCCTGACCTCCACGTTCCTGCTCCCTGAACCAGTGACGAGAGACTTCCCGTTTCGACCGTTTACCCCCGGAGCGTGGGCTAGCAGCTGGCTTCAGTGCCGGGTATTCTTCCCACCAACTGACCAACCGGACGTGGCCACAACCGTCAGCGCCTTTCCCGGGCATTCCACTTGCTGATGCTCCGACTGGCTGACGCTCTCTTTGCAGAGACCGAGGTCTGCAGGCTGACAACACCCACACGCTCTTCCAGTACCTGCAGGGTGAGTTGCACTGTGTGTGTGTGTGTGTGTGTGTGTGTGTGTGTGTTGGTAGAGTCTCTAGGTAAAGTCTTGGCACTAAGAACGGTTAGCTGACACAACAGACATCCATTGAAAATATGGGGGAAATACTTTACAAATTGAGGTCAGTGTGGCCTGGATATATTTTCTGCGAGAACAGTGTTAACACTAACATACTGGGGGAAAAAAAGGAAAGGAAAAAAAAGGGGGTGGGGTTATCCCAAAACCCTCGCGCCGAAACAAGCGAGGTGCGAGTTTCTTTTCTTTTCTTTTATTTTTCTACCGAGGGAGAAATTAACAATTGTATTTTGATTTGTTACATTACCGAAAAAAAAAAAAAAGAAGAAAAAAGTCAGGTGTGCGGTTGTGTACAGGGCGCATGATTGTTTCTATGTGCATGGGTACTGTCGTGTGACAAGTATCATTAGTAGAATGTTCACCAGCATATCGATTGATCATCTGTTCCCTGACTTGGTCCGGGGTGGCCTGCCATTATTACAGAAACACAGTATCTACATACAATATGTTGTGCACAGTCCATCGTGAAATTCTCATTCACGATTTTTTTTTCCTTCGTAATACAATGTCATATCCTTCGTAAAACCATTTAGGTTTTTTTCTGTAGTTTCAGCAAGATAAGATTATCATACAACTTTTATTCACTATTTCATTCATAATACTTCTTGAAGAAAATATGCTTTTCCAGAATCTAGTACAAGTCTTTGTTGTCTTTATCCTGTATTCATAAGAAAATACTGTTCTTTCGCAGTGTGTGTTATAAGATTCTTTATATGAATATTTCCACTTCTTCCGTATTGTTTGATCAAAACATTCTCCGTAGGACTATTTCTTTGTCGTTTTGAAAATGTCCAGTCGCTATCATGACAGTCTTCACACGATTATTTCATTGACAGGCTTATCATTAGATTAAGAAAACATTCTTCATAACCTTTTCTGAAATCATGATTATGACTGTTCCCTTCACAGCACTTACCACTTCAGGAAATGCTCTGCGATACCTTATTCAAACTTCTGATTTTGACTATGCAACTATTATCTTTGCAGAACTTATCATGTAGAAAATATTCCTCAGTGTCTCTCCAACACTTCTAACCATACTATTTCCCCGACGATACTCATGATTCAGATGGCGTTCTTCTGCAATATCTTGAAGAAAATTATTCCGCAGTGTTAGTACATAAATCTTGCTTCAAACAAGGAGTAAAACCACCACCAAAACATGGTATACAAATATAGGAAGAGTCAAGAGTCTACAGAGGCCTTCTAGCAGCCGATTGGAGATTTTTTGCTGCTTTCAGTGCGTAAGGCACATACCACTCCCTCATGTCTATGATCCATCAAAATCATTCCACACAATTCCTACCAATTTCACCATAGACCATCAAATTCGGAGTTTTAGGACTTATTCTAAGAAAGCGCTTACAGGCAAATAATTTTTTTTTTTTTTTTGGGGGGGGGGGGGGGGGGGGGGGGGGGGGGGGGGGGGGGCTTCCACAATTTGAAAACGTGTTAAACCCCAAATTTCAGCTGCATGCAACGTCCTAGGTTTAACCTGGGCATCAAATAATTTAAAGAAAACTGACTGTTCCATATTTTCAAGACTCCACATTGTTTTCATGATCTCTACCACCTGCCTTTAGCTCTACCCGCAAACTCCTCAAATGACAGTTTTGTCGTTATCGTAAAACCCGGATATTTGTAACGATTTACAACTTCTGTCTCTTTTACTTCATAAAACCACTTTTCTACTTTTGACAAATGCCCACCTTTTCTGAAAACCATAATTTTTGTTTTAGTCAAATTAACGGTCAAACCAATAGATTTTGATGCCTCAGCGAGGTTGTCTTATCTGGTTTTGTAATCCAACAGGTGTGGAATAGATTAAACAAATATCGTCTACAAACAGAAGCTGAAAGATCTCTTGGAAGCCAGGCAAGAACTGGAAACCAACCAGCCGCCGTGGCCGTGGCGAAGTGGTTAGCGTCGCGGTCTCCGGCTGGGAGGTCGTGGGTTCGAATCCCATCAGTCATGTAGGTTTTTCTGCCCCGACCGGCTCCTACCCAGAGTTGAGTTTGCTGCGGACTCAGTTGGGAAGACTGGGACCACACAGTCGAGTTTCATCCATTTAATGGATGCGTTTCTGAGAGTGTTGCTCAAATTTCCTGACCAACGCTGCAGGTGCCTGTATCTCTCGGGCCTGGTTGACGCCGGGATATATCATCAAAGGAAGCGAAGAGTACAGCCCTGTCATGTAGTCTCAGACCGAAATGGAAATCCGTAGCATCATCTTAATCATCCTCTTCCTCATCAATCAGCATAATTAAAAAAAAAAAAAGTCTCAAATTCTGTGGCCCTTCATGCCCTGCTCTCATGGTGACCTCAGTTTCGAAGTCCTCTCCACCCGTCTGTGGCTTGGTTTGGTTCCGTCGGGGTCACCGGTATCGGCGAGTCCATGGGGGCTGTGGTTGGACGGACGTGGTGGCGCCCTCCGGAGGGAGAGCTCACTCACGCCGGCTCCGCGACTAGCAATTATTGTCATCAGTAGGGGGCTTAGTAGGTGGCGTCCTGCGTATGTTAGATCAGAACAGGCGCCCTGAACACCACCGAAGTGACTCGGCAGCAGTGCAGTGTGTCTCCTCCGGTGGTTGCCTCTTGACGACTTGATATTGACTGCTCCCCTGTGGATTGCCGGTGCCGGGGCTGCGGCGGGGGCCGACCGGGCTGTGGCTGTGGACGGGGTGTCGGAATGAGCGGCATGGGTGCACAACATCTGAGGTGGCGCAGAGGTTGGGACAGAAAAAAAAAAGAAGCAAAACTGGAAACCATGCCTTCCCTTTTTAGTTACATCGTCAGCTACCTCTGTGGTTAATAGACAAAAAATCAGGGACGACAACAAGCAGCCTTGCTTCACCCCGGCTGGACACTCAAAAAAAAAAATCCGGTATCTCCCCACCGTACGCAACATTGAACTGAATCATATATACTCTGAAGCATTCGAAGCATTTTCGTCGATGTTTTAACTTTCTGTAAGACTAGCCAAAGGCTGCCTCTATCTACTGAGTCAAAAGCTTTCATATAGACTACGAACGCTATATAAAATTTACTTTTTTTTTCTCCGTATAAAGACCTTTTAATCATAGAAACGAGTGTAAAAAATATGATCTATCGTGGAGTACTGTTTACGAAAGCCTACTTGTTCCTCATATTTTGTGCTCACTTTCTGCCCATCTATATAGACGAGTATATAATATTGATGTAAAAGTGCTAAAAGAGAAACACCATGATAGTTTTTTTGGGTTTTTATATCGCCTTTTTATCGCCTTTTTTTTTTTTTTTTTAACAAAGGAATGATAACTGAGCGGATCCACTCATCACCTTGATCAAACAAATCATTAAATATTCTGGTCAAAAACGGGAGTAACTGTCTTCGGCTAATGTAAAAAATTCGCTCGAAATTTCATCTAGACCTGCAGCGTTACCTGGTTTAAGTTTTCCTTATGGCCTGTTTGACTTAATGCATTCTTATTTTTTTCATCCAACTCGTAGGCATGAACATCATAATCATCGTGCAATAACAGGGTCACTCATGATGCTGTTGCACTGTTCTGCCCAAGTATTCCAGCAATTTTTTTTTTTTTTTTTAAAGTTTCAATATCAATTGAGGCTTCGTTCCGTAGTCTAGGTCGAGCTCGCCTGATTACTGACCAAAACGTATTACTGTCATTTCTATTTTGTAGCAAAGATTCACGCATCTTTGATTTATAGGATTTTCTATTATCATTCAGTACAGACTGATACTGTGCTCTTTTTTCGTTATAGCGTGCTTTGTCTCATCATCAAGTGTACGTCTGTAACAGTTCAGAAAATTACTGAGCTGGCACTTACAACATCCTACATGCATCGTCGAATCATTTGTTTGTGCGGCGCGCGCCGTGAGACAGTGTGCGCCGCATGCACTGGCCAGCTTTGAGCAGTACGTCGACGAATCTCCGCAGCGCGTCGTCAACACTTGTACTCAGTTCGCCGCCTCTTCCATTGCTGTGCACCCTTCGTCTGATGACAGACAGTCTAAAAATAGGTGCGTTTTCCGTGGGTCCCATTTCAGCATCTGCGCACTACGGTTTGTTTGACCTTTTTGCTTTTGCTCAAGGGCAGTACATACAAGTTCAACAGGCATGTGATGTGACTCCACACGGCTAACAACAGATTAACATGTCACAAATGGAATAAAATCAACAGAGGTCAGAAAGTAATCAGTGACGCTATTTCCTCTATCTGAGAAAAAACGTAACGTAAATTTACCATCAAAGTCTCCACTTATCAAACCATTCAAACTGAAACTGAAACATAGAACATAACTGTAGTAACATTTTACCGAAATTATTAACACCATCTTGAGAATGTCTTTCATGAACAACATCTGGGCTGTTTACAAAGTCTTCGTCTGTACCAGTGTCGAATTTCCACGAACCAGTCCGGGAGTTCAGGTCACCACTAATCAGTAAATGCAGTTCTTGTCTGGATTCCACCAATGACAGAATAAATAGTTCCATTAGTTCTACAGTACGGTCATAATCTTTCCTGTCATAGTACACACTCTTTACTGGGTGATTATAAACACCAATCAGCATCACATCTTTTCCTGTCCCAAACACTGCTTTGGACAGTTTACAACAATTTACATTTTCGGTTTGACAGTCGATTCTTTCTACATATTTTGATAGCTCTTTACGAATCAAAGGAACAGCTCCATCAGAACAGTGTCCCATCTTGGAAAGTTTCACAGCTGGTGAATGAAGGACAGGAAAGTTTTTGAAGTACGCATCAAAATCAAAATATGGCATTGTAAACGTTTCTGAAAGAAAACACATATCAAAGGATTGGATATAATTCACAAAATCAGGATCTGTTAACTTGGAAATAAACCATTAATGTTCCAACAACAGAAGGAAACTTTTTGTTTTACCCTAATCAGTGACACTTTGTTCTGTGCCTGTAGTGTGTGTGTGTGTGTGTGTACAGGAGCGGTCTGTGTGACCGTGCTCTCTGTGTGTGTCGGGTTATTGTGTTGCATGCCTTGGCCTCGCCGCTATTAACTTTGCTGTTGTCAGTGTGGTGTGCACGTGCAGTGGTGTCCGCCTTGCTGCCCCGCACCATCTCGTTCAGTCGTGGTTGACGGCTGGTGGAACGGGTTCTCGGTCTGTCGTCCCCGTCACTGTGCACGGGATTCCCGTGCCCGCTGTCGCGGCCCTCTTCAGACGTGACGTCAGCCACTGGTCCGGCGTCTCTGGTTGGCTCGCGCTGTTCTGGGTCAAAGGACGGTCGTGCCACGTCATGCTCGTGTGCGCTGGGGGTTTCCCACCTGGCAGGTGATTGGGAGTGGCGGCAAAGGGGCGTGTCCTGTTTGCTCTTTGATACGGAATCTGCCGTTGACATAATAGCCGATCTTCCCTTCTTCCCGTAGTTTTTCTTCAGCTTTACTGACTGTCTTCTGACCAGATCCTGTGCCACTCTCCAACCATCTCTCTCTGGCCGTCCGGTCCTTCATCAACTGGATGGCGTCCCTCCATCGTTGAAATTTGGCGGTGATCGGCCAGGGGTTAAGGATTGTGGGGGGTTGGCCTACCCAGACGATGCGCCCTCTCGATCACGTCCGGTTCCCATGTCTTGTCCGGAATGTACGTGCCTAGCACGTGTCTGGCGGCCTCAGCACGGTCTTCTCTGTCTGAAGATTCTGGGATGCCAATATAGTTTCACATGTTTTTCGCCGAGAGAAACCCTCCAAGCGATCTAATTCGGACTCCAAGCCTGAGATTTTCTCATTCATCTGCTCCTGTTTGCTTGATGATTTCTTGATCGAGTCGGCGTTCTTCTGTACTTGCTGCTTTGTGGCATTCACGTCGTGGCACAGATTTGCAATCGTCTTCTTCATTTCCTTCTGTATCTGAGAGAGAGAGAGAGAGAGAGAGAGAGAGAGAGAGAGAGAGAGAGAGATCTGTTGAACCATTTTGCAGTGGGGGAAAACAAGTACAGGTTAAGAATTCTTCCGCCATCACACAGTGATGACATGGCAAAGACTTAAAAAAAAAAAAAAAAAAAAAAGAACAGGGAGGGGATGGGTAGGGGGACGGGTGAAAGAAAGAAATTGAAAATGAAAAACTCGGGGACATACGTCATAAATATAAAACCCTTCACTAGCGGCATATGGGGACCATCAGAATACATCTTGAAAACAGAACCACTCATTTCGCCTGCTCTCTCTCTCTCTCTCTCTCTCTCTCTCTCTCTCTCTCTCTCTCTCTCACACTCTCACACTCTCACACACACACACACACACACACACACACACACACACACACACACACACACACACTCTCTCTCTCTCTCTCTCTCTCCTCTCTCACACTCACTCACACACACACACACACACAAACACACACCACACACACACACACGCACACACACACTCTCTCTCTCTCTCTCTCTCTCTCTCACTCTCACTCACTCACACACGCACGCACGCGCGCATACACGCACGCACACACACACATACACATAGGCGCGCGCGCGCATATATATATGTATACTAAAGTACCTGTATACATCATATGTAAACTATAGTTTTCCTGTGCTGTTCTCTTGTTCCTGTTCCACCAGCCCACCTGTCAATCTATCTTTTATCCAATTATCGGTCTCTGCTTTACCAGTTCTCCCCAACCATCGCCATTAACGTCATCATTAGTATCTGTTTCTTCCCCTCTGCCTAATTTTCCCCATCTTCTTCGTGTTCTTCTTCTCCTTCTTCTTCTTCAACATGGTTCTTCTTCTTCTTCTTCTTCAATTTTTTTTCCAATGACACCCTGAAGATTTCATAATAGTAGACCTGTGTTGTTTCTCCGAGTTCCTACCCCTGTCTTTCCCTACTCAAAAACAAAACAAAACAAAACAACAACAACAAAGAAAAACAAGAAAAAAAGAAAGAAAACAATTCTAATCAGCTTAAGGATCGTTCCCATTCCTGTGTACGATGACAACTACAGCTGGCGGCCGAGTCAGCGAGAAAACAGACCTGCGCAGACAGCCTACCATTAGACTGTGAGCTGATCCGTGCTCTCTTGTTTCAGGCGAGTTAGTACTAATTGTCGGGCAATTTTTGTATGTCGGTCGTCCAGCCTTGTGGGCGGAGTACGGCTAATGAAGGCGCGACTCGCGCCAACCGTCATAATTGTCGTGTGTACGAGAAGGAAGTGAAATGTAGTACAGAACGTGCGAGTCATTGCCCCCCAGGGGTTATAGGGGAACCGACTGGAATACACAGACGGATAACAAACTTTTCCAGATCCGTCCAAACCTAGACGTGTTTAGAGTGTTGGGGCTTGCATGATGTGAGACAAACATTCTACCGCAGACTTGTTCATAGATATTCTACCTGCTGTGATCTTTGAATATCTGAAAAAGATCAACATTTTTTTTTATATCTGATCTTAGATTTTACAGAAAAAAAAAATTCAAAAACAAAATTTCCGGTGTTTTTTTTTTAGAAGTATTTTAAAGAGTTGTGTGAATGAGTCTTTTTTTTTTTTTTTTTTTTTTTTTTAATGACTTGTGAGTTGCCTTCAACGCTGTGACAACACTGATGTGGCCCTTTGCGGTCGGCTGGGCTGTAAGCAACATCACCTTACCTTACCTAGAGTTAGGTAAACCACATACTCGAGTAGCAAATCTCCGCAGTTTGTTGTTCTGAACCGCTGGTGTGAATGTACGTATGGGAAAGGCGGGGGGTGGGAGGGGGGGTGGGGGTGAATGGGTACAAAAAAAAAATGGAGTAGTAGTTTCGAGTTATGTTCACTGAGGATTGCACTCACAAGAGCAAAAACCACCTCGGTTATTTATTATTTACCAACTTTGCCTCCCTCCCTCCGCCTCACGTAAGGTGGCTATGCATTGCGAGGATGTCGAGGTTACTTGACTTCAAGTTTCTGTTCGCCAGTGTCTGTATGTAACAGCAGTGTTAAAGATCCAACACTTTTTCCTAGTCTGGAGTACTTGTTATTCTGTTGCTATTGCTGTATGTGTGTGTATTTGTATATATGTATGTATGTATGGATGGATGTATATACGTACGTGTGTGTGTGTGTGTGTGTGTGTGTGTGTGTGTGTGTGTGTGTGTGTGTGATATCTAAGCAGTTTGGGCAATCTTGGCATGTTTCTTTCTTTTCCGAAGGAAGGTTTTCGGTCAGCTGCTTCGCGTGTCCTCTTCGTGTCTTATCGGTGTGTGGCTGCACACCAAAAAATGAATGCGCCAAGGCCTTGCTTAAGGAGTCGAGTGTTTATAGACTGGCGCGATTAAAATCGTCTCGAGAATGTTTCTTGTGTCTGAGAGTGACTCTCCTCATTTTCTTTCCCACGGCCATCGAGGCACCAGCCTGGTGGTTTCCAAGCAGACAGATTAAATCAAAGGAATGGGGACTGTTTGTGGGCTTCCAGCTGGCGCAGAGATAGGGTCACGGGTGAGTGCATAGACCTGAGATGTGACGTCCGCTTAGGGGAAGGTCTGTGTTTGAAGTCTGTATGTCATTTCGTCGGTGACAAATCCCCCCAAAACAAGAGGAAATAGTTGGTGGGCAGTTATTTTCTTGATCAGTTATCAGTTTAATAAATAAAGGCTGGCTCAGACTTACGGTAGGCCTCAGAATAGCTTACATGGGTTACACGGTGTTCGAGTGTAAAATCCTAATTGTGTGTGTGTGTGGCCTGTAAAGAGGGTCAAGTCAGCAGCTCTGGCCGGACGAGACGCACCTGCATTCGTGTGACTGTGTGAACTGACCATCATCCCATTTCTTTTTTCTTCTTTTTTTTTTTTTAAATCACTTCGTCCCCGAAAGTGAAAACCTTGTTCAGAAATGTCCCACATGATGTGATCTTTGAATACATATCTGAAAGAGGTCAACATTTTCCATCTGATGTATGATTTTAACACAGAACCTTTGGCACAAACCTTCCGGACTTTTTTTTATCATTTTTTTTTTTTTTTTTTTCCGGAGGTATTTTTTGTTGTTTTGTTTGTTTTTTTTTTTTTTTTTGTCTTGACTTGTGGGTTGACTTCAACGCGGCGACAGCCATGATATGGCCCTTTGTGGTCGGCTGGGCTATAAGCAACATTACTATGCCTTACCCCAAAGAGTGACCTGATTTTTCATGAAATGGCTGCCACAGCTGCAGGTCGGCTGCACGAGATTATGTCCCTTGGTCACGTAGCCAGCCAGTGTTGTGTCCTCGGTTCAGAGAAGCTCCGGGAACACACACACACACGCGCGAACCCACACACACAAATATACACATGCACACACACCTACACACACACCAACACACACGCGCGCACACGCGCGCGCGGGGGCGCGCACACACACACATACGCACACACATAAACACACCATACACGCACACATACGCACGTGCATGCATACACACACACACACACACACACACACACACACACACACACACACACACACACACACACACACACACACAGACGGACATACGCGCGCGTACACACACACACATGCGCACACACCCATACACACACACACACACACACACACACACACACACACACACACACACACACACACACCAGTATATGAATGAAATGATTTGGCCTATGCACCCATGTTTGTAAAGCAGAATGGCGGGCTTTTCAGCAGGTATTCATTGTGTTGTATCGGGCTACAGACGCGGCCCAAGGTGCGGTAAGGCGTTATGCGGTTTGTTAAGCAGTCCATGTCCACCCACACGTGCGTTTCGTTCGCAACACACTCTCTCTCCTCTCTCTCTCTCTCTCTCTCTCTCTCTCTCTCTCTCTCTCTCTCTCTCTCTCTCTCTCTCTCTCTCTCTCTCTCTCTCTCTCTCTCTCACACACTCACACACACACAACACACACACACACACACACACACACACACATACACACACACACACACACAAACCGATTTGTTGTCAGATTAACTCATAGTTATACTCACACACACACACACACACACACACACACACACACACACACACACACACACACACACACACACACACAAGCATACGCTTACACACACACACACACACACACACACACACACACACACACACACACACACACACACACACACACACACACACACACACAAGCACACGCACTTACACACACACACACACACACACACACACACACACACACACACACAAGCATACGCACTTACACACACACACACACACACACACACACACACACACACACACACACACACACACACACACGCACGCACGCATACACACACACATTCGCACACTCTCGTGCCGACTCGTTCGCATATTTATATATAGAGAAATGGTGACCTGCAAGTTTCAGTCACTGAACTATATAGAGCTCCGTGTCTTCCTACCTCTGTTAGATTAAGATGATTTAATTATCCCAAGTCTCTTGTCCTGCGCTGTTTGTCTCTGTCCTTGACGGTAACTAACCCCCTCTGTTTCTGAATTTTACCCCAAGTCTGCCTGCGGGCATAGCATTATTGATCAGGGTGCAGTGGTTCCTTTTTTCAAGAAACATCTATTTTTTTCATGATTTCATAATTCACGTCATTTATTTCAAAATGAATTACGAGTCACATTTAGTTTAGACTTCCATGATGAAATTATTCAAGGCTTCTAATATCGATGGTTATAATAATTCGCTGAAAAGAGCAAGTCGGTCAGCTGCAAGTAAACAGCTTGTTTACAAAAAAAAAAAAAGGGTGTAGTCAGTTCGGAAATTTCCCATTTTTGGCATGGGTGACATGGTTTTAGGGTCATTCCCAAGTTAGAATCTGATTCATAAGAACAGATCACGTGGAGGTGACGTGTTACGACTTTGGTTCCTCATTTAAAAACGTTAGGACCACGATGGCAGTCATTTGTTGGAGCAGAAAGGAAAAGGTTTCGCATGTTCGCTCCTTTATCATACACGTCAAAGAATAAGAAAAAACGACGAACATTCAGCCGAGTGTCGCTGTGTGACAGAGTCGATGCTGTGGAAGGGTGTTTGAAGGGCGCTAGCTTTGCCGTCATCAAATCCGAAAACAACAACATCCAGCTTCGGCTAGAGGAGACAAGATGGAGAACGACAAGAAAGATCTCGGAAGGTGGCTCATGGATAATAAATTCCAATGGTCGGCAGCCTTCAAAGGGGTTGACTCTCCAGCAGGGCTGTTGGTTCTGTCGTTGACCGGGGCCGGTTTTTACCGTTCTTCGTCCTGTGGTCAGCACCAAGTGGTCTGCCCTCGCTGTTCTCTTCTGTTGGACCTACGGAAACTAGTCGCTCAGTCACCTAATGCTCTGACTCGCCACGGCATCCTGGAGCTTCACCGTCGGCTGTCTTC
>JADBJO010002543.1:242500-257500 GCA_016801955.1 Conus betulinus
TAGAGCCCCCCCCCCCCCCCCCCCCCCCCCCCCCCCCCCCCCCTCCCCCCCCCCCCCCCCCCCCCCCCCCCCCCCCGACCGCCCTCCTTCTGGCTGCCAGAGAGGCAAAGTCTGGTTCTGAGGGCAATGGAACGGAGAGGCAGCAGGACCTGTGGCACCGAGCACCGGACGGCAGCTCTTCCTCAAAGACAACGCAGTGTGATCTGGGATAATGACTTTAGAGACGAAGTGGAGGAACTAGCGCTTAGGTCATGACCAAAGAAGTAAGGGCGGGGCGGGGCGGGGTTGGTGGTGGTGGTGGTGGTGGTGGTGGTGGTGGTGAAGAGACGGTAACTCGCCTCGTTTCCCCTCACCACCACCCCTACCCCCAGCCCCACTTTTTTTTTTTTTTTTGCCAGTTGTCAGAGCCCCCGTTCGCTTGCACGCGAGGGAATTGTTCAGTGAGCGTGGCTGCCCGTTCAGCTAACCCGCACAGTTCAGCTTCTTCTTGTCCGCTGTGTAGTAAGGGCGGGCGGCCTTCTGAAGCCTGTTCATACCCTTTGCTCGCCAACCGCGCACCATGCGTGTGTGTGTGTGTGTGTGTGTGTGTGTGTGTGTGTGTGTGTGCGCTTCAACAAATCAGATCATTTCACTCCAGCGCCTGTCAAGTGTCGGGAGCTGACAGCCAACCCCGTGAACAGGAAGCGGATACAGGAAGAAGGAAATGCCTTCGCCGATGAATCTCACAAGCAGTGGAAGACGAGGATGCCCTTCCTGTCCCCCTCTTACGTCTTTGGTCATGACGAACACTGGCAGCTTCTCTCCTCGGATACAGCGCTTCCTAGTGAGCGTGGTCTGTGTCTCTACAGCGGCTGTGAAAGAATCTCGCAGTGTGCGTCTCGGACGGATCATCTTCAAAGCTGTGCGTCCCTGCTAAAAGTGCTGTTCTCAGTTTGTGTTTGTGACTGTCTCTGCTGAAGTTGAGCCGAATGGTTGCTCCCGTTCGAGCTCGACGATTTCTTTTTTTTTTTTTTTTTTTTTTTTAAATTATCATCCCCCCCCCCCCCCCCCCCTCCCCTCTCCAGTTTACCTCACAAATATGTTCATCGCCAGATGGAGTGTGTACATTTAAAGTTTATGTTGATAGTGTTTTGTAGGCATGTAGGATGCACACGCAAGGACATTGAAAAGAAGGTAACCACTTTATAAAAGGGATGAGCGAATATGAGGATTGGTGGGCTTGCGTTGAGGAGGGGGGGGGGGGGGGGTGTTGAGAGAAAGTCTGGACAATAAAGCAGACCTTAGGGAGAGTATTGATGATATACAGGCTGCTCAATTTCAAATAAGAGATCAGACACAAACATGGGATAAAGAGGTGTGAAGAGTCGTCTTGATTTTTCACGCACATACACAAAGAGCCCTGATCGATGTGCCCTCTCGGCAGATAGGAAACATTGCTTATGTATCACACGACACAAGTGTATTTTTTTCCACAGCAGCCAGAATTCCTGAAGAAAGGCCGAAGTCAACAGGTTCATCAGCTCCATGCATTTCACGGTGCGCACGTGCCACAACGCTGGTTTGCCCATACGGGACGCAGCGTTTCCCTGCACTCAAGGCTGACTCTCCCAATTTGCGGTGTATGTTACCACGTGGTATCTGTGTCTTTTTCATCAAGGAAGGTTAACTTTCCCGAATTTAAGAGTATGGCTGCCTTAATGGCGGGATAGGAAAAAAAAAAAAAAAAAAAAAAAAAACAACGGTCGAACACACACAAAACTCCACTCCCTTTGTTGGGTAGATGGGATTAATCCTTGCCTGTCTATAAGGGAGTGTCCGCAGGAGTATCATAAAAAAAGGTAGGAAAAAAAAGGAAGAAAAGAGGAAGGAAGAAAAAGGAAGAAGTGTCCGCAGGAGTATCAGAAAAAAGGAAGAAAAAAAAGGAAGAAAAAAAAAGGTTAACCGTGCGACGCGGATTGTATGGGTGCATGCGAATTGTGCACGCGCGTTTATGTGCAAATGCTTTTGCATGCTTGTTTGTCTACGCGCACATTAATGAACGCTTGCTTATATATGCATGCACGCAAACAGTCGTGCATGAGCGCTGTGAGCGCTGCATATGTTTGATGTGTGAGTTGAACAGGAGTTCTGAGCATGGCAAGGGGCACGTCTCATCCACTTGCGCAAGATCCACTACGCTGTTCAGTTCAGTTCAGTGGTCATTCTAACGTCTGCTGACCATCGATGATGTTGGACGATACCAAAAGGCAACACCGATCACTGAGAATGTCAGACGTGCTGTCTCTGGCCATTTTCTCCCAACGCTGTCCTTCACATGTTAGAATCTAGAATACTTCTACAAATTCTGTTTTAAGAAAAACTCACAGCCGTCTGCCCAACACTGACCTGGCAATAACGTGTGCGATGTCCGCTATACATGTGTCTTATAAAATGTGGTCAATGCTGTCGAAATATGCAGTATTCATGCCTTTTCATTTGTATCGGCCTGTTAGAATTGGACAGTCTTAATAATATATGATGAACAAAAAAAAATTTCCCCTCGCATTATATACGTGTTTAATATTCGCCTGTTAATCATCTGTGCTAAATGTCTTGGACAGGACGGCAGTTCACGTGACTTTTTTGTGACATATGTCTGTGATGTATACAATTTTCCAGAAATAGCTTGAGCATTTCCCAAAGCTCCCTGTTGAGCCAGGTTATCTGCTGTTTCATTCCACTTTTAAGCCGCTCCGCATTGACACAGACATGCCACCATACAGACGGTCGTTTGAGGAACAGGAACCCCCCCGCCCCTCCCCCCCCCCCCCCCCCTCCCCCTTCCATTCCATCACAGCACACAGGAACGCCTTGGTAAGCACTGAATCAGCCAGACTAACACGGTTAAACAATGGCTGCGTTTCTTTTGGGTGACAGTGTAGACAGTAACAGTCGTGATCTTGCACTGCGTCCACAGACCATGCGAGATGGTAAACGAAAACTTTGGCCTTGTCCCTTTGTTGATCTTGATCTTGTTCTTGATCAAACGCAGCCTCACCCTCGCTGAACATCGGAGCGTTGAAACCGCTCAGACAGAGCGCTTCGTTAAAGTTTGACAAGAGGGTTCTGTCGTTCTACGGCACGCGCTTTCTCTCACTGCTGAGTCAAAAGAAAGATAACTCGCGGGCCGTAGATTAGCGATCATTTTTGTCTCTCATTGAACAGACCTGAAACAAAATCAGGGTGGAAACAGGCCTTAACTTATCGGTTAGATAAATAGTGGTTTGATTGAAGCTGAACAAATGTTATCAGAAATCCGAAATACATTATCAAAATTGAAACGCGGAAACCGATCAAAATCGCCGCCATCTTCTCTTACTCTGTGAAGACCTATAAGCGCCGCTTCAAAAAGCTTCGAACGCTCGCCGCAAACATGCCGTCGCCCAGTGAGTTACACTGCGCACTGTCTTCGATCAGCTCCCTACTTCACACTTTGAACGAGCACTAACCCTCACTGCTCCCCTCACCCTAAGAAGCTGAGCGGAGAAGAACAGAAATTTCCCTCGTTTTCTCGCTCTTCATCTTCGTCAGAGTCCAGTTCCCTGCGAGGTGGCACAGCAGCGAACACCAAGGGAGAGGCGGCAGCTCTCCTTCGAAGGGCACTGATGTGAGAGGTCAGTGTCAGGCGGCGCGACGAACCTTCCAGCCGTTTGGGTGACGGCGGGTCTAGCCTGTGTCACCGGGGGACGACAGTTGAAGATGTGGGGCGATCGGAGATGGAGCGCTGCCTGACTACGATTACCGTGGCCTGGGATACCATGCTTTTGAGGGTCGGGTATGGGGGCACCCCTCATGGGACTGGGCTGGAAAGTTGCCCTCTCGGCCGTAATCAGCGTGGACCACAGAACAGAAGGTACTCGCGCAGCGCTCCAGCGACTTTCGTTCTGCTCTCACTTTGAGGCGGCCTCACGCGACACAGGACCATCGCCACCCGAGCTTCATGCCGCCTGGTGGCCCTGAAGGCAGGCCTTTTGAGGCGGAAAGTGGCAAAATACACCGACGCCCATCGTCGGCCGACCAACACCTGAATGTGAACCCAAGTTCACAAGGAAGTAGAGCCGAAAAGAGAGCGACAGACGACGCCCCCCCCCCCCCCCCCCCCCCCCCTTACGGTACCAGAAAGACTAGTACCAACGACAATAAATGCCACAAAGTATGCAGACTTCAGTGTGCGAGATATCTTGTCTTCAAGGGCCTCCGGCAACAAGACGTTAAAATCCACTGACCAACCGTCAGAGGCCCGTTCGCCAGCGCAGGTTAACTTACCTCCTCCAGGCGAGAGAATCGTTCAGTTGGGTGAGCCGCCCTCTCTGGTAAACGTGCTCGGCCAGCTTCTTCTTGTCCGCTGATCAGCGATGGCGGCCCTTTGCCTGCACGTAGGCTTCACCCGCACGTGGACCCATCGTACATGCTGCTTCAAACTGGACAATTCGACGCTATCACATGCACATGTGGTAAACGACGGCCAACCCATGAGCGGGAAGCAGACACAGAATCAGTCAAACTCACAGAAGAGGGTGGAACGCTAACCAGCGAAAGGTTCAGATCCAAATCCCCTCCCCCCTCGACACCTTCGCCTGGCCATAGAAAAGGGGTTCAGCTTACTTGTCACACTGCGACAGCACTGTGCGGTTAGCTTGGACGAAGGTGTACAGGGAAGAGGAGAGTGACCTGGCCTCGCTTTCCCCGCTAGTCACGTTTTGTCAGAGTCCCATTCTGTCGCGCAGGTCATGAAGCACTTCCGGGCGATACGCTCGCCGTGTGCTACGAGAGAATTGTTCAACTGGCAGGTGGGAGTCCCCTCTCAGGGGATGACACATCACAGCTTGTTAAACGGTTGTTTACCGAGTGAGCCTTCTGGTAGCCGGTAGCCTGTGCCAGTAGGCCTACATGAATCACCGTTGACGGTTTGACGTACTCCGTGGCAGCAAAGTATGGCGAATTTCTATTCAACCCGTGAACAAGAGGCAAGCGGAAAGCTTGAGATCAACAGGAAGTAGTGAATGCCTTCAATACGTAGGTTACAAAGTGAGGTGGATGCAGGCGGAATTTAAAACCAATTTTAGAAGGTGTGTGAAATAACTTCGCCAGTTAACATGGGCAAACGAATTGCAAGACGGAACACGACGCGTTTCAAACTTGGGTCTTCTTGACGCAAGAGAAAACAACATTCAGGACAACGAAAATGAATTTTGAGAAGATACGCGATTGCTCGTTCTTCATTTATCGCTGTACAGAGTGTTGCCTTGCCTGAAGAAGACCTGAGAGGTCGAAACGCGTCGTGTTTTGTCTTGTAATTCGAACTGCAACTAGCTGAAGGTAAAGGTACCTATCCTCTGGCCCACTGTGTCTGTGGCTTGGAGCAGGTGTGTGCAAGGACTCTAGCAGGAGAGACGCGCAGTCTCCACGGCGCATCCAGCATGTTCAGGACAGCCACGGACTGGTGTTCGTCGGGAAATTTAGCTCCGGATTTCAAAGCTTCAATATTTTTTTTCTCTCGTGAAATATAAAAAGTGCCCGTGCTTCGTTTTAACATGTCTGTGGTCGGGAGGGGGGGGGGGGGGGTCTTGTCGCATCATTATTGGCTGCACGACTCGGAATAAGACAGACTTTTCCTTCAAAGGAAAAAAAAAAAAATGAAAAGATTTAAAGACGCACGCATTGATACAGATTTGTCGTCTACCAAAGAAGCCATAGTCGTAAAGTAAAACCACCAGCCAGTCGAAATAAACTCTTTACTCAGGCCAATCGGAAACATAGCTTTGTAGTGTAACATCTGCTACCACAACAAAAACATGTTCAATGTGAGTATGCCCCCCCCCCCCCCCTCCTTACTTCCCCCACATCCACTACCACCGGTCGCTTCGGAGTTAGACGGAAAAAACAAATCGTCTAAAATGCACGTTGTGGTGCGTTGTGGAACTTAAAAAAACGTGTTTTGCACTGTGTTTGTGTTGAAGTGCATTCTGGCTTCTTTTCAGCAACAGGTCACAGCAGTCTGTTTCCGCTCGTAGTGTCATCGTGGCTGGCAATGGCACACCACACACACAAAAAAAAAAAAAAAAAAGATGACGCGTTTTCGAAGGGCAACATGTATCATCAATACTTCACTGAGTATGTCCAAGTTGAAAACACTATTTTTATATTCTTAATGTTTACCTAATCTTGGGGTTGCGGGTTCGAATCTCCGCCGGGCCGTTTCGGTACAGGGGGATTTTTTCCCTCGGAGTTAACATTGGTTCTGACTCCATTTCCCATACAGTCCTTCGAATGAGACTGTAAATCGAGGTTCCGTGTGTGAACGCACGCACATCTTGCACACATGTCAAATCCCATCACCAACTTTCGGAAGAGAGAAGGCCAGTTTGGCCATTGGTATGGATGACACGTTACACATAGCATGCACCTTCCCCGAAGTTGGGGTGTGGCTGCCTTCATGGCCGGATAAAAAAAAAAACGGCCATACACACAAAAGTCCAGTCCCTTTGTTGGGTAGATAGGATTAATCCTTGCCTGTCTATTCAGGGAGTGTCCGCAGGGGTATCAGCCTGCGTACGCAGAAAGAATAAAAAAAATCTGTCCAAGCAGCTCTGTTCGGAAGTTCACGACAGGCCCGTTGAAGCGTGCTGACAACCTTTGGCTCTCCCTCATGGCACACTGCATGGGTCCCTGCTGCATGTTGATTCGAAGGCCAGGCTGCACGTTGAGCCGACCGCAAAGGGCCATATCAGGGCTGTCACCGCGTTGAAGTCAACTTACAAGTCGTTTAAAAAGAAAAAAAAAATCATTCACACGTCCCTTTAAAATACACCTGAAAAACACACCGGAAATTTTGTTGAAGATCTTTCTTCTTTAAAATCTTAGATGAAAAATGTTGATCTCTTTCAGAAATTCAAAGATCACATCAGGCGGGACATCTATGAACACGTTTTTTCATTCAGCCTGCTGGAAAAAATGCTTATGAATCACATCATAAAAGTCCCAACACTCTAAAAGAATATGTTTTACTGTGAGTGGTACATGACAAGGAATGCGCCACGGTTGAGCCGAGAGCGTACTTTGAGACTAACAAAATCACGTGAGCGGAGAGACTATATCCATGGTGTGTCACTACCTGGTAAGATGTGCGTCTTTGTCTTCAGTAGGACATGAATCACAAGGAATATTAAGAGGGATCATTTACGAACAGTTATTAATACTTGACTTTAATTTCACACAAATATGTTGTAGCTATCATACCACAGGTCCAAAGTAGGTACATATGCACGACTGATTGATTGTGCGAGCGTGTTTACTCACGCAAGCACATACACATACACACACACACACACACACACACACACACACACACACACACACACACACACACACACGTTGTAATTTTTATTTTCTGTGATGTTGGGGTTGATTAGATATTTAAATGGACGTAACCAAGACCGCTTGCACTTCTAACGGGTTGTCGAGACCTGACAGCAGATTCAAGCTGTCTGTTTGCAAGCCTGTTCGAAAATTTTCGATGTTGAGACGTGTTTACAGTCTGTAATGTACAGGATGAAAAGGTGTTTCAAGATTTCAATGTTTACTGTACAGACCTGTTTAGAAATTTACATGATTAATACAATCACCTGTTCGAAAACTTAAATGACCACTATGGAGACCCTTTCGAAAACGTGAATTATCAGTATGAAGACCTGTTTGAAAATTAAAATGAATTTTAATGGAAGCCTGTTCGAAAATGTTGCTGATCACCGAGGAAATTTTTCCAAATATTAAATGATCACTATGCAAATGTATTCGAAAATTCAAATAATCACTATGGAAATCTATTTGAAAATGTAAATAATCACTATGGCAATATTTTCGAAAATTCAGAGGATCACTGTGAAAATCTAATCGAAAATTTAAATAATCTCTACGGAAATCTATTCGAAAATGTAAATGATCACTATGGATCAAAGGAAATCTATTCGTAAATTTGAAGGATCACTAAGGGAAATCTATTCGAAAATGTAAATGATCACTACAAATGTACTCGCTTGAAATTGTAAATGACTGTGGAGATTTGTTTAAGGTTTTAATGATCATTCTGCAATCCTGTTTAAATATTTCAATGATTGCTACAGAAATCAGTTGGGAAGTGCAAGTGAGCATTTTAGAATTATGTTGGAAGAGGTCGATAATTTATACAAAATTATATTTCAATTGAAATACAATGTTCGAAGTTTTACATGATCACTAGGAATGCCTGTTTCAACATTGTAGTGATCACAGCCGAGACCTATTCTAAGATTTTTTTTTTTTTTAAATAAGAAAACCTTTTTCAAAATTAAACTGATCACTATGGTGATCTGTTTCAAGATTCAAATGATCGCTACAGACATCTGTTTGATGAAAATAGCCACCACGAAGACCTGTCGGAACATTGAAGTGATCATGTAGAGAGAGACATGTTTCGAAAGTTGAACAGTCGCTTGCAGAGACCTGTTTCAAATTTTGAATGACAACTAGAGTGACCTGCTTGTAAACTTACATGATTACTGCCGAGTCTTGTTTGGAGATTTCAATAAATGAACACCAAGCAGCTTTGTTTGACGATTTAAGATGGTTACTTTGAAGAATTCTCTGAACATTTCAGTGAACTCTTAGAAGACTTGTTCGATGGTTTAAATCATTGCTACGGAAACTTAGTCAAGAATTGAAAAATGACTGACGTGTTTGAAGATTTAATTGATTGCTGCCTGGTTATGTTTAAGGATTTAAATGATCAGAACACAAGGCGTGTTTGAAGAATTAAATGATCGCTGTGGACCAACCAAAACACTGTGTGGTTTCCATTTTGGGGTACATTCTTTGTTTGTTTGAATAAAAAAATTCTTGTCAAAGATACTTTTTGATTAAGCACTCGTCGCTTCGCTTCTGAGTCGGTAGTTCATTGTTGTGGTGAGGGTGCAGAGATCGCTAAATGAAAAGAGCCTTTGGCGTGATTTTGCGGTGAACTCAGTTAATCAATAATGGATCGGTTGATGGGGCGAGTGAGGGTGCAAAGATCGCTAAATGAAAAGAACTTTGGCGTGATCTTTGCGGTGAACTCAGTAATAATAATGGATGGATCGGTTGATGGGGCGAGTGAGGGTGCAAAGATCGCTAAATAAAAGAACCTTGGCGTGATCTTTGCGACAAACTCAGTTTATTAATAATGGATCAGTTGTGGGCATGGCATGGGTCAAACCGTGTGGCACGTTGCTTGGTCTGGAAGCCAGGTGAGAGTGGCCTCCTGTTCGTTCTCGGCAGTTGGTCATGAGCCTGGTGGATGGGGTGGAGCGCGTGTCACGCGGTGTATACCTTCGCTGTAACCCTGGTGTTTCCCTTTGCTAGAGGATCGCTTAGGGGCATCGCCCTTGTGGGCACTCGATGGCGTGTGGGGAGTAGGTGAGGTGAAGTTTTTTTCCTTTCAATATGGCTACTAAACAACTACCCCCAAACAAAAAAAGAGAAGAAACGATGATGGACATGGCAAGTTTATGGACGAGATTATGAATAGAGATTCAGATTCAGATAACGAGATAAGGGAAGTGGCAAAGAGCAAGGGTATCCAAAACACATGGCCAAGCTTCCTTTTAGTGGAAGCAAAAGATCCCAAAGAATCCATTGCTCGGATTTCTCCGTTCGCTGTTTGTAAGTGGTTTGGGGGAGTTTCATCCACAGGATTTAAAATGATTAAGAGACTCCGATCTGGTAGCTACCTTGTTAACTGTGCTACGGAAGCGGCGTCTCGGTTGCTACTGAAAAGGGATGGTTCTCAACTCATGAATATTACAGTTAAGGCTTCCATTCACCCTTTCTCAACTACTCGAAAGGGGTAATCAGATGTGCTGACTTGGCTGGAGTTGCTGAATCAGAAATTCGGACTGAGATGGAAAGCCAGGGTGTCCTGCAGGTCCATAGAGTTAAAATCTCTAAAGGAAGTGACTTAATCGAAACCAACACGCTATTCTTGACTTTTGCTATGCCATCTGTTCCAGAGTTTGTCAAAGTGGGTTATATCCGAGTGAAAGTTACGCCTTTTGTGCCATCTGCTTTGCGATGTTTCAAGTGCCAACGCTTTGGGCATTCCAGCCAAGCTTGTCGGGGTCAGGAGATTTGTCGTGATTGTGGACAGAAGAAGCATGATGAATCTTGTGTAAGTGCTGTATACTGTGTCAATTGTAAGGGTGACCATCCAGCAATTTCAAAAAGTTGCCCAGTGTGGAAAAAGGAATGCGAGATTCAAAAAGTAAAGATTGAGAGGAAATGCTCCTTTACTGAGGCTAGAAGGTTAGTGGAGGCCAGGACTCCTTCGGCTTCTACTTATGCACAGAAGGTGGTCAACGATTCTGCGAACCGGTCATCGGGTGATGATCTGGGAGCAGCTCCATTCACTGCTCTGGAGAGAAGAATTGACAGAATTGTTGTCATCGGTTTTGGATCGGCTTACTACACTTGAGCAATCAGTTGAGGTTTTGACTCAGAAATGCAATAATGTTCCGACCAGCAGTGTACAACAGGCTTCCAGTCCCTGCTGGTGAGGGAAGAGGCGTTTCAGTTGTACAAAGTGCTGTGGATCAGAGGTCAGGGGTGAAGGATCAGAGGAAAGAGTTGTCCCCTCGCTCACAAGTCAATAACAGCAGTACGAGACAGGCACGCAGTGAGGAGCGTCCTTTTCGGACTCCAGACCCTCTTAGGGGAAAATCTCGAAGTCAGGTATTTGGTGCAGCAGGTTTCAGTCCAGTAAGAGCAAATTCCAAGCATGGCAACAAACAACTTAGAAATTTATCAGGAGCATCGGCTTCTGATCATGTCTTGAAGAACCGTTTTAGTTCTTTGATGGATAGTGAAGTTTCTGGGGAAGAGGGCTGATAGATATTCTTTTAACAACCTTACATGGACATACTCCAGTGGAACATAAGGGGAGTTAAAGCAAATTGTCGGGACCCTGAGCTATTATTGGCAGAGTATAGATCTTCGATAATTGCTCTTCAGGAAACCCTTTTAACTGCAAGTAAGAAGCATGAGGTTACTGGTTTTTCTCCTGCATACACAAGCCAGCTTCTGCAGACTTTTCAAGGAGAGGCGTTTCTCTTTATATTCATAATTCGGTACTTCATACAGAAATTCCACTTCAGACTTCTGGATGCAGTGGCTGCTCGTATCTCGTTAAACAAGGCAGTTACGATATGCTGTTTGTATCCGTCTCCATCTTTTGTGATTTCAAGAGTCAGTTGGATGGGTTTAATTTCTCAACTCCCTCGCCCATTTCTTTTATTGGGTGACTTGAACGGTCATTCTCCACAGTGGGGAAGTAACTGTGCTAATTCCCAAGGGAAAGTTCTTGAAGATTTTATATCGGATCATGATCTCTGTCTTCTGAATTCAGGCTCACCGACCTTTTGTTCTCCTTCTGGTTCCTTGACTCACTTGATTTGTCCATTTGCGATCCTTCCTTATTTTTTGGACTAAGAGTGGCAAGTTCATTCGGACCTAAGCGGGAGTGATCACTTTCCGATTTTTATTTATTTTACGAAGCAGTTGCAGGAGTCCCCTCGGGAAACATGGAAGTTCCGCTCTGCAGATTGGAGTCTTTATCAGCAACAGATTTTAAGTAGAATGCCTATGAATCTGTTGCAGAGTTATGATGATCCTGTTTTGCAGTTCACTAAAGTGATTGTTGTAGAGAGTGCTAAGGAAGCTATTCCCAAGTCCCGTGATAAACCTAATGATGTTAAGACCCCTTGGTATGATAAAGAGTGCAAAACTTTGAAGGGTAAGAGAAAGAGTGCTCAAAGACTTTTTGCTGGATTTCCTATGGTGGGGAAGAAAGTAAAACATCAGGCATGTAGGGCAAAGTGTCGGTATACTTTTAAAACCCAAGAAGAAAGAATCTTGGAAAAAATTTTGTTCAAATCTATCCTTTAAGGTCGTTCAAGGAAAGTCTGGAAATTAATCCGTAAGATTAAGGAAAAGTCGGCTACATCAGCTATTAAACGTTTGCAAGTAAACGGATCAATTATTACAAATAAAAAGGAGGTTGCTAACTTGTTAGCTGCTACTATTCATCAAAATTCGTCAGCTGATCATTATTGCAAGGATTCCAGCGTATCAAAAGATCAGCGGAGTCAAAATCTTGTTCTTTCGTGCCAGATAGTTCTGAGGAGTCAGGCGGTTGTTGTTCCTATTCCTAAACCAGGGAAAGAACATTCGGATCCTAACAACTATCGTCCTGTAGCTCTTACTAGTTGCTTATGTAAAACTATGGAGAGAGTGGTATATTCTCGATTGTTATGGCAGTTAGAAATGTTGGGGCATTGGATGTTTCACAGGTGTGGATTTTCGGAACAACCGCAGTGCTACTGATCATCTGGTTCGATACGAGTCTTTTATCAGGAATGCTTTGATTAATGGAGAACATGTAGTTTTTAGTCTTTTTGATTTAGAAAAAGCTTATGACACAACATGGAGGTATGGAATTCTTCAGGACTCGAAGGCACTTGATTTCAAAGGTAATTTACCAATGTTTATTGCTAATTTTTTTTGTCTAACAGACAGTGTTAGACTTCATTCTACCTTTTCGGATCCTTTTGAGCAGGAGATGGGTGTCCCTCAGGGTAGCATCCTTTCTCCACTTCTGTTCAATCTCGAGATTAATAATATCGTTCAGTCAGTAAAGTCTGGGATTGATAAGTCATTGTTTGTTGATGATTTCTCCATCTCTGCCAAGGGGAAAAAAACCTTGGCTGCAGCTGAGCGTCAACTTCAGTTGTGTGTTAATCGTGTTCAGCAGTGGGTCACTGAAATGGATTTAAGTTTTCAGCTACTAAGACAGAGTGTATTCATTTCCATAGGAAAAGATCTCAGGTCTTAGAACCAGCTATCAGTCTCAATGGTCAGGTAATTAAAGTTTCCAAACAAGTGAAATTTTTGGGGGTTATTTTTTGTAGTAGGCTTTCCTTTTTTGCTCACATTAAGTACGTTAAACAGTCTTGCCAGTCAGGTTTGAATGTTTTAAAGGTTATTAGTCACACTGATTGGGGTGCAGACAGGCGAACTTTGTTGCGATTATATCGGGCTTTGGTGAGACCAAAGCTAGATTATGGTTGTGTGGTATATGGATCCGCACGAAAGTCTTATCTCAAAGCTCTTGATCCAATTCATCATCAAGGACTGCGGATTGCTCTGGGAGCGTTTCACACATCTCCAAAAGAGAGTTTGTATGTTGAATCTGGTGAACCCCCTCTGGAGCTAAGGAGATTGTGTCTTTCCATGAATTATTATCTGAAACTGAGGGCTAATCCAGAAAAACCCTGCCTATGATATTGTCATGAACCCGCCTTTTAGAGCCAAATATGACTTAAAGCCAAACGAGATTCCTCCACTGGGTATTTGTATTTTGCCCCATTTCGGGGCAGCTGGCATTGACATTGATGCTGTTGATGATAGTCCATTACAGACTGATGTACCTCCCTGGAAAATAGCCAGTCCAGAGATTAATTTATATTTAACTCTCAATTTCGAAAGGGGGTCACCTCGAGTGCTGCATATAAAACAACTTTATCTTGAGCAATGTGAACTTAATAAAGATTTTACCAAAGATTTTTACAGATGATTCTAAAAAAGATGAGAGGGCTGCAGCTGCCATTGTGTGTGTGATAGCAATTTTCAGGAGCCTATCTTGTTAAGATTGCGGAATTGGTCGTCTGTTTATACTACTGAACTGAAGGCTTTTTAAATCTGGCTCTCATTGCGGTGTCCAGGTCAGATCAGAACGATTTCCTTCCTTATTTCATCGGATTCATTGTCGGCACTGTCGGCTTTATCGACAAGAGAAGTTTCACATCCAGTTTTTTGGCGGATATTCATGATCTTCATACTCAGCTTGTCTCTTCGGGGAAGCATATAGTTTTCTGTTGGGTCCCCAGCCACATGGGAATCTATGGTAACTCAGTGGTAGACAAAGCAGCCAAACAAGCTCGCGATGTGCAAGTCTTTCCAGGAGGCCTGTGCAGTTTGTTCCTCACTCAGATCTTCGTCATAAATCTAGCTTGTATTGTCGTGAACTGTGGCAGAGTGAATGGTCTAATCAAATTCATAATAAATTGTTTAAAATTTGCCCAGATTTAATCAACCCTTTCCCATCGATAGTACGTAACCGTAAAGAGGAATCGGTTTTGTCACGGTTACATATTGGGCACAGCTATATAACGCACAGTTGGATACTCAGAAGGGAAGACCCCGTCCATGGTGTGTTGCATGTGACAACTTGTTAATCATCATTTTTTTGACTGAATGTGCTGATTTGATGTGTATCAGAGAGAAGTTATTTTCCACCAGTGATTTATCAGTTCTTTTTCGTGAGATTTCAGTGGATCTTTTTTTTGTTTGTTGTTTGCTTTTTGAAAGAGGTAAACTTATTTTATAAGTTATAGTGTTTTAATAACGTCTATAGGTGTTGCTGGAGTTGAACAGATAATTGTGCTTTTGTCTTTATAAATTTTAAGCGATGTGATAATACTAGTGTGGGTATTTGTATCTAGAGACTCAGCAGATATGATAGCTGAGGTCCTGATTTGGCTCCTTGTAGTCCGCTGGACCCTATAAACACTGACTAACTAACTAACTATCGGTTGATGGCGAAGTAGACATTACTGGACTGATGCGGTCACAACCTGAAGAGATCTGTCCCAGACCCGAGTCCGTCGGCGCGGTGTGGGTGCGCCCCTTAACCCTTACGTTCCTCTAAATATCTGAAGACTAAGCCTGCTTAGTTCATGACGTTGCTTTTTCTATTTATACCGCCTTAGGTTGCAGTGCGTTCTAACGCTTCAAAGCTTATAATGTCACTCCCTCAAGCATGGTCACACGCATGTGAATATGCACCAACACACGCACATACCCGCGCGCCCGCGCGCCACACACACACACACACAC
>JADBJO010002543.1:262500-267500 GCA_016801955.1 Conus betulinus
GAGTCAGCTAGACGTGGCGGATTTCATCATGTGCACGAAACCAGCGGTGTTCTGCGCATGACTTATAGAAAGAAGCAGAAAAAGGAGCTGTTGTTGTTTGTGCTGTTGTTGTTATTGGTGGTGGTGGTGGTGGTGGTGGTGGTGAGGGTAGTGGTGGTGGTGTGTGTGTGCGTGTGTGTGTGTGTGTGTGTGTGTGTGTGTGTGTGTGTGTGTGTGTGTGTGTGCGTGCGTGCGTGCGCGTGCACGCGCGCGTGTGTATGTGTCAGCGCGCGCGCGAGAGTGTGCGTGTGTGTCTGTGTTTAGGGTACGACGCAGTTACATTAAATTTTTTAACAGGTGTTTGAGAATTTGCCGAATCAGAAATATATAGCTCGCTCCACCCCCACCCCCTCCCCATCCCTCCACCCCCACCCCCCGTCTCCTTTCCCTTCTCCTCTCGAGCATTTAGGCAAATTAAGGTAGTTTTTGCAGTTGTTGAATGCAGGTTCCTTGGGTTCTTCAAGTGTGCGAATTCAGGCATCACCAGGGGGGGAATACCCCGAGTAGTTTACTGAAGGAGGGAGAGTACTGGGAAGTGTTTCGCATGTCCGAGGATAGCAACAAGGACATGCCGACCTGCCGGTCCTGGGTAAAGAGAGTGTCCACTTTGGGTACTGGCTATTAACTGGGCTGAAAGGAAGGCAATCGTGTCAGGTGACCGCCACGGGTAGGCGACCGTCAGCCTGCAGGCAGAGTACAGCGACCACTCAGTCGTTCTTGTTCTGAGGAATGAAGGGAAGGCTTCGGTCTATTGAGTGGTTTGCACCTTGTTGTCTGTAGAGGTAGTAAATACTTGAAGCATCAGTCCTGGCTGGTAGAGAAGTCCAGGCTGTTAGTATAATGGGTAGCTTTGGGGAATGGAACATGAGTTGAATAGGAGGTTATGCATTAACCACTTGGTACCCAAGTCCTTGTTGGTGCTAACAGCTGTGGTGTGTGTGTGTATGTGTAGGTGACTAGTGATTCCATTGGTGAAACAAAAATAACTCGGGGATTTATTGGTACAAATCGTGTGATATGTGTGTGCCAGTGATTCCATTGGTTGAACCAGTTAAACTCGAGTTCTCTCTTGTTTGAGAATGGATATAAGGTGCCTGGAAAACCAGGAGAAGAGGGTGACTCACTTAAGGGAAAGTGAACTCGCCCGTCTGGCTGAGGGCTCAAGAAAATACAGCGAGAAGCAGAGGTTTGCTGTCACCTCGTTGTCTCCTGGGTGGGGACGTAAGACAGTGGAGGTTGCTGTAGCCTCGGAGCCGACGACGAGAAGAATTGTCTCTCCCGTGTGGGGACGGTCGACAGCAAGACGTGTTAGCCTGTTGGAGCCTAGACAGGGGGCTGCCAGACAACGGTGGGGTGTTTTTGCAGCCGGAGAAGACCTGTGGGAGAGGCCGACAGAGCCCTTTCCGTTGAGAGGGCGAAGTGCAGTGGAGTCCGGGAGACTCGGTCTGAGGGTGCAACGCGAGCTACGTTGCCAGTGTCCCCCAACTGGGATTTGGCCAATCGGGAGGACGCAATAGTGTGGCAGCTTCAGCTCGTGGTCGCACAGTGTGATGAGAGAAACTGACAGTCAGCCAAGGAATGCTGGCAAGTTATGGACGTTTCATTTGTTCTTAAGTTTATAAATGTGCAAATGTAATGGTGAAATATTGTCTTTCCTGGTTAAGTAAGAATCACTGAAGAACAGGGGATGCGATTTATGAGATTGTCTGTATGGTGTTTACATTGTTGTATGATACAGATAATTGTGTTGTGTAGTGACGGGTGGGGGCTCGGAGTCAAGTTAAATAAAAGTTGATTATTTTCTGTGAAATGTTATTGGTTTCCCGTCACCTTTGTGCGGGCCCGATGTGAGTGACAGAGTGCATGTGCCTATGCGAGAGCGCATTTTGGTTGTGAAAGCGTAAAAAATACTTCTGTCTATAACCCCCTGCATCCCTGCATATCATAATCATATTTCAATAACGAGGGGGAGCGTCAGAGACCCGTCACACTCGTTTTTCATCTTTGTTGTCCTGGGTGTTGTATAAGATGCCTGAGAAGCCCTGAGAGGTCGAAACGCGTCGTGTTCTGTCTTGTGATTCGTTTTGTCCACATTGTTCGGCGAACTCAGGGGGGGGGGGGGGGGGGGGGGGGGGTGGCAGGGGGCAGTTCCTCTTATTTCTTACACCTGGCAAGAGTACGTGACTATTTCTGGGTTGACCTTTTGACCTCAAACACAACGTATGTCTTGTGACTATCGAAGGGTAATAATAAGTGGATATTACGCAGAGGAAAACCTGACTGACTGTTCACTTGGATGTTATCTTCGTTTTTCATCTGTCTCTGCTATTGATGTAA
Organism: Conus betulinus; assembly: GCA_016801955.1. Taxonomy (NCBI): domain Eukaryota; kingdom Metazoa; phylum Mollusca; class Gastropoda; order Neogastropoda; family Conidae; genus Conus; species Conus betulinus. Next base: position 264,877 of record JADBJO010002543.1, read on the forward strand.
ATCCTCACAGGCTTTGGGTGTCGAGGACATGATTGGGCCAGATTTTGTGGTGAAAATGAGCCGGAATAGCTCAGCTGGTAGAGCGCCGGACTCGTAATCTTGGTGATCCTGGCGTTGCGGGTTCGAACCTCCGCCGAAGCGTTTCGGTACAGGGGGATTTTTCCCTCGGAGTTAACATTGGTTCTGACTCCATTTCCCATACAGTCCTTCGAATGAGACTATACACCGAGGTTCCGTGTGTGAACGCACGCATAACATCTTGCACACACGTCAATCCCATCACCAACTTTCGGAAGAGAAGGCCAGTTTGGCCGTTGGTATGGATGACACGTTACACATAGCATGCACCCTACGTGAGAAATGGAAAGAATGAAGGAAGTAAAAAAGAAAATGAGTGATCGATATTGAACGATATTGACTGGATGACAACGGAAACGACTGAATGAAGCGCCAGCTGGCAGCTCTTCAGTCGCACTACCCAGGTAGGCAGCCCGTTGTGTAAACGAGTGTGGATTGTACAGCGCTTAGAGCAGTGCAGGGGGGGAAAAGGAAGACCGGGGGGGGGGGGGGAGGGGGGTGGCAGGGGCGGTTTCCTGAAAGGGGGGGGGGGGGGGGGGGGGGAGTTGTAAACTGGTGTTTGTATCTTGGTGGGGGGGGGGATAATAAAAACACGAAGGAGGGGTCGCGTGAGCGCACCAGTTATGCATCTGGAACAGGTGTTCGTGATTAAGGACGTCCGCCGGGGGGTTGTTCACGGCGGTTGGCTTTATCCCGGGTGCCCCGCCCCGCTCCTGGGGGGGGGTGGGGGGGAGTGAGTTTGTCCCTGGGGCAGGGAAAAAGGAAACTTGAAGGGGGGGAGGGGTTGGAGGTGATAAGAAAGAAGAAGAAGGAGGTTGCAACATTTTGGTTTCATGAAGAAAAAAAAAAAATGTTTGGAAGTTTTGAAAACGGGTGTTGTTATCTTGGTGGTTTCCGTGGAATAATAAAAACACGAGACCGTCATGCGTGAGCGCACCCAGTGTTATGCCTCTGGAACAGGTTCGTTGATTAAGACGTCAGCCATTTTCACTTCAGTTGTTCACGCGGTTGGCTTTAGCCCGTTTGCCCGCCGTCTGAAAAATGCTGTCCTTGATGTCCTGGGGGTTCGCATCTTGTACAATAAACTGAAGTAAAAGACCGGAGATGATAAGAATACAAGATTGAAAGCAACAGTCTGTTCATGTCCTTCAGACTTCTGTCTGTTTCAGACGAATTTTACGCTGGTTGACAACTTCCTCAGGTCAGTGTACACTGATTGAAATATATAGTAGTACACCCCCCCCCCTCTGCCCCTAGTTCTCCTCTCCCCTCCCCCCCCCCCCCTTGCCTCTCTGTTTTGTTCATTCCCCCCCCCCCCCCCCCATCGTCCCCCCCCCCCACCCCCCCCCCCCCCCCCCATCCCCTATGGATCCCCCCTATGCACGCGCAAAACCTTATGGATGAAATATAGTTAACCCCCCCCAATTTAATCCCCCTATTTTACAACCCCCCCCACCCCCCCCCCCCCCCCCCCCCCCCCCCCCTCGCTCCCACCTCCACCACAGACCCTGTCCTCTCCATCCTCTTCTTTCGGGTTTACACACTTGACATGGGGTTACATGTGGAAATCATGAAGAGTTTGTTGCAGTTAGTCTTCGTCTCACTTCCGCTACTCCAACTAACCCCTACCCTCCTCCCACTACCCCTCCCCAACTACCCCCCCCCCCCCCCCCCCCCCCCCCCCTCAACCCTTTCCTCCTTTCAAAAAATGTGTTCCTAAGAATGAAAATGCCCCACCCCCCACCCCCACCCCCACCCCTGAGACTATTGCCAATTTTTCCCTTTCCCTGTCCCCCCCTCCCCCCCCATTTTCTCTCTCTCTCTCTCTCTCTCTCCTCTCTCTCTCTCTCTCTCTCTCTTTCTCTTCCTAACCCTCTCTCCCCCACCCTTACCCCCTTTCCTTTAAAGTTTGTTCGACAACAAACAGTGCTTCAGCCTCCTATCCTCCCCCCCCCCCCCCCCCCCCCATCACCACCTGCAGCCCTCTTCTACTCTGCCACCCTTCCCCTCTTTTCCTGGGTCTCCTTTATGTATAACCATGCCTGTATGACAAGAAGGGAATTTGATCTAATCATGCTGTTCGGACGCAGTTGTGGATGTGGTGTGTGTGTGTGTGTGTGCGTGTGTGTGTGTGTGTGTGTGTGTGTGTGTGTGTGTGTGTGTACATATATATATATATATATATATATATAGATAGAGAGAGAGAGACAGACAGACAGACAGACAGAGAGAGAGAGAGAGAGAGAGAGAGAGAGAGAGAGAGAATTGAAGTAAAAAGGCAAAAACAAGCAATGTAAACAAATATAATCCATATTTCGAGCGGCTGCTCTTTGCAAGGACGACAGGCTGTGTGTGTGTGTGTGTGTGTGTGTGTGCGTGTGTGTGTGTGTGTGTGTGTGTGAAACGTTTCTTCTTCCTGGTCTCTCATCCTGTCCGCATATTGCTCCTACTCAACCGCTTTCGTCGTCCCCCCCCCCCCAACCCCCAACCCTGCCTTTCCTTTTCCTTCACCCCTCCATTTCATTTCTTTTTCTCCCTCCCTTCCC
>JADBJO010002543.1:285000-292500 GCA_016801955.1 Conus betulinus
GGGCACCGGTCGTTGGACAGTGGAACCATACACGCCAGCAGTTGTTGTACACTTTAATCATACATGTTACTAGTCGTTGCACAGTTCAATTATACACGTCACCGATCGTTGCACACTTTAATCATACACGTCACCGATCGTTGCACAGTTCAGTTATTCAAGTCACCGATCGCTGCACACTTTAATCATATACGTCACCGATCGCTGCACAGTTTAATCATACACGTCACCGATCGCTGCACAGTTTAATCATACACGTCACCGATCGTTGCACACTTTAATCATACACGTCACCGATCGTTGCACACCTTAGTCATACACGACACCGATCGTTGCACACTTTAATCATACACGTCACCAGTCGTTGCACACTTTAATCATACACGTCACCGATTGTTGCACACTTTAATCATACACGTCAACGATCGTTGCGTACTATGATCATTACACGTCACCACCAGTCAGTTTCATTTCACACTTTAATGATATACGTCACCGATCGTTGCACACTTAATCATACACGTCACCGATCGTTGCACACTTTTAATCATACTCGTCGGCAGTCGTTGCACAGTTTCATAATACACGTCACTGGTCCTTGTTCAGTTTAGTGATACACGTCACCTGTCATTACACAGTGTAACTGTACACGTCAGCAGTCGTTGTACACTTTGATCATACACGTCACCAGTTATTGTACACTTTAAGCAAACACGTCATTAGTCGTTGCACAATGTAATCGTACACGTCACCAGTCCTTGCAGTTCAATCATACTCATACAGTCCTTGCACAGTTCAATCATACTCGTCACCTGTCGTAGCACAGTTCATCATATACGTCACCAGTCATTGCACAATTCAATCATATACGTCACCAGTCATTGCACAGTTTAATCATACAGGTCACTGGTCGTTTCACAGTTTAATCAAACGCGCCACCAGTCGTTGCACACTTTAATCATAGACGTCATAGTCCGTTGCACACTTTAATCATACACGTCAGCAGTCATTGCACACACTTTAATCATACACGTCACAAGCTGTTGCACACTTTAATCATACACGTCACCACTTGTTGCACTCTTTAATCATACACGTCACAGCCGTTGCACACTTTGATCATGCACGTCACCAGTCGTTGCACACTTTAAATCATGCATGTCACCAGTCGTTGCACACTTTAATCATGCACGTCACCAGTCGTTGCACACTTTAATCATGCACGTCACCAGTCGTCACACTTTAAATCAGTGTCACCAGTCGTTGCAAACTTTTATCATGCACGTCACCAGTCGTTGCACACTTTAAAATCAGTCGTTGCATACAATCATACACGTCCAGTCGTTGCACACTTTAAATCATACACGTGCACACCAGTCGTTGCTGCACACTTTAAATCATACACGTCACCAGTCGTTGCACACTTTAATCATGCACGTCACCAGTCGTTGCACACTTTAATCAATCATGCACACTTTAAATCATCACTCGTTGCACACTTTCAATCATACACGTCACCAGTCGTTGCACAGTGTAATCATACACGTCACCGGTCGTTTGCACAGTTTAATCATAAACGTCACCGTAGTTCCACACTTTGATAATGTGCCAGGCCAAGCGTATCCACTGTGCAATATACATATGACCCAGGCCCATGAATGAAAAGGGGGAGAGAAGAGGATTCAGTGAAGGAAGAATGGTACTAATCTGTTTGACTCGTTCCAGTATGCAATTTTGGTGTGCACGAATAAACGAAGAAAAAAACAAAAAAAACGATCGACTGATTGACTGAATCAGTGATTTATTCATGAACTAATTCAGTGTGTGTGTGTGTGTGTGTGTGTGTGTGTGTGTGTGTGTGTGTGTGTGTGTGTGTGTGTGTGTGTGTGTGTGTGTGTGTACGTGTGCGTGCGTGCGTGTGCGTGCGTGTGAGTGAGTGGGTGAGTGAGTGAGTGAGTGTGTGTGTGTGTGTGTGTGTGTGTGTGTGTGTGTGTGTGTGTGTGTGTGTGTGTGTGTGTTTCTCATATTTAACGAACAAACAAACGATGAATCATAGGGGGGGGGGGGGGGGGGTACTTGTGTTTCTATTGGTTGATCGGTTCGTTTGTTCGTTTCATTCAGGTACAAATGCAGTGCATGTATGAAACCACTGAATGACTCAATAAGCAGTCTAGGGGTTGGATATTACCTGACTCAAATCTAAACAACCTACAGATACAAGAAGAATGAACGGAAACATTATTTGTAAGCACATCAACAGGTAAACAGCTCTGCTAGCTCCTACCAATGGTAAGACAGTTTACAGCCATCCGGGAATCGCGTACCAGACTTCCATATCAATATGTATCGTAATAAAAGAGACGGATATAAAGAGCCAGAAAAGGTTTACATTCCATAAAATCTTCGAAATAAACAAGACAAGCGTTACCTTCGGGTGCACAGATTAGAAACTAACCTCCAAATTTGCCAAATTTGGGGATTGATACATTCATTCATTCATTTATTCGTCCGTTGGTTTTATTCATTGATTGTATTTGTTATTGAAGGAAAAACAAAACCCGAACCCTTACGCGAAATTTGAGGAAAACCACACATACATTACATTCTATCGATTGATCATATTTGTACTTTCAATAGTAACATCATCTGAACGTTCTATATTTTGCGCTCAATTTACAAATCAAACTGACTTTGGTATTAGTGTGGTCTTGGTTTGTCAAATGCTTTGAAGTTTGAAGCTGTTAACACAAGTCACAAGGAATCAAGGATGGGTAACGTTGCGCCAAAGAAAGAAACGCGTTGTATCCATGCATGAACGTGCGGCTGAACACATGAATCTTCGAGCAAAAACATTTCAGTTCAGGTATCTACATGAACGATTCCTTTTTTTAAAACTGGCATTTGCAAAGAAACCTTTTCTCCACACGAGCAAGTTCATCAAGAAGAATTTGGTTCCAAGTTGAATAAAGGAATGAGTGAATGAATTGATTAATTACCTTTCGCAAAGTACCCGCGTATTCAGCTACTGATGTGTGTGTGTGTGTGTGTGTGTGTGTGTGCGCGCGCGCGCGTGTCTGCGCGTGCGTGTGTGTGTGTGTGTGTGTGTGTGTGTGTGTGTGTGTGTGTGTGTGTGTGTGTGTGTCTCGTGTAGAGAACACATGACATTACTGATATGAATAAGCGAATAAACGAATGATGAATAAAATTCATCACAAACCATTATTTTCAACGCCCCCCCCCCCCCCTTCCCCCCCCCTTTCCCCCCCCCCTTCCCCACCCCTGCCCCCAGCAAATAGTCCTGGAAAACGTCTGGTTTGGGGCAGTACGGTTCAATGGTCTTGAAGAACTCCTCAATCTTGGCTCTGAGCTGGGGTGGAACGTCCCCACCCTCAGGGTCTCTGGCGGGCTGATTACGGCGGTGCACCAACTCCTGCAAACACTTTTCGGCGCGAACTTTTGGAAAAGACCACGGGCGGGTTTCATCTCGTTCTGCTTTCTCGGCCACACGAGATTCTCCGAGGACACGCTAAGCATCGGTTTCTTTCTCACGTCGGAAACTGGCCAGCGCGTTTTTTCTCGGTAGCGCTCTTGAGGTCGGACGTAGTTGTGGGAGTTTGACGCCTTTGAAGACGGTGACGTGTGAAGAGTTGGAAGGATTCCTGCGTGGAGAAGTGTCCTGCGCTGAGGTGGTCGCGTTGTTGATTTTGTTTGAGTTCGAAGACTGCCCGGAGTTGATTTGCAGGATGTCGTCTGAGCTTTTGTCGGTGACTGCTTTGTTCGTGTCGGCGTGTTGATCTTTTGCTGATGATTTTGATGTGGGTAAAACCGATGCGTTGTTACATGGTAGACCGCGTGTTTTGTGCTTCGCTCTCATTCCCATGTTGCATCGATTTCCCCATCATCCCTCCCGCCAGTCTGGGTCTGAGATGATTGGTGCGCGCTGATGTCTTTTAACAGGTCCTTCTGTCCCGGCCAATCCTCTCCACACGGCCTGTGCCTCCCATGGAGACTCGGAACCCTCATCCTCAGACCAATCCTCCTTGCTGTCATCAGCGAAGATCATCCGGTGATGGTGAAACTCCCGCAGAGCTTCCAGCTGATCGACAATTTTCATCACCGAGCTAGGACCGGCTCACATCGATCGCCGAGTATCGTCGGGACAATGACCCGGTGCCGCCTCCGTCCAGCCTCGTCGAGTCTGTCAGGTCCGGCCGCTGACGTACATCTCCCACGTCGGAGCGGCGACGTGCGGCGCGGTCGTAACTGATCGATGTAAGACGTCTCTGCTGTCTCTGCACTCCGCTCGGCTCTTTGGTCGTCTTGGAGTAGGAGGTGAGGACGGGGTTGGGTCTGTTTCTGATGCTGTTGCTGGGAGAGACGGACAACGCTCGCCCCCCTTCACACTGTCAGCTGACAGCTCATGCCTCTTGTCCTTAGGGAAGGCTTGGCTCAGCGCCGTTCTGCCTCTGCTATTGATCTCTGTCGATTGTTCGTCCCACCTCGCCTTCCGTCAGCTTGATGTGAACCTTTTTCTCTTTGTCCTGTCCCCTGGAATTGGTGGGCAATGTCGATGACCTGAACTGGTCCCTGCGTGTTTTTGTCCGTGTCCTCGTGACGTGTGACTGACGTTTTGGTCCACAGAGTCGCTCACTGTCGGGTGTTGGGTGCAAGTACCTCCGTCTGCCTCTGAACCAATCTGGGGACCACCATTTATGTCTGCCTTACGTTGTTCCTCTGAAAGGGGAAAGGCTGGGGATCGTGTTTTGAGTTTCTACTGTGTCACCGTTAGAAATATCGGTTGGGTCAGATGCTTCACAGCCCAAATGATCCCAGTTCCCAGGTGCCGACTCTTTTGCACCAACGGTCAGATTCTCAAGGACATTGTCATGTGTGCCACGATTTCTGTCTTGTGCGTATTTGTCGCCATACTTGTGACACTGTCGGGAACATCATCATGTACCACATGAGATCCGTCGTCATTTTGTACAGAAATAGACTGCAGTCTCCGGTTACTTTTCACTGGCGTACGGTTGCGCTCCACTTGATAGTGAAGTGACTGACCGTTGGCGGTCTGTTCACACGTCTCGTTATCGTGAATCCCAGTCCCTCGGATCAGCCCTACCGACGTTCTGGGTCGTGTCTTGTCCACGGGGCCCGAGGGAGCCAGCCTGAGGCATGAGCTGTGCGATCTTCGTGAAGACATGGGTGTGGCTGGACCTGCTCGGGGATCTTCTGTGGCCTGGCACGAGATCCTGGCCAATGTCACCAACGGAGCAACGCCTTCTGAACAACTGTCTGCGGACCTGGTCCGGAGATGCACATGGGGACATTGCAGACGACGCCCGTCGGAAGTGTAACCTCTTCTTTTGGCCATCAGACAGTTGCATCGCTTCGTTATACGCAGAATTATAGGACGTCTCCGAATAAGTGTACGCCCATAGCGTCTGCAGTTTGCTCAAAGCCTCGCTTTGGAAAGCCAAGGAGCGAGCCAGTTCGCCAGAAGAAGGTCCTGCATTGCTTGGGCGATGGATGTTTAACCGTGGAGAGTTCACGGGAGACCCTCCACAAGGCTCGCCGGAATGTCGTCGCTTGTCCTGCAGCATGTCCAGGTTCTCCTCGGACTGAGATCGGTGCTCGCTGACTTCGTCATCCAGGGACGTGCACCAGACTCCCGTGTTCTGGAGGCTCTGCCGTCTGAACTCTCTCCAGCGCAGGATCTCCCGCTGGTGCCGGTCCTGCATGAGCTGCTCCTGGCCGCTCAGGCGCCGCTTGGTGTGCGTCAGGGAGCGTTCGGCGAACCGGTTCCTGGAGTGGGCCAGCACCTCGCTGTCACTCAGCGTCTTCTTCTTGCCGCTGGCCATGCCTGCAGGTCCTTTTAGAGAGCATAGCTCGTATCTTCCTCTAGTCAGAAAATGAATCAAATCTCTGAGGTTGGCAGCGGCGGATCTTCTCCCTGGGTGTCTATGAATGATGGGGTTTATCGGCTGCCATGCTACAGGGAGACTGGTATGTTACAAATCTCTGACGACCGTGATACGGTTGTTGTTGTTGTTGTTGTTATTGCTCTTGTTGTTGTTGTGTTAGTCGTAGTCACTACTTTCAACAAGACTCGTCTTCCAGGAAGATCACACATTTAGCGTCGCTACAGCGTGGGCAAAACACAGCAGATCTGAAATAAAGTACACCAACAAATCACCGGCCGTCAGTTCCTCTTCCTTTGAACGTCTCTTATGAATAGAAGTTACGTCTTTTATTTGAGGACAAGAGACCATAGCGGTACAAACCACACGAATCAGGTTTTCGTCCGCATTCGCTGCCGTCAGCACACGCAGTGTCCGTTTCTCTCTCCCAGTATCATTCTGTGATGATGATCATGGACTCCAAAGTGTTTTGCGGTCGAAGAAACTGTAAAGGGAGGAACACTGGGGGGGGGGGGGGGGGGGGGGAAGCCTGCAGTCTGTTGATGCTGGTCCTCACCTGAACAGATATGAGCCTTTTTAGATCGCAGCGTGTGATTACCGATTGTCCCCTGCAGGGCGTTGCTGACGTGAACAAACCCTGGGTCCGTTTTCTTCATGTCGGGAAACGAACGGATGGCTGCCATTGGATGGGCAGTTTTTCTACGTCATCACATGTTCGCTGGCATGAAAGTCGTGTGCCAGTCTGTTGTCTGTTTCTGTGCCACTGCACGTGTTGTCACGGTGATGATGTACAGATCTGTTGGAAGTCTGTTGAGCTGCGTCTGTAACAGAAGAACAGCAAAATGAATGATACATACAATTCATTCATTCATTCATTCATTCATTCATTCGTTGGTTGATTGATTGGTGGGTTGGTTGGTTGGTTGGTGGGGGGGTGGTTGATTGGTTGGTTTGTCGGTGGGTGGGTGGTTAGTTGGTTGGTTGATTGATACAATATGAATGACTTTTTACTGGCGCTTAGGAAACTTCAGGTCCAGTGTGGGTGCACTTCTATATGCATTATAGATTTCGTAGCTGTACGTGTGAGTGTGTGCGTGGATGGTGGGGAAGAAGTGTGTGGGGGGGGGGGGGGGTCAGATGACAGAAATAAATGTGGTGTGACTTCATTGCGGATTTTAACCTGTTGTTGGTGGTAGGGGTTTACGTTTCATTTTGTTCAGTTTATGACTAAACGTTGTTGTCTTATTAATTTCTGTGTTAGCTGTGAAGGGATCAATGTGAACTGACTTTAACTTTGTTGTGATTGCTGTAGCACTTTCCTTTTTTTTTAAAAAATGAGAGAGACACAGAAAGATTGCACCATGCACACAGGGGGGGGGGGGGGGGGGGGGGGGGGGGGGGGGGGGAAAAATGCACCCGTAAGTAGTTTAAGATTCATTGTATACTACATGATACAAGAAATTAATACAAGAATAGAAAAACAAAACATAAGATAAATTGCTGCGTATGGTTATCATTACTATTTTTAAAAAAAATAAAGAATCAGATAGATACATAGATATAGATATATGTGTGTATA
>JADBJO010002543.1:300000-304633 GCA_016801955.1 Conus betulinus
TACCTTTGCGTCAGATGGAAGCCCCCCCACCCAAATAATCCCATTCCTTTGATTTCCGTCTGTCTGTCTGGAACCACGAAGCTTGTGCCTTGATGGCCATTTGAAAGGAAACGAGGAGAATTAACTTTCAGAAATAATGAAAATTCTCAACACAATCTAACTGCGCTGGTCTAAAAATACTCGCCTCCTTAAGCAAGGCCTTGGCGCATTATTTTTTGGTTTTGGTGTGCAGCCATACTTTCCCCTTATCGAAGGCATTCGTGACTTCCTGTTGGTCTGACTGGCTCAGTTACTGCCTCCGTGTTGGGCTAACGCGTAGGTCAGACATCTGCTAAGTCGTAGGCCTCACGAGATCCTCTTCTTAAACTCTCTCATCCTAGTTATTTGTTCATTTATCCATCAGATTAAATGCACGCGCAGTGTGGTCTCAAAACCTAGCGGATGTGGTGTAGTAGCGTATGTGGACTAATCCGCACGCAGAGACACCTCCTTGATGAAACTGAAATTGAAACTCACGGGTTGGGTCTTTTTCCATCATACGTCACAACGGATAGTGTTCATTCGTCAAAGTTTGAAGCACACACAGACACGCGTGCATTTAAAGTCAACTTGCATGCAGATGCAGAGTCAACTTGTAGGAGAAGTAGAGTCAACTTGTAGATAGAGTCAACTTGTAGGCAGAAGTAGAGTCAACTTGTAGGCAGAAGTAGTGTCAACTTGTAGGCAGAAGTAGAGTCAACTGTGTAGATAGAGTCAACTTGTAGACAGAAGTAGAGTCAACTTGTAGATAGAGTCAACTTGTAGGCAGAAGTAGAGTCAAGTTGTAGGCAGAAGTAGTAGAGTCAATTTGTAGGCAGTAGGTAGAGTCAGTTTGTTTAGGTAGAAGTAGAGTCAACTTGTAGGCAGAACAAAAGTCAACTTGTAGGCAGAAGTAGAGTCAATTTGTAGACCGAAGTAGAGTCAACTTGCGAGCAGAAGTACTTGTACTTGTAGGGGAAGTAGTAGAGTCAACTTGTATGCAGAAGTAGAGTAGACGTCAACTTGTAGGCAGAAAGCAGAAGAAGTAGAGTCAACTTGTAGGCAGAAGTAGAGTCAAGTTGTAGGCAGAAGTAGAGTCAACTTGTAGGTAGAAGTAGAGTCAACTTGTTGGCAGAAGTAGAGTCAACTTGGAGGCAGAAGTAGAGTCAATTTTGTAGGCAGAAGTAGAGTCAACTTGTAGGCAGAAGTAGAGTCAACCTGTAGGTAGAAGTAGAGTGGAGGCAGAAGTAGAGTCAACTTGAGCAGTAGAGTCAGTTTGTAGGTAGAAGTAGTCAACTTGGAGGCAGAACAAGACTCAACTTGTAGGCAGAAGTAGAGTCAATTTGTAGAGGCGAAGTAGAGTCAACTTGCGGGCAGAAGTAGAGTCTTGTAGGCAGAAGTAGAGTCAACTTGTAGGCAGAAGTAGAGTCAACTTGTAGGCAGAAGTAGAGTCAACTTGTAGGCAGAAGTAGAGTCAACTTGTAGTACAGAAGTAGAGTAGAGTCAACTTGGAGGCAGAAGTAAGACTCAATTTTGGTAGAAAGTAGAAGTAGAGTCAACTTGTAGGCAGAAGTAGAGTCAACTTGTAGGCAGAAGTAGAGTAGAGTCAACTTGTAGGCAGAGTAGAGTCAAGTCACTTGTAGGAAGAAGTAGAGTCAACTTGTAGGCAGAAGTAGAGTCAGTTTGTAGATAGAAGTAGAGTCAACTTGGAGGCAGAACAAGACTCAACTTGTAGGCAGAAGTAGAGTCAATTTGTAGACCGAAGTAGAGTCAACTTGCGAGCAGAAGTACATGTAGGTGGAAGTAGAGTCAACTTGTAGCAGAAGTAGAGTCAACTTGTAGGCAGAAGTAGAGTCAACTTGTAGGCAGAAGTAGAGTCAACTTGTAGGCAGAAGTAGAGTCAACTTGTAGGCAGAGAGTAGAGAGTCAACGTGTCAACTTGTAGGCAGAAGTAGAGTCAACTTGTAGGCAGAAGTAGAGTCAACTTGTAGGCAGAAGTAGAGAGTCAACTTGTAGAGTCAACTTGTAGGTAGACAGAAGTAGAGTAGAGTCAACTTGTAGGCAGAAGAAGTAGAGTCAACTTGTAGGCAGAAGTAGTCAACAGTGTAGAGCAGTAGGAGAAGTAGAGTCAACTTGTAGAGACAGAGAAGTAGAGTCAACTTGTGGGCAGAAGTAGAGTCAACTTGTAGGCAGAAGTAGAGTCAACTTGTAGGTAGAAGTAGAGTCAACTTGTGGGCAGAAGTAGAGTCAACTTGTAGGTAGAAGTAGAGTCAACTTGTAAGCAGAAGTAGAGTCAACTTGTAGGCAGCAGAAGTAGAGTCAACTTGTAGGCAGAAGTAGAGTCAATTTGTTGGCAGAAGAGAGTCAACTTGTAGGCAGAAGTAGAGTCAATTTGTAGGCAGTTCTGTCTGTCTCTCCTCTCTCTCTCTCTCTCTCTCTCTCTCTCTCTCTCTCTCTCTCTCTCTCTCTCCCTCTCTCTCTCCTCTCCTCCCTCTCTCTCTCTCTTCGTTTCATGAAAGATTAGTATTGTGTGAGTGGTTATTCTTAGGTTTTTTTTTTTTTTTAATTTTTTTTTATTCTTAGCGTTTACTTTTTTCCCCTTTACTACTATCTTTTCTTAATGTTTCTTGATGTTTGCTAATGTATATATACGTACGTATCCGTACACACACACACACACACACACACACACACACACACCACACACACACACACACACACACACACACACACACCACACACACGCACGTGTGTGTGTGTGTGTGTGTGTGTGTGTCTGTGTGTGTGTGTGTGTGTAGGTGTGTAGTGTGTGTGTTAGCGTCTTCTCACTAGAAGAAATCTTTAACAGTCCCCTGCCATTGCTTTGCTACATATGTAATTAAAAGCGTTTGAACACACTGAAGGCACTTGCTTGTGGCTGTTCAACTTTAGACATTTTGCCGTAAAGCGCTGTATGTGATTGAAAATTGGAAAATACATGTATTTAAACCAACAAGAGATGGCACACGCGGTTCTCGTAGGCGGCAACACACCAACAACAAGCCATCTGACCATTTCTTTCGTCAGAAAGTGGTTAGTTACAAGAGGGTGTGGGGGTGGACGGGGGGGGGGGGGGGGGGGGGGGGGTTGTGAAGGGGATTCTGACAAAAGGAAATAAAGGGAAAAGGAGGTGAGATACACTTCATGTCCCCTTTGCATCCTCTCTCTCTCTCTCTCTCTCTCTGTCTGTCTGTCTGTCTGTCTCTCTCTCTCTCTCTCTCCCTCTCTCTCTCTCTCTCTCTCTCTTCTCTCTCTCTCTCGCTCTCTCTCATCTCTGTGCTGCCCCATCTTCTGCGCACCTCCGTGTCAGCCAAACCATTCATTCTCATCCCCCCTCCCTCCCCCCCCCTCCCCCCCTCCCCCCTCGTTCTTAGCTATGGTCCGGCCTGACCCGCCGCAGCCCCGGCACCGGCAATTCACAGGGAGCAGTCAATGTCAAGTCGTCAAGAGGCAACCAACGGAGGAGACACTGCACTGCTGCCGAGTCACTTCGGTGGTGTTCAGTGGCGCCTGTTCTGATCCAACATGCGCAGGACCACCACCTACTAAGCCCCCCTACTGACGACAATAACTGCTTAGTCGCGGAGCTGGCGTGAGTGAGCTCTCCCTCCGGAGGGCGCCACCACGTCCGTTCAACGACAGCCCCATGGACTTAGCCCGATACCGGTGACCCCGACGGTATCAAACTAAAGCCATGGACCTAGAGAGGACATCAAAACCGAGGTCACCATGAGAGCAGGGCATGAAGGGCCACAGAATTTGAGATTTTTTTTTTCAATGCTGATCGATAAGTATGATGAGATGAAGACTACGGGTTTCCATTCAGGCCTGAGACTGCATGACAGGGCTGTATTCTACGCTTACTTTCATAATGTTATCCCGGGTCAACCAGGCCTGAGGGATACAGACACCTGCAGTGTTGGTCGGAAATTTGAGCAACACTCTCAGAGACGCATCGATTAAGTGGATGAAACTCGGCTGTGTGGTCCCAGTCTTCCCAGTTGAGCCCGTAGCAAACTCAACTCTGGGTAGGAGCCGGTCGGGTTAGAAAAATCCCACGTGGCTCTGATGGGAATAGAACCCACGACCTCCCAGCCGGGAGGTCCGCGACGCTAACCACTTCGTCACGGCGGCTGGTCCCTCTGCATCTTTTGTCCTGTGCCACTGAGAATACCGATCGTTTATGGTGCACAGAGAGAGAGAGAGAGAGAGAGAGAGAGAGAGAGAGAGAGAGAGAGAAATAGCGGTATAAAAGTAGACTACTTTAAGATGAGATGACTTGTGTCATCTGTCCCTTACAGACAACAGCCTGATCTGGTTTGAATCGAAGATAAGGCGGATTAAAACAGAGAGAAGCTGGTGTTCAAAATCAGTTTCAAGTGAGGTGATTGCCTGCGGAAAACTGAAACGAAATTTCGAAAAGAATTGTTAGAGAATCCGCCCAACAAAAGGGACCAACAAACCGCAGGACAAACACGACGCGTTTCCCACCTCTTAGGTCTTCTTCAGGCAAGATAAACAGCATTGAGGACAGTTTTAAACCACAAAGCTTGTCTTTGTAATTGGTTTGACCCTG
>JADBJO010002544.1:0-2500 GCA_016801955.1 Conus betulinus
ACCATCTATCGTCATTATTTATCTTTCCCTTTATGAACAATACGTCTGAAATACACGAATGAGAGTTGCTCAGATCATGAGAGAGATATATGGGAAGGGGTCGAAAAGAAATGTCGTTCATAAATGTTTATTAATCATCTCTCTCTTCTCTCCCTCTCTCCTCTCTCTCTCTCTATCTCTCTCTCTCTCTATCTCTCCTTCATTTTTTTTTTCCCCCCCTTTTATTCTGTGATAAGCAAGTACTGGCGGGGCGGTTTGCTCTGTTGGTGAGGAAGAGATAAGAATGAAGTGGGTTGTAAAGAGAGACTGACACTCCACTAAATTCTTTCTTCCCCCTTTCTCCTCTCTCTCTCCCTTTCCGTCCCTCTCGCTCTCTGTCTCTTTTCTTTATGTCTCTCTCCTCTCTCTCTTGCTCTATCTCTCTCCCTCTCTTCTCTCTCTTCTCTCTCTCTATCCAGTAGGCAGAGCAATCAACAGCTGGCAGGCAATGGCTCAGGATGGATGAGGAAAAGAGGCGGGTGGGTGCGGAACATGGTGGTGACACTGTACTGGGCAGACGGAGAGGAGAGGCGGGGGGAGGAAAAGTGGAGCTGGGTTAAATCTGTGGAGCGGGAGGGAAGCGGGGAGGGTTTTGCAAGGAATGTGTGGGCGGGATGGGGAGGGAGGGAGGTAGGGGGCAGGGGGTAGGGGGGCGGAGTGGTGGCGGGAGATTATCGCGGGTTCATAACCCCTGTGTAGGCACTTCACCTGTCCTCGCCCCGCCCCTTGACACACACACCAACAGGCGACTTCTGACCCTCTCGGTTGCCAGATTTGCCATGTTTCCACTGAGAGTTTCTTCGTCTTCGTCTTCTTCTTTCTTCTTCTTCTTCTTTCTTCTTCTTATGGGTGGGGTGGGGGGGTGGCCTGGTGTGGGGTCTTATTCCTTCTTTGCTTGCCTTCTTCTTTCTTCTTATTCCTTTCTTCTTTTCTTCTTCTTTCTTCTCTTCTTCTTTTTCTTCTCTTTCTTTCTTTTTTTCTTCTTCTTCTTCTTCCTTCTGCGTCTTCTCTTCTTCTTCTCTTCTCTTCCTTCTTCTTCCCTTCTTTCTTCCTTCTTCTTCTTCTTCTTCTTCTTCTTCTTCTTGCTCTCTGTCTCGTCTCTCTGTAATCTCTCTCTCACGGTGGCTCCGTCGTCTGTGTTGTTGTCTGTCTTTGCTATCTGTGTATCTTTTCTGTCTGATCGCCTGTCTCTGTCTGTCCTCTCTCGCTTGTCGGCTGTTCTGGTCTGTCTGTCCTGTCTCTCTCTCTCTCTCTCTCGTCTCTCTCCTCATCTCTCGCTCTCCCGCCTTCATGTTTGTCTTTGTGGTGTGTGTGTGTGTGTGTGTGGTTCTTTGGTGTGTGTGTGTGTTGTGTGGGGTGTTGTGCTGCTGTGGCGTGTGTGTGTGTGTGTGTGGTGAGTTGTGAGTGTGGCAGAGGTGTGTTGTGGTTGTTTGTGTGTGTGTGCGGCGCGCGCGCGCGCGCGTCGCGCGCAGTTGTGCTGTGTGTGGTGTGTGTGTGTGTCTTGTGTGTGTGTGTGTGTGGAAAGTGAGGTTCAGGTTGAAAGGTGAGATTGGGGCTGCAAAATGAACAAGAGAGTCATTTGGAGGGTCACGAACGAAAACTGATTCTTAATGAGGAAAGACACGATGAAAGTCCAAACAACGCCGCGTGCCGCGAAAGCGCGCATCACACACATGTGGCTCGCGCTGCACAAGCAACCACACACACACAACGCGGCGCGCGCGCGTCGCGCCGCGGTGGCTTTCTGCACAGAAAGAAGATGAGATAAAATGAACGGAACAGACAACAGACAGACAGAAGGAAACAGGCAGACCGAGAGAATGACCACAGGGGACAAATGTAGCAGACATAGTGACCAGACATACAGACAAGGGACAGGGACAGGACAGACAGACAGACAGCATCGTCAAATCAGGGACATGCGCAACCAGCCAAAGAAGTCTGTGTACAGACCGAGAAAGACAGAGAGGGAGACAGACGAAGACAAAATTCAGGCGTGAAAAAAAAAAGGAAAAAACAGACGGACAGATAGAGAAAAAAGGGGAAAAAATGAGGGAGAGTCAAGGAGACAGAGACAAGAAGAGAGACATTAGCAGGGCATTAGAGATCAAGGAGATAGGGGGACATATTACATAAACCCATATAAAAAGACGAAAGGCATAAAAAGACAGAAAGGGAGAGAGGAGAAGCGGCGCAATCGGGAGCAATAGCCCCACCAGACATAGTACTCACAGTAAATCGCCAAAGTCAAAAAGACTATCAGCATGACGACGTGTCTGTATAGACAGTCCCACCCACCTCCTCCCTCTCCCTCCCCCCCCCCCCCTCCCGTTCCCTACGACCCCTACACACACTCACATTCGACCATTACCACCCACGGCTCCCTATAGTGACTGAGAGTTTCGTTATCAAAGCCGCAATGGCGATACGGACCCCAAAAGGGGAGAACGTCTAGTTGTGA
>JADBJO010002544.1:12500-17500 GCA_016801955.1 Conus betulinus
TCTTGCACATACGTCAAAACCCATCACCAACTTTCGGAAGAGAAGGTCAGTTTGGCCGTTGGTATGGATGACACGTTACACATAGCATGCACCTTCCCCGAAGTTGGAGCATGGCTGCCTTAATGGCGGGATAAAAAAAAAACGGTCATACACACAAAACTCCACTCCCTTTGTTGGATAGATGGGAGTGTCCACAGGAGTATCAGCCTGCGTACACAGAAGAAGATGTCCTAAATACGGTTGTCTCCCCGCACAGTAAGGATTATTCTGGCCCTTTGATAGGAGCGAATTTTCATACAGAGGCTCTGTTGTGATGTGTTTAACTTGTAGTGGTACGTTAAGCTTCGCAGTACTTCTGTTAACTATGCACATTTGTATTTATCCGAGTTTTCGCTCCAGTTTTCGCTTACACCGGTTATACAGACCACACCTCATTGTGCTGTCATATCCCCTAAAAAACGTTCCTCCCACACGACCACTCCACCCCTTCCCCAAGAAGTTTTGAAATATCCTTTCACATTTACACATCACTGAGGCGTGGAACACTGCCCTGTGGGGACCATGTGTACGGACCTTAAAATGAATTTTACGTTCTTTTTGAGTGTTGCGTTTCCTCTTTTCGTTCGTGAACAGTCCCGTGACGTTGTGCTGACTGGCTAACGTTGCGAACGTTCTGTAAAGCTGAGCACTTGAACGTGGTGCAATACGATGACTTTAAGATGTTGAATAATGTGCTTATAGTCTCGCCTCTTATCTCGCTGGTCCCCCTCTGCAGAACCCTGGAGTCGGTGTACACGTGATTTGATATGGAGGTATGTACATGCCTTTTACGTGCACATGCACTCATAAGTTCACAGACGTGCTAGCACACACGGACACATGGACGGACGGACACACACACACACACACACACACACACACACACACACACACACACACAACAAACACACACACACACACGCACGCACGCACGCACGCACGCACGCATGCACGCACGCACGCACGCACACACACACAAACACACACACACACACACACGCACGCACGCACGCACGCACGCACGCACACACACACACACACACACACACACACACACACACACACATCTATCTATAGCTAGCTGGCTAGATAGCTATTCACATATAGACAGATGGAGAGAAAGGCATGCGCGCGCGCGCGTGTATACGAGGTAGGTCGAACGTGCGAGCACTAACTGACACTCCTACGTACTCAATACACGCGCAGGCGCGCTCAGTGTGACGACTAGAAATACTACAGTGTTGTCGTTGTTGTTGCTGCTGATGCTGATATTGATGTTGTCGTTGGTTTTGTTGTTGTTGTTGTTGTTGTTGTTGATGTTGTTTTAAGCAGAAAAAGTAGTAATGACTGAACGATGTAGACTGTGGAATGATTGAAGGAAGGTAGAAATGACAGTACGATGAATGCTGTCCATGTGGAATGAAAAAAGGAAAAGTTGTACTTATTGAACGATGAATGTTGGCGAACGACGGGAAGAAAAGTTGTACTGACTGAACGATGAATGTTGGCGAATGACGGAAGAAAAGTTGTACTGACTGAACGATGAATGTTGGCTAACAAAAAAAAAAAAAAAAAAAAAAAAAAGTCTTCACTCAACGATGAGTGTTGTCGATAAAAAAAGAAAAGAAAAAGGAAAAGTACTACTGACTGAATGATGAATGTCGGCGAATGGAAGGGGAAGGCACACTGACTGAACGATGAGTATTGTCAGAAAAGGGGCAAAAGTAGTACGGGACTGAACGATGAATGTTGTCGAACAAAAGGGAAAAGGTAAGTACTGACTGAAACTGCAAATGTTGTCGAATGAAAGAGGAAAAGGTTCCACTGGTTGAGACATAAATGTTGTAGAACAAAAGGGAACAAGTGATACTGGATTGAACTGTGAATGTTGTGGAATGAAAGGGACTGAGTGATAAATGTTGTCGAGCAAAAAAAAAAAAAAAAAAAAAAAAAAAAAAAAAAAAAAAAAAAAAGAGAGAGAGAGAGAGAGAGAGAGAGAAGAGAATGAATGAATGAATGCTAACGCAATGAGGAGTGTAGTGGGATGGAAGAGGGAAACTGATATTGACTGAACGCTGAATGTTCTCGAATGAAAGAGAAATAGTACACATTGAACATTAAATGTTGTTGGAGATGGGGGACTGGGGGGTGGGTGTGTGGGGGTAAGGGGGGGTGAGGACGGTTGGAGAAGGGGGGGGGGGGGGGGGGGGGAGGGGGAGAGGAGGAGAAGTTGTTTCGACTGACCAACGAACGTAGCAATTGAAAGATGAAGAAAATTGTTTTAAAGGAAAGGTAGTTGATGCTAAAGCATGAGTGTAGTTTTAAAATAAGGAAAGAACGAAAAAAGAAAAAAAAAAATTTTTTTAAGAAAAGAAAACAACAAAACGTAGAAAAAAAAAAACATTGTTTCCTGAACAGTGAATGTTGTTTTAATTAGATTTAAAACGTTAATGCTGATTAGGCGATGACTGTAATTTTTAAGAAAAAAAAAAAAAAGCAGGAAAAAAATAGCACAGAGTGAACTGTAAATGTAGATACGCAAGTGGGAACATTGTATGGACAGAAGGATGAATGTAATCAAAGAAGTAGAAGAAGTAGAGCTGGCTGAACAATACAGGCTGTAAAACAGAAACAGGGAAAACAGTGCTGACTTAATGATGAAAGTAGTGGAGGAAAGAGTACCCAAAAGTGGCACTGATCCAACTATTACTGTGGAAAAAAAAAAAAAAAAACACACACACACACACACACACACACAAAGTGGTTCTAATTGAACGATAAATTTTTTCTTGTAAAAAAAAAAAAAAAAAAAAAAAAGAAAGAAAGAAAAAGCAGGAACGGTGGTGCTGACTGAACGATGATTACAGTCTTGAAAAATTAGAAAAGTAGTGCTACTTTAACGATGAATGTTGCACACACAAAAAAAATTGAATAGCAAACGTAGTGCTGCTTGAATGATGAGTGTTGCAAACATAAAAAGGAAAGGTTGTGTGATTGGACTATGAAGGAGGGGGAGGGGGGGGGGGGGGGGGGGGGGGGGGGGGGGGGAAGTAGTGCGTATTACACAATAGATGTTTGTTTTCTTTCATGAAAGAAGTGCAGATTGAACGATAGATTTAATTTAAAAAAAAAAGAAAAAGAAAAGAAAATTAGCGGTAACTGAACGATAAATGCAAGTTGTAAAAAGAATTTGGAACAGTAGCGCTGACTGAGCAATGAAAGTAGTTTTGAACAAGATGCAAAACATATAAACGTACTCCCAGTACAGTGACAAACAGGGGAGACAATTTCCAGTCAGTAGAAGAAAAAAAACACTCGACAGTGCGGTGGTTATTTCCTTTATCGGACTTGATTTTTTTTTTACAATTATCATTCATAGCCGTTAGTAACGGCTATTCTGGTAAAAATAAAACTTCGGGCATCATCCGGGACCCATAATGAACATACCTACAAATTTTCAGAAAGATCGGCCCAGCAGTTTTGTCTGGAGCGAGTGGAACACATTTTGACCATGGACAGACAGACACACAGACAGGCAGACAGATAGCATTTCTTCGTTCCCATTGTAAAGTACTCCCTGTTCAATAAGAACTGGGAGTACAAAAAGAAGCTGGAAAAATAGCGCTGACTGAGCAGTGAAAGTAGTTTTGAAAAAGAAAAAGGTTGGAAGAATAGCGCTCACTAAACAATGACTTCAGGTTTGTTTGTCTTCGAGGAAGTAAGATACCGCTGACTGAACGATAAATGTAATGTGAGAGTAGTAAAGTAGAGACAGTAGAGCTGTCTGAGCGGTGAATATATAAGGAAAATTGTAAAAGCAATGCTGCTTGTAAGATGAATATAGTAGAAATAGCAGCAAATAGTGCTGATTAAACAATCAATATTGTAAGATAAAGGAAGAAAAGTAGTGTTGATTGAACTAGTAAGATAGTTTTTTTTTTTTAAGTAGTGCTAATTGAACGATTTATACAGTTGTTTTAAGCAGCAAAGTAGAACCAGTTGAACGACGACTATTGTTTTTTTTTTAAGTGTGAAAAGTAGTGGTAATCGGAAGATGAGCATTTTTTTTTTTAAAGAATAGGAAAGTAGTGCCGAGTAAACGACGAATTTTGACAAAGCAAATACAGGAAATGTGTTGTTGACTGAACGATGAATATAGTTTTGTTTTTGCTTTTGTTTCTGTTTTCGTTGTTGTTGTGAACAGCCAAAGTACTTGAACACTATGGTAGTTTTTTGTTGTTTTTTTTTTAAGTAGGAAAATCAGTGCTAATTTCATGTCAAAATAGAAAATGAATAACAAAAGGAGTGCAAAGTGAACAATGAATATACGTTAAGTAAGTAAGATAAATAGTTTTGACTGAACCGAAGGATGCAGTTACATAAGTATGAAAAGTTGTTCTGGATGAACGTTGAATGTAGCTAACATATGTAAAAACTGCACGATGAATATGATTAAAATAACGGGGGGGGGGGGGGGGGGGGGGGGGGGGGGGGGGGGGGGGGGGGGGGGGGGGAGGGGGGGGGGGGGGGGGGGGGATGCAGTAGTGACTGAACGATGAATGGAATCAAAACAAAGCAGGAACAGTTCTACTGACTGTGTGATGAATTTGCTTAGAATCAAACATGGAGAAAAAAAAAGTGTACCGACTGAGCGATAAATAGAGTGAAAATAAAGTAAGAAGCATTACGTTACTGAACATTGAATGCAGTTAAAATGAAGTGAAAAGAAAAAAACATTACAGACTGAGAGATGATTGTAGCTAAAGCAGAAAAAAAGTTGTACTGCCTACAGAGAGGGGTTTTTTTTTGCCCACGGAGTTAACATTGGTTCTGACTCCATTTCCCATACAGTCCTTCGAATGAGACTATAAACCGAGGTTCCGTGTGGTGAACGCACGCGTAACATCTTGCACACACGTCAAATCCAGCACCAAGTTTCAGAAGAGAAGGCAGTTTTTTGG
>JADBJO010002544.1:25000-27500 GCA_016801955.1 Conus betulinus
TTCAGAGAGAATAGACTCAGATCATTTGCCTATTGAATTACATTTTAGATTTTCAAAAAGACAAAATGGATCGCAAGTTCAACCCGCAGAAATGAACCAATTCATTGAAAAGTTTGTGTGGAACAAGGAGCTAGAATCCGTCTATACTCAGAAAATGCTCTCAGATGATGAAAACACTGTCCGTACTTGATCATGCCACACATTTGATAGATCATGATTTCAACGGTGCTCTGGATATGTTTAATGACTGGATTACAAAGCAAGCTAGTTGTATGAAGAAGAGAGTTAATCTGACAAAGTACGATAAAAACAGTGACTGGTATGATAAAGAATGTAGGCTAGGCAAAGTCAAGGCAAAAAGGCTGCTTTCTATATTTAGACAGACGAGACGAACAGAAGACAGCGATGCCTACTGCATAGCAAGAAGGGAATATAAACATCTGATAAAAAGAAAGAAAAACAGTATAACGATATGTTACTAGATAGGCTTATTTCATCAGTAAACAATCAGAGAGAATTTTGGGAAACTGTGCATAAAATATCTTTTGAAAGAAAACGTGTTCAAAACACCTTAACAGTCGATGACTGGTTCAAACACTTTAAAGATTTACTTGAATTAGAAGTAACAACAGATGTAACAGATGTAGCAAACTCAGTTGAAAATGGCAATGATATCGATGAGGAGGAGGATAGTTCTATAAACCGTCAAATATCAAGAGAAGAAGTTTTGCTAGCTGTAAAAAAGTTAAAGAACGGCAAGGCTGCTGGACCAGATGAAATTATTGGTGAGTTGTTGAAGTATGGTGGGGACCGAGTTGTTGACTTTTTTTGTAAAGCTTTTAAATACGTTGTTTGATAAAGGCGTGTTCCCAGACAACTGGACAAACTCCATTGTTCAACCCTTGTTTAAGAAGGGGGACGTTAACGATCCAAAAATTATAGAGGCATTTTACTGTGTGATACAAGCAGTAAAATTTACAGCACAATTATTAATAACAGATTGCAGGAATGGATAAAAGAACATAATTTGACAGGTGAACATCAAGCAGATTTAAAAAAGGTTATTCCACAGTTGACCACATGTTTACATTGTTGGCATTCGTACGAAAACAGTTTTGTTTTAATAATCGTAAATTGTATGTAGCCTTCATTGATTTTGAAAAGGCTTTTGATTCTGTTGAAAGACACTTGTTATGGCCATCATATTGAAAAATGGCAATCAATGTAGCGGTTAGTGTAACAGATTTCATTAATTGCACCCATGGAGTGAAACAAGGAGACGCCTGCAGCCCTGTATTGTTTTCTTTATTTATCAATGAACTAGCATTAGAGGTGATAAAGGGTGGAAGACATGGTGCAATGTTTACGTCTGAGTGTTTTGAATTGTTTATATTACTTCTTGCTGATGACGTTGCTTTACTCTCTAAGACTGTCCAAACGCAGATCAACAGTCTTCAATGTGCGTGCAGCTATTGCTCTGCAGTTGAAGGTCAATATGGCTAAAAAACAATATAGTTGTATTCAGAAAGGGGGGGGGGGGGGGGGGGGGGGGCATTTAGCTGCAAGAGAAAGGTGGACATATAAACGGGATTGTTATGCCGGTTGTGAATGTTTACAAATACTAAGGAATTCATTTTTCCACAAAGTTAAGTTTTTTTCGTTGCTGCATGTCGTGATCTCAGTAGCAGAGCAAAAATGCGTTATTTTGCATTTTGCAAAAGTTATGTAAATTGAAGTGTTATTCTTATTCTTCCTTTTTTAAGTTATTTGACTCACAAGTTCAACCTATTGTTCAATATAATGCAGAGCTATGGGGACTCGACAATGCAGCAATCCATTGCGAAAAGGTACATTTGTTTGCTGTTAAAAGGTTCTTAGGCGTAGAAATGCGAACACCTAATGACATGGCGTATGGGGAAACGAACCGATATCCTATTTACATAAACTCAGCTGTAAAATGTGTTAAGTTTTGGCTAAAATTGACGAGAATTGACGAACATAGACTACCCTACAAGGCCTATAGAATGCTTTTTGATTTGGATCTGCGTGATAAGAAAAAAACTGGGCTTCAAATATTCGCTGTAAACTGTACATGTTTGGCTTTGGACATGTATGGCTGAATCAAGGCATGGAAGGGATTAGCGAGTTTCTAAAAGCTTTCAGGGAAAGATTAATTTGTTGCAGATGGCAAGATTGGAATTATCATATCAATAACAGTGAGAGGTGTAGTGTGTACAGAACCTTCTGCACTGTCCCTGATGTTAAAACGTATTTGTAAGTCAATTTAGACAGGCATTTAACATTTAATTTGGTAAGATTTAGGCTTGGCATTTCCGAAATTGCAGTACATCATATCGTTACAGAAAAGACAGTGAAAACGACTTAATATGTCCAATTTGTCAAAAAGAGAAAGAAAAGATGATGCATTTTGTTTTATGCTGTCCTGCTCTACATGACTTAAGAGCACAATACATACCGTCGAAAGCTCTAGACCTTGGTG
>JADBJO010002544.1:32500-40000 GCA_016801955.1 Conus betulinus
TGCAAGCTATTTGTTTGATGACGTCCACTATACGGAAGGCAGCGAAACAGATAGACAGAAAGCTCGTTAGGAAAATGGAAATCCTAGTCTACAGATCAGACAGCAAGCAGCAGTGAATAACACCCTAATTTGACAGACAGTGAAAGAAGTGGGCCATTTTAGGGATTTGGGGTCCATTGTAAGCAAAGACGGCAAGATTTGGGGTCCATTCTGAGCAAAGACGGCAAAGACTGGGGTCCATTGTGAGCAAAGACGGCAAGACCTGGGGTCCATTTTGAGCAAAGACGACAAGACCTGGGGTCCATTCTGAGCAAAGACGACACAAGACCTGGGGTCCATTCTGAGCAAAGACGACTTCCAGGAGCAGAAGGGGGAAGGCGCCAGCTTCAGCTTCCTATGCAGGTGGCCATTGAGTCGGCAGTGGCCAGTTCTGAGTCTCATAATGACCACCTGCTCCTGTCTCTCCAGAAGATGGAAGGCATCCCTTGTGGGTTGTGGTCGCATCAGAGCCTTCACAAGGGTCTTCTTCTCTGCGAAGCTGACGCTGTTGTCTGGTTGTCTTCCTCTGGCTCCGGTTTTGGCGAGCTGATCGGCTGCCTCGTTCCCTGGGACTCCGCAGTGGGCAGGTACCCATTGCAGGACTACTCGTCTACTTTTGGCGAGTTCCTGGAGTTTCTCCATTAGACGAGGAAGTTTGTCTCCTGCAAGGGCCTCCAGGACGGACAGCGCGTCAGAGAGGAAGACAACTTGGGTGCAGTCGCTCTGTGATTCATGAATCATGGAGGCTGCCTGCATGAGGGCCTGAACTTCTGCAGCATAATTGGAGCAGTGTTTCCCAGTTGGTATCCCTGCTGTGGTGGTGTGTCCCCTCAGGTGACTTGATAAATACGCCCGCTCCTCCATCAGACACTGCGTTGGTTGCTGAGCCGTCGGTGTACGCATGTATCCAGGATTCTTCGGGGTACTTCTCAGCAATCATGGCAAGTGTGAGAGTGCGTTTGACGATGTCATCCTGAGAGTCTCCTGAGGCAACCTGTGGAACTGTTGTGGAGATGTGAAGATTTGTGAAATCTTCATTCCAGGGCTGTGGCAGATCAGAGGGGTCCAGTGGGTTGGCAGGTGGCAAGCCATCTTGATGCTCCCTGGCAAGACTCTTGCTTTTCATGATGAAGCTACTGCGTTTGAGACGATTCTTGGTCAGGTTCTGCATCCTCTTGTTCATCGGATGTTGAGGCAGGCACTTGAATTTCTCTGCCTGAACCATGGTCTTTGCGTCTCTCCTCTGGTGGAGGGGCTGTATGGCAGTAACCTCCTCCATGGCTTTGATTGGTGTGGATCGCATGGACCCGGTGATGATCCTGAGGGCTTGATTTTGGACCCTATCCAGGGATTGCTGGTGGGTCTTCGCTGCTGTTGACCAAGCTGTTGAGCCATACTCAAGATGGGGCCTGACTGCTCCCTGGTAGACGCGCTTGAGTATTTGTTCGTTTGCTCCCCAGCTGGTTCCGGCTAGCTTCCGCAGAATGGCAAGCTTTCGTCTGGCCTTTGCTTCAGCTTTCTGGATGTGTGGTCGCCAGGTTTGCTTCTTGTCGAAGGTGACACCAAGATAGGTTGCCTCCTCTTCGTGTTTCAGGGCTGTGCCTCCAAGTTTGATGGGCCCAGCCTTTTGTTTTGTTGACAAGGTGAAGAGTGTTGTGGAAGATTTCCTCCTTGTGATTGCCACACACCACTTATCTGCCCATGCCGCCAGCTTGTCAGCCGCTTGTTGCATTCTGTATGTGGCAGTAGTGGCATGCTCTTCCTTGCACCACAGCACCAGGTCATCTGCATAAAGTGCAGCATGGATACCTTTGGGAAGTTCTCTTGGATGAGGTCATTAATGAAGACCAAAAAGAGTGTAGGCGAGAGGACGCCTCCTTGTGGGACTCCATGTCGCAGCAGTACTTTTTTGCCTTTTTGTCCGTTGACTGTGACTCTTGCTCTGCGGTTGTGGAGGTAGGATCTGATCCAATGCAGCATGTTGCCAGCGACTCCACATCTATGCAGTTTCACGGAGAGGAGGCCATCAGTCCAGACTTTGTCAAAGGCCTTTTGTAGATCGATCCAGGTGGCAAAGACAAGCTTTTGCTCCTGGAACGCATCCTCGATTTCTTGGGAGAGGTAGGGTGGTCTGGTCTTCTGTGCTGCGAAACTGTCTGAAGCCTGCCTGTTCAGGAGCCAGAATGTTTTCAGTCTCGAGATACCAAAGCAGGCGCTGGTTGACCATTCTCTCTAGGGTCTTGATGACGCAGCTGGTGAGGCTGATTGGCCTGTAACTGGCAGCCTTCTTCTTGTCCTTGCCTTTTTTGAGGACAGGGATCATGATGGCTTCTCTCCAAACTTGTGCCAAGTCTCCAGTTTCCCAGCTCAGGTTGAAGACCTCTAGAAGTTTGAGGGTGGCTGTGCTGCCAAGGTGCTTCAGCATCTCGTTAGTGATCCCATCTGGCCCTGGGGATTTCCGAGTTTTCAGCTTCCTCAGAGCTGTCTGGAGCTCATGGAGAGTAAGGGGCTGCTTCATGGGTTTCACGTTGGTGTCTTGTCGTCTCTCTCTCTGTTCTCTTCTTGCTTCTCTTTGCTGAGAAGTGCTGACAGGTATAGTGCTCTCGCTGCGTAGATATCAGCAAAGCGGTTAGCTGCGCATCTCCCTGTCAGCATCTCTCCATTCTCTTCCAGTGTGATGTTCTGGCCTTTGCTGTCCTCATCGTTGAGTTGGCCTACAACTCTCCACAGTTTTGAGCCACCTTTCTCAAGGTTCAGGGCTGGCTGCTGTCTTCTCTCTCCAGCTTTTGCGCCTGGCCTGGATCTTTGCCTTGAGGAATTTGGCTTTTGTCTGCTGCAGCTGCAGGTGGTTCTCGTCCGATGGGTTGTTTTCTGCATCTTGTCTGGCCTCTGTCATCTCGTCCTGTAGCTCTTGAAGCTGGTTGCTCCAGTAGGGTTTGTACTCTTTCTGAGCACCACGTGGAATGGTCTCTTTGGCAGCCTGCAAGATGCTGGCGTTCAGGACTCTGACAACATTGTTTATGTCTCTGCCTTGGACTTGAAGGTCCTTGGTGAGAACGTTGGTGCGGTGACTGAAAAGCCTCCATTTTGCCTTCTTGTAGTTCCAGCGAGCGGGCACTGGGCGACTGGCTGTGCTTTTGTTGATCTTCAGGAACACTGGCCTGTGATCGCTACCTCCTAGCTGCTCTCCCACTTCCCTGGTGATGTCCTGGTGTACATCTTCAGTGCAGAGAGCAAGGTCTGGGGTGGAGGTAGTGCGCCATCGTCTGGAGTAGAAGGTTGGAGTGTCACTTGGGGAGTTGATCAGGACGAGATGATGTTCGTCTTGCCAGTCTTCCACTTCTTCTCCTCGGCGATCCATCTGGCTGTAACCCCAGCTCTGGGAGTGACTGTTGAATCACCTACTGCGATAAAGCTCGAACCTGGGACGTTGATGGTGCCGAGTGACAGTGGCTGGTTGTCAGGGCAGTAGAAGTTCAGGATGTGCAACTCTGTGTCATTCAGTTTGGCCCGAATCATCTGGTACTCAGCACCCTCCATGTGGACTGCTGTTTCGCTGGCATCGATGTTGTTCCGGACAAGTGTGTCAGGATTCCGCCCTTGCTTCTGTCAGCTCTGTCCCATCTAAATGGCTGGTAGCCTCGGATTTTGAATGCCTTTCCTGTTTTCAGGTGGGTTTTCTGAATGCAGCAGACGTTGATGTTTTCCTCGTGCAGGATGTGTTCAAGCTCCGTCTTTTTATTCATGACTCCTTCTGCATTCCAATGCATCACCTTGAAAGGTTGTTGCTTCTTGGATGTTGTTGTTGAAGTGCTGCCAGTCGCTGTCCTCTGCCGCCCCCTGGCGTGACGAGGTGGACGAGAGGGACCTCCAGTCGCTGTGGGTGGACTCCGTTGAGGCTCGGAGCCCGGCGCTGCCCCATCTGGAGGGACCTCAATGGGCGAGCGCCATTCTCATCTCGGCTGGCTGACATTGTCATATGGCGATGATGCGTGGTGTCGTGGTTTATTAGAGTGCGCCGTGCAGCCCAACACCTCCGTCTTCAGCACTCGAGGTTTCTGTAGGGGTTACCCCGCCCTTAGCTCATGGTCCAAAGTCCTGCCTGTGAGCACAGGGGGGGATTTTTTCTCCGAGGGTCCCACCCCGTAGCTAGAGGTTTTAACGCGCCTCATGATCGCGTGATGAACCCGTCATGGGACATATGGGATATTTTTTCTTGAGTGCAGCAGTGTCACCTGCTGCCCCACCCCGTCCTGCTGGGAGCACCGCCAGTTGGTCCGGGACTGCTTATTCGACCAGGCGGGCCTGACTTTATCGCAGCTAACCCTCATATCTGAGGGCCGTTCCCCTATCCGCCACCCGGCAAAGACGGCAAGACCTGGGGTCCCATTGTGAGCAAAGACGACAAGACCTGGGGTCCATTCTGAGCAAAGACGACAAGACCTGGGGTCCATTCTGAGCAAAGACGGCAAGACCTGGGGTCCATTCTGAGCAAAGACGGCAAGACCAGAAAGGAGGTAGAAAAACAGGGGGTTGGCGTGGACATGTCTGCCGTGACAAGACCGCTGTCATTTGGAAAAGTTGAACCTGTCAACGTCCTGATGAGGTTTTGCTGGGCTTGGTACTTTAACATTTGTTTTTTCATGCTCCTGGTGAAGATAAAACTAAACAAGTCATTGGTGGTATCTATCCATCCGTGGAGAAGAAGAGGGAGAAGTGTTGGGAAAGATTTCCAATCCATCCATGACCAGTGTTCGAAGATGGATACCGGGAAAGCGCTCTTTCTGTATGACGATGTAGGTGTCAATATAACCAGTGTCATTTTGACCCATCTATTAGATTAATCCTTCCAAGTTCTCCCATACCCACAGTACAATCCTGACGATGCCTCAAGCGACATCTAGCTGTTTTCTTCTGACGCAAAATTCGCGCCTGATATCACGTAATATGGACAGACGTTAAATGGAAGACAACAACAACAACGGTAACGTCTGACGCAAAATCTTGTCAAGAAGATTTCAAGAATTAGGGGTACTGGAAAGTTAGTGAACTAGTAAGTTGCTACATGTCACGATCAGACTTTCCAGTCTTGTTTAGCGAAGAAAGAGGCAAAACGTTTGGATCCGCCCTCGTTACACATCCTGTTTCATCCTTGTGCCCTCACCTGATTCAGATGACAGCTGTTCTGAAGAGAATTTCAAAGGTTGGTGTTTTTAATCATTAGAATTTCTCCACCGTGGCAACGTTTATTCTTCAAAATCTCCTCCGCCATTAGTGTTATCGCCGCTTGCAGTGTGGAAAGTTTTGGGAGTAGAGGATGTTGAGATGCTAAACTTTTGTCATCGTACCCTTTGCATTGTGTAAACGGTAACTGATGATGTCAGACTAGTATGAGGTCCATCCATAAGCGCTGCTTGTGAGTTTCATCAACGAGGCATCACTGTGTGCCAATTAGACCGCATAAAACTGTGCCAGAATTCCACATAACAGTGCGCAGGTAATACAGCTTCATGCATAGGTACGTTAATTACGTTCATGACCGAATATTAAGGGACGAACTGAGAGGAGGGTCTCATGGAGGAAATTTAGAAGTTGCCTGACCCGTGCTGCTCAGATCTTAACAAATACCTTTCTTGCTAGTCAGGTCTTGAGAAGTACCTCTTTTTTTTCTGGTCAGGTCTTGAAACATACTTTTCTTGCTTGTCAGATCTTAAAACAAACACTTTCTTGTTGACCAGACCTTGGGAAGTGCCTTCCTTGCCGGTTAGGTCTTGCTAATCAGTAATTCAGAAACACCTTTTGTGATATCAGGCTTTGACAGGTGCCTTTCTCAGTGGTCAAGCATTGAGAAGTACCTTTCTTGCTGATCAGTACTTCAGAATTATCTGTTTTGCTAGTTAGTTAAGCCTTTGAGAAGTACCTTTGTTTTGCTGTTCAGTACTTCAGAATTGTCCGTCTCGCTCGCTTAGCCTTGAGGAGTACCCTTTTTTGCTGTTCAGTACTTCAGAACTGTCTGTCTCGTTCGCTTAGCCTTGAGGAGTACCCGTTTTGCTGTTCAGTACTTCAGAATTGTCTGTATCGCTCGCTTAGTCTTGAGGAGTTCCCTTCATGCTGGTCAGGTCATGTGAAGCACTTTCTTGCTGATCAAGCCTTGAGAAGTCCTCGTCTTGTTGGTAAGGTCTTGACAAGTGCTGTTCTTGCTGACTAGGCCTTCAGAGGTACTTTTGTTTTACTGGTGAGGCCTCAACAAGTACCTTTCTTGCTGATTCGGCCTAGAGAAATACCTTTCTCACTGTCAGTTTCTGGGAAGTACCCGTCTTGATGGTCCTTTCTCGAGGAGAACTTTTCTCGGTGGTCAAGTCTTATAGAGTACTTTCCTTGCTGTCCAAAACGTGAGAGGTAGCTCTTTTGCTGGTCAGGTCTCTGTGTGAAAACAAGAAGACATTAAAAACAAGCAAAGCACAGCAAAGCAAAGCTTCCAATACGCCACTCCCCAGTCACCAAGTGCGTCGCCTGCTGTTTTGATCCCCAGGTTTATGAATTCAGAAGATGCGATAAGCACGTCCCCATCTTCAACCACCTTCCCCATAAAAGTTTTAGCTTTTCTCTCGTATAGGAGCCGCAGTGAAGAGCGCTTTTATGGGTTTTCTCCCCGCGTGTTTTATCGGTGGAGAAGGGGAGGTGCCCGTCATGGTTCTGGTGGCTTCCTCCACATTGGAGATATGGTGGTTTAGTCGTGCCTGTCCGAGTTAATGCGCGCAGGATATCATCCTACGTGGCCCATTGAACAGTGGATGTGTTTGTATTGTCTCTCGTTTTTGTTTTTGTTTTCAGTTTTCTCCCCCCCCCCCTTTTTTTTTACGTTTCTTTCTTCTTTTCGGTTTGTTTGTGTGTTTGTTTGTTTGTTTGGGTCCCTTTCTTTCTTCCTTTCTTTTCTGTCGGTCTCCCTTTCGGCCTTTCTTTTCATCTTTCTGTCAGTCTTCCACTCGTCCTATCTTTTCTACCGTTCTTTCCTTCTTCGTGTGACGATTTTACCCAGTGTTAGTTTTCTTCAGCCTTTGTATGGACCCTCGTGATCAGCTGGGCTATAAACAACATGAAACATATGTTTCCTTCTCTCTCTTTCTCTCTCTCTCTCTCTCTCTCTCTCTCTCTGATACTGGGCGTCGCGCGGGGTTTGGGGCACATACTGGTCAGGCCATGGGCTGTTTCTGGGCCATGCCTAAGGTCAGACACCCGGGAGTGGTTTTGGAACAGGGGGAAGGATGGGCGAGTGCGGGGGGGGGGGGGGGGGGGGGGGGGGGGGGGGGGGGGGGGGGAGGGTTCGGCTTAGGTCCAGAACAACTTCTCGTCCACTTTCAAATTCAGATGCCATGTACTGAGAGTGATATGCTTTGTCGTTCGGGACACTGTGAGAATGTCGAAAGGAGGCAAGGAATAGGAACAAAGTGGGAAGTGTAT
>JADBJO010002544.1:60000-65000 GCA_016801955.1 Conus betulinus
CCTACCCAAGACACTGTTCTCTGAAATCAATCAACAAGCACTCTCCCGACTTCCAGATATTCAACACACAGCGCACTCTCCATCCTCAAATTATTGGAGGTCAGTAAATAGCACACTGCAATTTCCCAAATAATTTCAAATCAAGGGAAGGAACACTGCTCATTCTTAAAGCAATTAAGGATCAACAAATGGCACACACCCGATTCCCAAATGACTTCTTTTTTTAGCCTTGTACTCTCAGGAAGCTGAAATACATTGACATGTAGCAGTAGACTGTCCTGTTGACAGAAGATGAATGTTCATACTATTTACTCTCATGAAACGAGGCTGGTACAACACCCATGGGAACGCTCCCCTGGAGGTCCTGTCGTGTCACTTCCAGTGGCCGCTACACAACGCCATCTGTCAGAGAGCGATGATGTCCCGTGACGTCTTTCATTCATGAAATGCCCGGTGCGTCTCTGCGTCCTATGTAAACACAGCGCAGGCTTTCGAGGGTGGTGCAGGATCGCTCCCAGCTGCTTGGTTCGGCAGTTGAGGACAGTACTTCTCTGAGTCCCATCAGCACTTTCGTGTGTATCTTTTGCTGTCGTGTCCTGTTGACAGAAGAGGAATCTCCATGCTGTTTCCCTACATTCCGTTACGCTGTTTGTCGTTCTGCTACTCCAAGAGAAATGTGATGCTGATTATAAGCGTACCCAAGGACAAGAAAGTTTTGGACGTTGGACAAATTGCCTTTGCCCGCCATATATGGATAAGCTAACGAGCAAGTAAGCAGGCAAGCCCACACATATTGTCCTCATTGAAAAAAAAAAAAAAGAAAGAAAAGAAAGAAAAGTACAGAAGAGAAGAATTCATCCAGCTGTCGAGAGCATGAATGTGTTAACGACTAATAGTTCGTAAAGGCAAAGATTTACATACAATACAGTGAGCTGTTTGAGACCTGTCTCCCTCCCTCCCCCTTTCACAATTCTCTCTCTCTCTCTGTCTCTGTCTGCCTGTCTGTCTGTCTGTCTGTCTGTCTGTCGTCTCTCTCTCTCTCTCTCTCTCTCTCTCTCTCTCTCTCTCTCTCTGCCTCGCTCTTTCTCTTTTCTGTCTCTTCTCTGTCTGTCTGTCTGTCTGTCTGTCTGTCTGTCTCTCTCTCTCTCTCTCTCTCTCTCTCTCTCTCTCTCTCTCTCTCTCTCTCTCTCATGCGCGCGCGCGCGCGGGTGCGTGTGTGTATGTATGTGCGTGTGTGTGCTAACGTATATTCACTTACATATCCCTGAGTTTTCGCTCCTCTGCATCCACTTGTCATGTTCGAGCGTCGCTTGTACTGATTCTTGTCCCTTTGCCATGTGCAATGCTGTCTGTATGCGAACAATGCAAAATCAAAACATGCTGTCTGTATGCGAACAATGCAAAATCAAAACATGCTGTCTGTATGCGAACAATGCAAAATCAAAACATGCGGTCTGTATGCGAACAATGCAAAATCAAAACAGGCTGTCTGTATGCGAACAATACAAAATCAAACAGGCGGTCTGTATGCGAACAATACAAAATCAAAACAGGCGGTCTGTATGCGAACAATGCAAAATCAAAACATGCGGTCTGTATGCGAACAATGCAAAATCAAAACATGCGGTCTGTATGCGAACAATACAAATCAAAACAAAAATCAAAAAACATGCGGTCTGTATGCGAACAATGCAAAATCAAAACATGCGGTCTGTATGCGAACAATGCAAAATCAAAACATGCGGTCTGTATGCGAACAATGCAAAATCAAAATGCGGTCTGTATGCGAACAATGCAAAATCAAAAAACATGCTGTTTGTATGCGAACAATGCAAAATCAAAACATGCTGTCTGTATGCGAACAATACAAAATCAAAAAAGGCTGTCTGTATGCGAACAATACAAAATCAAAACACAGGCGGTCTGTATGCGAACAATGCAAAAATCAAAACATGCTGTCTGTATGCGAACAATGCAAAATCAAAACATGCGGTCTGTATGCGAACAATGCAAAATCAAAACAATTTCCTTCGTTAATTCATCAGCTGTTAAAGAATAGAAATTTTATGTAAGCAGTATTAAGCAGGAAGAGAGAGAAAAGGGCACGGACGGACATTTTCTTTTTTTTTTTTTTCTTTATTTATGTCACCATTTTTTCCCCCCCTTTAGAACAATACATAAAACACTTACAGCACCATCTCATGCCAGAAAATCACTGTTTTAATGCATGATACATGCTGCATTCAAATTGAATGGTTAAAATGAATTATTTCCTTGTTTGAACTGTGAAAAATATTGATGTAATATGTATTTAAGAAAAATAGAACCTTCAGTGCAAGGAAAGGAGAAAAGTTAGAATGTGATATTTTGATCTCTATATGAACCGCTGGAACCACGAGCTAAGGCCAGACTGTTCTCCGCTCCTGAAGTCATGCCACATGCTCGTGGGATGTACTTTTCAGCCTCACACAGTGCAGCGCAGACTGCTGAGCACAGTCTAAAGCCGGCGACACACTACGCTGGAAAACTCGCTCCAGCGGTTGTTTGTTTGATACGGCAGTGGCGGTTTGTCGACGGAAATCTAAACAACATCCCCGCCGGCTGGCTTCGATTTTTTTTTTTTTTTAATTCTTCAATTGTAAGCAAGTGATCAAACTAATTGAAATAGCGCAAACTAAAATGTCTTCTTCTTCAGAGCCCATGTTCAGAGAGTACTGAGCGCCGCGGCCTGTCCAGCAGCTGTGCAGACGCTTGCCGGCTGGACTAGAGGAAGCCAGCGGGGGATGATGTTTAGATTTCCGTCAACAAAGCGTCACTGCCGTGACAAACAATCGCATTCCACTCGCTGGAGAGGGGTTTTCCAGCGTAGTGTGTCGCCAGCTTTACAGAGAGAGAGAGAGAGAGAGAGAAGTTAGAAGACGAGTGTGAAGGACAAACACATCTCTTTTTCTTCTTCTGAATAATAAATGGATGCATGTACGGCCTGGTCTGCATCTAAAACACTCTGTCCGCACCCGGAGGCAGGATCGCAGTGCGAGGGAGGGAGGGCGTGGGGGCTGGGGGGGGGGGGAGGGGGAGCAGGGGGGGGGGGGGGAACCGACTCGGTGTGAAAGGGGGTGAGAAGAGAAGACAGAACAACGGTGGAAAAAGACTTAGAGAAGACTTTGATCATAAACAAGGATACATCCAAGTAGCAGCCGCTCTCACAGCCTTTAAAGTAAACAGCAGTCACAGCAGACCAGCATACCCCCCCCCCCCCCCCCCCCCCCCCAAACATACACACCCCCCACACACACACACTGAACACGCACGCAAACACAGGCACCGAGTCCAGTCACGTGGTTTATTTCAAGCGCAGCCGACTACGATGGGCATACCTTGCGCACGCGCACACATGCACGTAAAGAGAGAGAGAGAGAGAGAGGGGGGGGCAGAGAAAGAGAGGCACAGAGAGAGAGAGAGGTGGGGGGGCAGAGAAAGAGAGAAGCACAGAGAGAGAGAGAGAGAGAGAGAGAGGTCAGGAACTGCTACAAAGCAGGGAGGGTGCTAACAGGTAAACCCATATCACCTGTCTGACTTCAGTTCAGAACGTAGGTAACAGAAATATACGTGGAACGACTCCTCGCTGTCAGCTGAATGAATGCGCT
Organism: Conus betulinus; assembly: GCA_016801955.1. Classification (NCBI taxonomy): domain Eukaryota; kingdom Metazoa; phylum Mollusca; class Gastropoda; order Neogastropoda; family Conidae; genus Conus; species Conus betulinus. Next base: position 63,648 of record JADBJO010002544.1, read on the forward strand.
ATTTCGATTTGTGACACGGCAAACAGAACTTTGTTAGCTGAATGAATGCACAATTCGATGTGTGACACTGCAAACAGAACTCCTTGGCCACTTTTTAGGTCTAGTTGCAGGTCTAGTTGCAAAGTGAGACGACTGCAGGCGGAAATCTAAACAAATCTGGAAGAAATGTCGGTGAACCGCAAAAAAAAAAAAAAAAAAAAAAAAAAGAAAGAAAAAGAAAAAAAGAAAAGAAAGAAAAAAAAAAAAAAAAGAGAAAAAAACGTGGACAAATGAATCACAAGACAAACAGAAACTCAAATACAGGACGCTACGTGTCTCGATCTTACACAGAGAGAGAGAGAGAGAGAGAGAGAGAGAGAGAGAGAGAGAGAGTCTTGTGATTCGTTTGTCCACTTTTTTTTTTGATTGTTTGTTGCTGTTTGTTTTTTTTTTTTTTGCGATTCGCTAACATTTATTTAAGATTTGTTTAGCCTTTTTAGGTGTTTTTTTTTTTTGTTTGCTTGTTTTGTTTGTTTGTTTGTTTTCTTTTTTTTTTTTATTTTGTTTTGTTTTGTTGAATGCATTCTCTAAAAGGCAGCCAGTACATGTATGAGACCGGGGTCCACTCTGACGCTCATGTTGCCATCTACACGTAACAACAACACACACTTCTGGGGCAACCCGGTCCTGAAGCTCAGAATCCCTTCATTAAGAAAATAACACCGAAGAAGCATAACGATAGTAACGCATGAAAAACAAGAAATCGGTAAATATATCCCACCCCCTACGTCATTCACACTGGCCCTAAGCTGTTTGTCAGAGAACGCCATTCATATTCGTCAGAAAGAAGATGGCCTACGGAGGGGTAGGGGACACGGGGTCGGGATGTTTACGTTTACCAGCAGGTCAGATTTGAGCCCTTCCAGCAATGAGACAAACAGAAACTCAACACAGGACGCTACTTATACGTGTTTCGATCTTACGGACTTAAAAACTGTTGAAACATAGTTATAAAGAAACTTAAGTCAGATAATTCCGCTGAAAAATCGCTAGCCCAAAAGTTACCGCTGTCTTTTAAATCAAGCTACTACTGTGTCAGCGTGTGGAAAAATAAGCAAAGTTTAGAAAATGGGGGGGCGGGGGGGGGGGGGGGGGGGGGGGGGGGGGGGGAAGGGGAAGGAAAGAAAGAAAGAAACAAAAAGAAAGACAGAGAAAAGAAAAAAAAAAAAAAAAATGTTGAAAAGGCCATTTTCTTCTTCTTCTTCCTAAAATACTGGTTCACACTCAAAAACGAGTACGTCACCAGTGCGCATGTTAAAAAGAAAAGTAAAATAAAATGAAATGAAATAAAGTGCGATTCAGCCTTGGGCCCCT
>JADBJO010002544.1:110000-112500 GCA_016801955.1 Conus betulinus
CTCCCAAAAGAACAACGAAGATGTGATCGAAGGTAGCAAATGCTATTCATTTTAATCTTTTAGGTTTTGAAGGCTCAGGAAAATTAGTGAAGGTTGTTTGTTTCATTTCATTTCACTTCAGTTTACTTTGAAAGTGTCAGGGAAGTTATGTGTCATACGAGGTTGTTCAGTTTTATTTTATGTCGTTTTATTTTATTGAAGGCGTCGAGGAAATTAGCGCGTCGTTCAGAAGACAGTTGAACAACTTTTGTTGCGAAAGGTCTGCGCTGTTTTGGTGTCGAAATGCTCGCCTCTTTCTATACTCCAAGCTCTCCATCCCGCGCGCCCCAGTCCCACCTCCCCTCTCTCCTCACCAATCGCAATAACCACCACCATCACCCCACACCTCCACCACCACCACCACCACTACCACCACCACCACCACCACCACCCTGTTTTCATATGGTGACTCACTTTGATTAAGTCATAGATTAATTTGATGAAAACCAGCGTGATCAGGGTTCACTGATCCTGGGGTCCACCAGGGTTGAGGGGGAGGGGGGTTGAGAGGGGGAGGGGGAGGGGGGGATGCACTGCAGTAATGAAGCTGTGCCGGCTGTCTCCATCTCAGACAGTTGTGGGCGGGCGCCTGCATTACTTGCGGTGAAAGCTCTCCCCGGTCAATTCAGCAATGTTGTCTGACTCTCTCTTCCTCTGTCGCCCCAGCCTCATCTTGCCAGTTACTGTTTCATGGAGGAAGGTCTCGGAGAAGAACGCGCTTGATTTTATGGCATGTCCACGTCACTTCAGCTTTTTCTTTTTTCTGTCTGTGGTCATCACATCTTTATTGTGACTCACGCGCTAGCTGTCGGCTCTGTGGACTTCGCTGCTTGTGGCATGCGCAGAGTAGCAGATGCCTGTAGTAGGCCTATACTATTAAGCAGTTCCTCTTCACTGCTAGGATCTTCCTTTGCGGTTCTGTTGTCATATGATTTCCCTGCATTCACATTCATGAATAGCACAATGGCTTGTAGTCTTGCTCATCCTCCGTTAGTAACTGACACCAGTTTATATTTTGCGAGCAGTTAGGCTCTGTTTTGCGCGAGTTGAAATAGGCTTTCTCTACCGTTCGAAACGTGCGGTAAAGGCGTCACGCGATCCGATGAAGGTTCACGTCTGGTCAGGGACTCTTCAGTCAAACGATTGAGTCGCTGTGTGTCACAGGGTTATAAACTGAGAAAAACCGTTTCCTCTTGTCTGTAAGGTCGGGATGTGTCGGGAAATCTCTGCGTTGGAGGCGGTGAGAGATTACGCAGCGCGCATAGTGTAACGTACGGAGCAGAGTGGATGGATGGTGTATGTAACGGCAGCAGGTGTAACGGCAGGTGTAACGGCAGGTGTAACCTGTAGAGTGAAGTGGTGACCTGTGCACGAGACCATCGTCATTTTTTTTTTTTTTTGGCGTCCCCCTTGGAATGCCGGAGGCTCGTCATTATAATTCATGTCCCCACTTCCTGAAAATCTCTGTGCTCTGAGTTCATTTTTTTTTTCTGTCACTCTGTTTAACTGGAACATTTTCTTCTCTAGTTGGCTTTACTGTATTCCACTGTCTTCCTGCCTTTGACGTATTCCACTGTCTTCCTGCCTTTGACGTATCCAACTGTCTTCCTGCCTTTGACGTATCCCATTGTTTTCCTGCCTCTGACGTATCCCACTGGCTTCCTGCCTTTGACGTATCCCACTGTCTTCCTGCTTTTGACGTATCCCACTGTCTTCCTGCTTTTGACGTATCCCCACTGTCTTCCCTGCCTTTGACGTATCCCACTGGCTTCCTGCCTTTGACGTATCCCACTGTCTTCCTGCTTTTGACGTATCCCACTGTCTTCCTGCCTTTGACGTATCCCACTGGCTTCCTGCCTTTGACGTATCACACTGACTTCCTGCCTTTGACGTATTCCACTGTCTTCCTGCCTTTGACGTATTCCTTCCTGCCTTTGACGTATTCCACTGTCTTCCTGCCTTTGACGTATTCCACTCCCTTCCTGCCTTTGACGTATTCCACTGCCTTCCTGCCTTTGACGTCTTCCACTGCCTTCCTGCCTTTGACGTATTCCACTGCCTTCCTGCCTTTGAGTCCCATTTCCCTGTCTCTGTTCTTAGAAACCAATTCACATTTTTCTTCTGTAGAATCTGCAACATGCTAGCGTTTCATTGTCATTGTTGTTGTATTCTGGAGACTTGGCGGTCAAAGTGTACGCATTGTCCCGTGGGCACTGGCTGTCCGTCAGGCTGTGTGTGTTTGCACTACTGGGGGTTGTTTGTGTGTAGTTTCGCTCAGTTCTTCTTCTTTCTTCTTTCTTCGCGTACGCAGGCTGATACTCCCCACGACACTCCCTGCAGACAGGCAAGGACCAGTCCCATCTGCCCAACAAAGGGAGTGGAGTTTTGTGTGTATGACGTTTTTTTTTTTTTAAATCTCGCCATTAAAGCAGCCATACTCCAGTTTCTGGGAAGGCGCATG
>JADBJO010002544.1:122500-127500 GCA_016801955.1 Conus betulinus
ATGATCACATTGATGTTACAAATATTAAAACCTCCTGCATGTCTCGCCACTTCCTGTTTGACCCACAAGATGGCGGTCATGAAGTCGTCCATGCGCTGGTTATTTCGTTATTTTGCCACTGGCTAGTTCACAAACCAGTAGCAGTTTAACACTCATACAAACAATCAAACAAACAAACAATACAACTCCTGTCTGATCACTTCCTGTGTGACTCACAAGATGGCGGCCACGAGGTCGTCTATTCACCAGCTATGAAGTTACGTTGTCACTGGCTAGCCTATAAACCAGTAATCAGCTCAACATTTATACATACAATCAAACAAAACAACAAAAAAAACTAGAACTCCTGTCTCACCAGTTCCTGTTTGACCCACAAGATGGCGGCCATGAGGTCGTCTATTCACCAGTCACTTCGTTATTTTGTCAATAGCTAGCATATGAACTAATAATAGTTTAACATTTATACAAACAATCAAACAAACAAAAAACGACAAGCCCACCCTCACCAGTTCCTGTTTGACCCACAAGATGGCGGCCATGAGGTCGTCCAGGCGGTCGGACAGGGAGTCTCCCAGCACGCTCTGTCCTGGCTGGATGCTGATCTTCCGCACACGCACGGGGATGCCGTTGCTCCCCATGGCGGCTTTCTCGTAGCGACGCGGCAGCTTCACGTGACCCGGGAGACTGGCGTGACGTAATGGGATCACCCCTGACGTCATCTCGTGCTTGGTCATCATTGAGCCGTTGGTTTGTATGGTATCGATGCGTTCGCTGGTCAAGAAACAGACTAATCGATTACCGTAATAATCTATAGTCAAAATATTTCGTTTTATTGATCATTAATCCAAAATCAATGATATAAAATGATTTATGCCTGCGTGTGGTGTGCCCCAGGGATCAATGCTAGGACGCGCAGCCACCTTCACATGTGATTTCAGTAAGGTAAGGTAAGGTAAGGTGATGTTGCTTATAGTCCAGCCGACCACAAAGGGCCATATCACGGCTGTCGCCACGTTCATTCACACAATTCTTTAAAATACATCTTCTACAAACCCATCCGAAATTTTGTTAAAAATCTTGCCACTGTAAAATCTCAGATTCGATGAAAAATGTTAATCTCTTTCAAGAACTCAAAGATCGTGTCAGGTGGAACATCTCTGAACAAGATTTTCATGAAATCTGCTGTGAAATGTTTGTGCCTCACATCATGCAAGTCCCAACACTCCAACAGAATATGTTTCATTGTGAGTGGCACATAACATGGAAGGCACCATGCAATGTAAACAGCTGTGAGTTCCACAAATATGAAGATGTCACTGAGTTGTATTAAAGTGTTTCACCTGAACATTTAGGTTAGGTACAAACATGTTCTGTTATGTACAGATGATGTTTTGCTCTGGATGAATGGTAACAAACTAGTGTGGGATCCCGGTGAAGCTGAACTCTTAGCTGTTGGCACTCCGTCCCGTGTAAGAATGATTGCTGGGTATTATCACATTGCATCAGTATCTCAAAATTAGACTGAACAGAGTTCTCTCTCTCTCTCTCTCTCTCTCTCTCTCTCTCTCTCTCTCTCTCTCTCTCTGTGTGTGTGTGTGTGTGTGTGTGTGTGTGTGTGTGTGTGTGTGTGTGTGTGTGTGTGTGTGTGTGTGTGTGTGTGTGTGTGTGTGTGTGTGTGTGTGTGTGTGTGTGTGTGTGTGTGTGTGTGTGTGTAACCAGCCCTTCGGGTTGATGCGTGGAGAAGACATCCCCTATGAACTTAAGTTTCAAATTGTCGTGCATAAAATCGCAAAAGATAGAAAATGTGTAGGAACGTACACACACACACACACACACACACACACACACACACACACACACACACACACACACACACACACACACACTGCACCATTTGTTCGCTGATCTGTTGTTTTGTCGTCGCCGGCAATAAAACGACAGTGTAACAGTTTAACTGCCGCTTGTCGGATTTTGCTGCCGTTTTGTCGTCAAAGCCCGTCGTTTTATCACTCTATCTAGCCGTTTTTGTCGTTCTAACTAGCCGTTTTGTCACTCTCAGTAGCTGTTTTGTCGCTCTAACTAGCCGTTTTGTCGCTCTAACTAGTCGTTTTTGTCGCTCTAACTAGCCGTTTTGTCGCTCTAACTAGCCGTTTTGTCACTCCAGATAGCCGCTTCGTTACTCTAACTAGCCGTTTTGTCCCTCTAACTAGCCGTTTTGTCGCTCTAACTAGCCGTTTTGTCGCTCTAACTAGCCGTTTCGTCTCTCTAACTAGCCGTTTTGTCACTCCAGATAGCCGCTTCGGTACTCTAACTAGCCGTTTCATCGTTCTAACTAGCCGTTTTGTCCCTCTAACTAGCCGTTTCATCGCTCTAACTAGCCGTTTTGTCGCTCTAACTAGCCGTTTTTCATCGTTCTAACTAGCCGTTTTGTCCCTCTAACTAGCCGTTTCATTTCATCGCTCTAACTAGCCGTTTTGTCCCTCTAACTAGCCGTTTTGTCGCTCTAACTAGCCGTTTTGTCCTTCTAACTAGCCGTTTTGTCACTCTAACTAGCCGTTTGTCACTCTAACTAGCCGTTTCGTCACTCTAACTAGCCGTTTCGTCGCTCTAACTAGCCGTTTCGTCCCTCTAACTAGCCGTTTTGTCGCTCTAACTAGCCGTTTCGTCCCTCTAACTAGCCGTTTTGTCGCTCTAACTAGCCGTTTCGTCCCTCTAACTAGCCGTTTTTGTCGCTCTAACTAGCCGTTTCGTCCCTCTAACTAGCCGTTTGTCCCTCTGACTAGCCGTTTTGTCACTCTAACTAGCCGTTTTGTCCCTCTGACTAGCGTTTTTTTCACTCTCTAAACTAGCCGTTTTGTCCCTCTAACTAGCCGTTTCGTCACTCTAACTAGCCGTTTCGTCACTCCAGATAGCCGCTTCGTTACTCTAACTAGCCGCTTTGTCACTCTAGCTGCCATACTCTAGCAAGACGGTTTGTCACTCTAGCCAACTGCTTTGTCACTCTAGCCGTTTCGTCACTCTAACTAGCCGTTTTGTCACTCTGACTAGCCGCTTTGTTACTCTAACTAGCCGTTTTTTGTCGCTCTAACTAGCCGTTTTGTCGCTCTAACTAGCCGCTTTGTCACTCTAACTAGCCGCTTTGTCACTCTAACTAGCCGCTTTGTCACTCTAACCGCTTTGTCACTCTAACTAGCCGCTTTGTCACTCTAACTAGCCGCTTTGTCACTCTAACCGCTTTCTCACTCTAACTAGCCGCTTTGTCACTCTAACTAGCCGCTTTGTCACTCTAACCGCTTTGTCACTCTAACTAGCCGCTTTGTCACTCTAACTAGCCGCTTTGTCACTCTAACCGCTTTCTCACTCTAACTAGCCGCTTTGATGACAAAGTGATGTTGACTGGCACACAAAACAGCAATGTTCTTGGAACTAGGAAGATAACCATCTCCCGGCCTGAGCCAAAAAAAAAAAAAAAAAAAGGTTAATCAAAATCCTCGAACACTTACAATGCCCCCCCCCCCCCCCTACCCCCGCCCCCAGCCTTCCGCTCTCTCCCCCCCCCCCCCCCCCCCCTCTCTCAGAAAAAAAAAAAAAGAAAAAAGAAAAAAGAAGTCATCTGAGCAGAGACACACAGCTGCCATCTCCATGCTTTAGCGCCGGGGGCGGGATTAGCAGAGAGATTCTGACCTTGACATTGAAAACTCTCCTAACACGACACCGCAGCAATATCTTGTTGACCGCCGAAATGACCACCTCACGCCCTGTGCCCGCCCCGAGCTTAGTTTTAGGAACCTGCCCTGCTAAGGTCAAGATTTTGATTTGCTTCGCCAGTAAATCCCCTTTTGACACCTGCGGGGCGAGGATTTTTTTTTTTTTTTTTTAACACAGCGCAGTGAATTAAAGGGAGGTGACTGCGGTGGGTAAAGTTCAAACAGTCAGCGGTGGTCTTGACTGGCTTTTGAATCACTGGCGACCTCCCCCCCCCCCCCCCCCCCCCCCCCCCCCCCCCCACTCTCCCCCCTTCCTGCTGCGTTGGTAGTCTTCCGTTACGCAAAAAACCTGTCGCTGTTTACGTTCTTGATGGAGGTCAACAGGGGTTGCCCGGTCCCCGGGCCAAAATAGGTAAAGTTGGTCAAATTCTCTCTCTCTCTCTCTCTCTCTCTCTCTCTCTCTCTCTCTCTCTCTCTCTCTCTCTCAAACCTCCGGTCATTCTGTCAATCAAGAAGAAATGCGTTTAAAGCATGTACAACTTACGAAGAGCGTGGTGTCGCAAATACAGACGACGCAGACAGTAGTGAATGAAGAGAGCGTGAAGAGTGGGTTTCTCCTTTCCAACAAAGTCTGAGTTTAGCAGCCTCACAGAATGGCTGGTGTTTCCTTGAGTTCCAACGAAGAGATCGACTCAAGGTAAGGTCTGGAAATGTTGCTTATAGCCCAGCCGACCGCAAAGGGCCACACCAGGGCTTTCACCACATTAAAATCAACTCACAAGTCATTCATTCACACAACTCCTTAAAAGTCATCTTCTAAAAACCCACCCGAAATTTTGTTAAAAAAAAAACTTTCCACTGTAAAATCTCAGATCCGTTGAAAAATGTTAATTTTCAAGAATTCAAAGATCGCTGTCAGGCGGAACATCTCTGAACAAGATTTTCATGGAATCTACTGTAAAATGTTTGTGTCTCACGTCATGCAAGTCCCAACACTCTGAAAGAATATGTTTCATTGTGAGTGGCACATGACATGGAATGCACCACGGAGCTTTTTCACTCTTTAAAAGGTATGAATGGGTAAAATACGAATGGCCGGTGTGCAGCCCGCACAGAGCTGTTTCTTCTTTGCGACCACCTGAGGTGGATGAGAGGAACTCTTTTAGGTTTGGACGGATCTGAAAGAGTTTGTTATCCGTCTGTGTCTTCCAGTCCTCCTGCCTGAGGTCTCTGACATAATCATTAACTTTTGGTATCAGATCTGTGCAGGGGATAGATATGTTAGACAGTTTT
>JADBJO010002544.1:130000-135000 GCA_016801955.1 Conus betulinus
TCCCGGACAGCGCGAACACTCGTCCGACCGTATTAGAAATATGTCTTGCTGCGGAGAGGACATCGGGCCAGGGCTCCATTTTGGGGTCACAAGAAATACGAGGACTCTGGCGGATCTACCCTGCGACCAAGGAGGCACGAGCGGAACTTTTGGTAAAGGGCCTGCGACTGAGAAATACAGCGTTACAGGTATCCAACACGAATCCTTTCATTCTACGTGGAGACTCAGGTGAGGGAAAAAACCCACTACCAAAGTATGGATAGATAATATCCCAATTTCTGTTGCTGAGTCAGAAATAGAACACGCCTTAACTAAGGTTGGGTGTGAGCTAAGGTCTGCGGTCAAAATGGAGAGAGCAAGAGATAGTGAACAACAAACTACTAGATTCTTGACTGGTCGCAGATTCGTTTTTGTGACTGTTCCCCCCACCCCACTGGACAAGACCCTGAAGATAAGCATTTTTACTGCAAAAATATACCACAGAGAACAAAAGGCAGTTCAGAAAACACCTACATGCTCCCGGTGTCTGAATACCAATCACCACGTTTCTGACTGTACGAATGATGTGGTTTGCAGAGAGTGCAAAGAACCAGGTCACAAAAGGGGAGACCCTCTTTGCAAGAAAATGAAAGAGAGAGCGTAAAACAGCACTCTCAACATCAGTCACCAAAAGCTTCGAACACGGTGAGTACACAGCCTGTTTTGAAAGCTAACCGGGACAAGTCTGTTGGCCGCGAGGAGGCTGAAAAAAATCGCCCGTCAGCCCGGCAAGCAACGCTGTTTTCGTCTTTGGAGCGGCCTCCTCGCACCAGGTCCGAGACTCCGAAGCGCGGCCGGTCGAGACAGCGTCACAGCCCCAGAGACAGAACGGAGAAACACCCTAGAAGGGAAGCCTCGCGCTCGGTAAGTCCTGTACTTACAAAGGACGACCATGCCGCAGAGTCTGTGCCTGCCTGTCAAAAACAGTAGGTAGGCTGTTTCATTCGGATATCTTTGGATAACGACCCAGCTTTCGTTCAACGGACTGTGAGAATGCCTTGTGATTACATATTACATGATTGTGTATCTTGTGATCAAATAATATGCATGTTTAAGTGCTATTACTTTTTGTTATGGACAGAATTCGCATTATTTCACTAAACGCAAGAGGATTAAAAAACAAACTTAAAAGGAATTCACTCTTTAGATTTTTCAAAAGTAATAAGTATGACGTAATCTGTTTGCAAGAGAGTCACGTGACTAAAACTGAAATTGAATTATGGAAAAAAGAATGGGGTGGAAAGATATTCTACAATGAAGGTACTAACAGAAGTAGAGGTGAGCTCATCTTGATCTCTCGTTTCTTTGTGGGTGAGGTTAAATTAATCATGTCACAAGAAAGGATATTGGTCATTTTTCTGTAAGTAATGAAAACAAAAAATTATAGTTGCAAATGTATGCCCCGAATGAATCAGAGATAAATTGTCATTTTTTTTCAAAATATGACTGAATGTGTGTCCGATTTTGTAGACGATGACCTTGTAGTCCTTGGAGATTTCAACTGCGTCTTAAACAACAAGCTGGATATTATTTCAGGCCATGCTCATAATACGTGTGAAGTTGAATCTTTAAAACAGACAGTAATGAACTTACGTCTTACCGATGCTTGGAGAATTTACCATCCGTTAGAGACAGATTTTACGTGGACTAGACATAACCCGTTCATAGCACGTCGATTAGATTACTGCTTTGTTAGTGAAAATGTACTGCCCATATGTGTTTCCTGCGAACATGTAGTCAGCCCACACACTGATCACAAAGCAGTGGTATTAGAAATTAATGAGGATACCTTTATAAGAGGGCCGGGCTACTGGAAATTTAACAACAGTTATCTAAAAATGACTTATTTATTTAAAGATATGAATGCAATATTGGATGCTTTCATATCAGAACATGAGAATGAAGAAATAAATGACATGGAAAAATGGGAGTTATGCAAAGTTGAAATTAGAAATTTTTTTGTGTTGAATTTGGAAAAATGTTGGCTTTGTAAGAACAGGAACGAATCGCTGAAGCTACAACTCAGCCTCAAAGAACTAGAACAATTGTTAGCTAAAAATCCTCAAAATGAGAATCTTCAGACAGACTACTTGCAAGTAAAGCATAAATTAGAACTGATGGCTATGAATAATGCTAGAGGAGCACAAGTAAGATCAAGGATCAAATGGATTGAAGAAGGAAAAAAAAAATACAAAATATTTTTTAAGCCTTGAGAAAGCAAGGAGCAAAAAACGAATTATAAATAGACTGAAAAACGAGTCAGGTGAAATGATAACTGACCAAAAGGAAATCTTACGGGAACAGGTTTCCTTTTACAAATCAATATATAATCAGAAAACTGTTTCAAAAAATGTGAAGCAAGACACTAATGACTTTATTCGCAATGAAAATGTACCACGATTGAAAGAAGATGAAGCTGCTCTGTGTGAAGGTATGATAACTTTAAAGGAAACGTCAAATGCTCTGAAAAACATGAAAAATGGTTCAGCTCCAGGCAGCGACGGTCTGACAACTGAATTTTTGAAATTCTTCTGGAGAAAATTAGGTCCGCTTATTACTAATTCCTTCCTTGAATCTTACAGGAAAGGAGAATTATCATTCACGCAGAGACAAGGTATCATTACGTTGCTTCATAAGGGCAAAGACCTAGAAAGAGAACATTTAACTAATTGGAGACCTATAACGTTAACAAATACAGATTATAAAATTCTGGCTAAAGTACTGGCAAATAAATTAGGTAAGTTGTAAATACTCTTGTTAACGAAGACCAAGTAGGATACATTAAGGGAAGAAATATTGCAACAGTTATAAGATCCATTGATGACGTCATGAACTATCTGAATAAAACTGGTAAAGCAGGATATTTGTTGGCCTTAGACTACTCCAAGGCGTTTGATTCGATTTCTAAAGAATATATGTTACATGCATTTGAAATATTTGGGTTTGGACCTAATTTTCAAAAATGGGTATCTGTTCTGACTTGTAACTCTCAAAGTTATATAAATCATGGTGGATGGCTCTCTGAACCTTTTGATGTCAGTTGTGGAATAAGACAAGGATGTCCCTTTTCTCCCCTTGCATTCATTCTCGCGGTGGAAATATTGGCCATCAAGGTGAGAAGCAGTTCAATAGAAGGAATCAAAATACCATCTACTGACAGACAAAGAAATGTGTATCTGAAAATTAAACAGTATGCAGATGACACGACATTGTTCCTCAAAAACAAGCAAGACATGAACACTTCTTGTAATATTCTTAGTTCGTTTGGAATGATTTCTGGGCTAAAATTGACTTAAAAAAGACGAAAGCACTGAAATTAGGTAAGCATTGATGAACAAAATCTTCCATTCTCAATAGTCGATAAAATTAAAATTCTGGGTATATATTTGCAAACAGACAAAATGGCTCGGCATGTTGAAGAAAACTGGCAAGATAGAATCAACAAAATACAAGATTAATAAGAAACTGGAGCAAGAGGGATTTAAGCATTCATAAAATTGTTGTTATAAAAACTTTCATACTTTCTCAGGTAGTATTTATTGCAGTCTATAGGCATACCGGAAGTGGTGTTGAACAAGTTAAATACACTGATACAAATTCTTATGGCAAAGGAAATACAGTAATCGAAGAGCGTTTGAAAAGGTAAAAAGAACAACAATGGAAACTAGTTACAGTAAAGGTGGTCTAAACATGGTCAATGTAAAAGAATACCAAAAATGTATGTACTTACAATGGGCTGGCAAATTATTTCAATCACCAAACGAAAACTGGAGTTTGATACCAACATGGCATCTGACTCAACTTAAAAATGGCAACAAAATCTTCACAGTAAACTGTACAGCAGCAAGCAAATGCAATTGTCTGATCTTCAAAATGATTTCTGGAAAGAAGTTATGACAACTTTCTTGGATAATAAACATATTACGCATATAGAGGAAATAAATCGCACCAATCTTCAAAGCCAAATGTTATTTCACAACAATCTCATAAAATACAAAGAAAATGTGTTGTATTTTCAAAAATGGGTTGAAAATGGTATTGAATATATGAGAGACATATTCACAGAAATGAGCATCGACTACTAAATATTAATGAAATTGCGTGTATTCTGGATCAATCTAAAGCAAGCACAACCCTAGAATATAATGCCATCTACAACGCGATCCCTAAATCATGGATTAACTGGATAGAAAGTGATTCACTGCCTGAGGAAGAATCAGTTGCCATCTTTTGTGAGGCAAGCATTTTTAATTCAAAACTAAAAGAAATACGAAAAATTCTGAGCACCAAATATGAAGACTCAATGTCAGAGCCACATGTCTGTGATTTCTGGCGAAGGAAATTTAATTTTTTCTTTAACAAAACTGTATGGGAGATACCTAGAAAAGCAACTAAAGAAATTCGTCTGTGTGAGTTGCAATGGAAAATTAATCATAATATATATCCAACCAATATTATTTTGCAAAAAATGAAAGTTACGGACACAAACAAATGTGATTATTGTGTAGACGAAATAGATTTTGTAGAACATTTCTTTTATCATTGCTCATCAGTGTATACATTTTGGAAACGTATTGAAACTTTGATACGTAGCAGGATTGGAGTTGGTGTTCACTTAAGTGAAACTGATGTTCTATTTGGAATTCAACGAGACGTGGTAACCAACAGAAAATAGACGTGATAAATCATGTTATTCTTATTGGTAAGATGTGCATTAGTATTGCAAAAAAAAAAAAACAAAATCCTTACCATCGCTTCAAATTATTTTTTTTCAACAAATACGTATAAGAAAAACAATTGAGTGTGTTTACACAGTAACAATAAACGCTCATATGGGTGATACGGACTCAGGAAATTGTGAATATCCTGTATGATGGAAATGACAGAAAAAAAAAAAATCTATGGTCAGACAAATAGAAAGAAAATTCATGTATATATACGCACATAACTATGCAAGTTAC
>JADBJO010002544.1:140000-145000 GCA_016801955.1 Conus betulinus
GAGGAGGAGGAGGAAGGAAGGCGAAAAAGAAGGAGGAGGCGGAGGAAGAAGAAGAAAAAAATGATGATGATGGTGGTGGTGGTGATGATGATGATGATGATCATGATGATGATCATCATCATCATCATCATCATCATGATGTGATGATCATGATGATCACAAGGAGGAGGAGGAGGAAGAGGTGGAGAAAAGTAGAGACAAAAAATGAAAAGAAAGAAGAAAAAAATTGGAAACGAAAGAAAAAACTGACGACAAGGAAAGTAATACTTTCATGAGTTTTCTACGCCAACTCGGACCATGAAATAAATACAATTTTCGAATCATCAGAACAAAGCCTTATATATATATATATATGATACTTAAAGTAAACAATATTCTGAAGTAAGAAAATGTTGCAAAACGCATTAAGCATCCGAAAACAAGGAACACATTGTAACTACTACCACATGAAACTAAAAAAGGCCTTATTCTCTACACAGTGAAGTAAATTGTGCACACACTATCGAATCATTAGCGCATCGTAGATTCCGTTCGGCTTTTCCTGTTTCGCTCTCTCCATTGTTACTCACGGAAAGAAGGAAACAAAGACGAGAACAGTCAAAAGAGAGAAACAGGAAAGAGCAAAACGGAATATCGCCTTCATACTATTGTTCAAGCAGCCAATAGGCAATACAGTCAAACAATTCGACAAAAGTCTAAAACCGAATGACCCAGATCGGCGGTTCTTTTGGTGTCGTGGTTCCCCCCACCTCCACCCCTGCACTTCCCATTAGGCCATCCCCTTACCCTTTCTTCCCCCCTCCCTTCCCGTTCCGTCTCTCCGTCATTTCACCCACTTCTCTTCTCGCGCGTACAGTTTTGACAGGAGTGAGAGCCCATAGTTTTGTATGGTCTGTCATGGAAGTGTATACCAACGGTAATTTCGAGGTGAGAGGAAGACACAGACCCCACAGTTTGTCTAGGCCTGCTGGGTTTAGTTACAAACTCACTCTTCTCAGAGACAGGGCTGGAAATATATATACTATGCACAAAAAGAAACGCATATTTTTTTATTTCGGTCATTTAGTGCGTCATTTAGCATTCAAAATATTACAACCACAGAAGAAATAAGACATCAGCCTACTGTTATGTCTATTCATTATGTCTGACCATTCACACTGGACAGAGTTCCCTGCTATATGGGGGCATGTTTCTGTCAAAATTTTCCTTAATATTTTCAGCGGGAAAAAAATATGCGTTTCTTTTGGTGCACAGTATAGTATGTGATGTGTCCCCCCTCCACCTGACGTTGATATAGAGATTTTGCAGGTGTCCAGGATACCATTATCTCCACCTACGTAGCGGGACAGGTGATGCAGCGGCTTACGGCTGACAAAGACTCCTCCACCCCCACCCCCACCCGCATGCCCACACCTCCGTCCTCCTCCTCCTCCTCGCACACAGCCAGGGTCCGAAAAATTCAGAGACGTGCGTGAGCGAAATCTGATGTGTTATTAAAAAAGAAAAGGTTGCAGTGTAAGACTAGAGTGTGACACCTGTAACTGTCTCGGTTCCAGATTTGGAAGAACGACATGAGTTAACTAATTTCACTGTGCCTATATCAGTGACTCTCTCTCTCTCTCTCTCTCTCTCTCTCTCTCTCTCTCTCTCTCTCTCTCTCTCTCTGTGTGTGTGTGTGTGTGTGTGTGTGTGTGTGTGTGTGTGTGTGTGTGTGTTGTGTGTGTGTGATACATACGACGAAACGGCATAAAGTGATCATCACTGTAAAAATGGTCGGTGGAATGTTCAATGTCAACCGAACTTATTTCTCAAGCATTGGAAGACGTTTCCGATACAGGGCACAGTTAACAGAGTAGATTAAACACACTAAAGATATAGTAATATGAAACAAAAAGCTAACAAAAAGTCTGTGGTATGCTTTGAGAATGAAACATGTGGATCTGTGCCAGTTGGATTGGTCTGCTCCATACTCGTCAGTCATAATAAAACGTTAGACAGCTTCAAATATGGATCATTTACATCAAGAGACACGCGTTTGCTTTCAGTGTGCTTACACAAGGCTGACAGCATGGTTCAATGGACACAAGGCTGACAGCTTGGTTCAATGGACACACTGCTGACAGTATGGTTCAATGGACACACTGCTGACAGTATGGTTCAATGGGACACAAGGCTGACAGTATGGTTCAATGGACACACTGCTGACAGCATGGTTCAATGGACACAAGGCTGGCTGCATGGTTCAATGGACACACTGCTGACAGCATGGTTCAATAGACACACTGCTGACAGCATGGTTCAATGGACACAAGGCTGACAGCATGGTTCAATGGACACACTGCTGACAGCATGGTTCAATGGACACAAGGCTGACAGCATGGTTCAATGGACACACTGCTGACAGTATGGTTCAATGGACACACTGCTGACAGCATGGTTCAATGAACACACTGCTGACAGCATGGTTCAATAGACACACTGCTGACAGCATGGTTCAATGGACACAAGGCTGACAGCATGGTTCAATGGACACAAGGCTGACAGCATGGGCTCAATGGACACAAGGATGACAACACGGTTCAATGGACAAGAGTAAGGCGCTTCGTACTGTGCATTATTGACCATGTCTGAAAATACCATAGATCGCTTTACAAAATACAAAACGAAAAAAAATCTTATGTGCGATCGAAAACATCGGCTACACAAATAAAAACGAAAAAACACACTTATGTATGTGATCGAAAACACACACACACACACACACACACACACACACACACACACACACACACATGGGTAGATGAAAGTCATTGTCCTCCAGAGAAAACACCAATGACACGTGATTTGCCGAATTTTTAGGGACCCTGGGATTGACTAACATATTGATCATCTTCATCATCATCATCATCTTCCTCTTCTTCTTCTCTTCTCTCTCTCTCTCTCTCTCTCTCTCTGCCTTCTTGCATGTGCGTGCATATGGGCCCTTATTTAAATCCTTCGTGTGACGGTAATACATGTTCGTTTGGTGCACATGCCTGTGTGAATCAACGGGCCAAATCACTGAATGTTTTGTACGGCTGTACACCAGGGTGTCTCCGTTGCGCTGCACCCAGCCATTTAAACCCCCAAAACGATGTCTGTTTTCAGGGGTAGAGATGTAATGTGATAGCCGCAGGTGCCATCATTGACATTTCCACCCACGTTATGTGCCGTGAGCATGTCAAGTCGATATGGGCCACAAATTACCAACCTGCTGAGTTAGGGTTATCAAGTTTGCTGGTAATGGTGTGTGTGCGTGGAACGCTGTATTTCCAACTGTTTTGTTGTTTTGTTTGCTTTTTTTTTTGTTGTTGTGAATTTGCATGTGCTGGAATCGGTGTGTAAATGTGTATATGTGTACGTATTATTTGTGTGTGTGTGTGTGTGCGTCTATGCTGAGAGTGAGTGTGAGTGAGTGAGTGAGGTGTGTGTGTGTGTGCGTGCGTGCGTGCGTGCGTGCGTGCGTGCGTGACGTGCGTACGTACGTACGTGTTGTGTGTGTGTGTGTGTGTGTGTGTGTGGTGTGTGTGTGTGTGGTGTGTGTGTGTGTGAAATGTGTGTGTGTGTTGTGTGTTGGAAAGTGTGCGTGGGGGGTGCATACGTGGTGGTGTGTGTGTGCGTGCGTGTGTGTGCACTGCATTAGCGGGAAAAAAAAATTTGTGTGTGGTTGTGTGGGTGTGTGTGTGTGTGTGTGTGTGTGTGTGTGTGTGTTGTGGTGTGTGTGTGTGTGTGTGTGTGTGTGTGTGTGTGTGTGTGTGTGTGTGTTTGTGTGTGTTTGCACATGCATGCATATGTGTGTGTTGTTTGTGTGGTGTGTGTTGTGTTTGTGTGTGTGTGTGTGTGTGTGTGTGTGTGTGTGTGTGTGTTTGTTTTGTTTGTTTAGTTTTACGTCTTTTGACATGGCGTGTTTTTAGACGATTGTGATATTTGTAAATGATATACATCAAGATGACATTGATTATTATTATAGAAATGAAAAACATAATTTGAAAATAAAGCTTAAATCAGTGAACATGAACAGCATAAACAATGTTTGCTTAAAAAATACTGAAATCTCATACTAATGTACCGATAGGACTGCGAAGTAAATATTTTGATACATTAGCCAAAAATGAATGATTTGAAGTCAGAGTCTTAAAATCATCAATGTAGGATTATTTGGCAACCTGAAAATTGGGTAGGGGTACTGCCGCATAATGGGACAGTTAAATAGTACATGAAATGTCAAAAAGTCTTTCCCCACATATGCATTTTTGCAGTATCAATCATATTAACATTTTAAATGAATTATATTTAAGTCTAAAACACAAACTGGAAATTTCCCTTGGAAAACGTTCAACAAAGACATGCTGGTAAGAGGTATGCCGATTTACATTATAAACCCGCACCACGAGCTTTGGTGTCTTTTTTCTAAAAGATTATAGCATTCCTTTACACGACAAAGGAATATAAACGTTTTCACAACGAATACTTTGTCCTGCACCTCCTCTAGCTACTCTGTCTACCCACTCATTTCCATAAATACCACAATGTGATGGAACCCAAGTAACAATGTTACACTGGAACCCTTTTGAATTAGAAAATGTATGAGATGATTAATTTCAATTACTAAGTCACATCTGTCTCTAGACTTTATGGATTTCAGTGTGTGAATAATAACAGACTTAGAGTCAACACAAAAAGGTATTGGAAATATAACCATAGGAAGATAACAATGTATTAACGCAGAGCCATGAGAATGGCTACCAGTTCCACGGTGAAAACAGAATGACCTGCACACAACCAATATGGAACGATTTTTCCTTCTTTAGACCAGGTATTACAAACCCAGCACCAGCCACATTAGTGTCAACAAGAGAACCATCGGTATATACCTTCAAATGGTTAGAATAATTTGAATGAATCAATGCCATGACAAAGGCAGGTCGAAAAGAAGCAGCAAGTAGATGAGGGTTATCACT
>JADBJO010002544.1:155000-157500 GCA_016801955.1 Conus betulinus
TTCTCAAAATGTCATAAAGTTAACAAGAGAGACAGGCAGACAGATATCTTTTTTTCAGTATAAATCACGAACGAAACTAGTGAACATCATAAATAAAACATACACTCCCCCCACCACTTCCCACGCTTAACCTTGACCCCCAATCCCTCTGGCTCTCTTCCCTTCCCTTCTCTTCCTCCCACCTCACCCCCTCCCACTCCACCCCCCACCCCAAACTTCACCCTTTCCCGCCACTCCCAACTCCCCCCCTCCTTCCTCCACTCCTCGTAAATCTTTCAGTTCAACGTTAGGTCGAAAAGACAACAAGTTGCGGGCCAGATCACTGCTTTGCGCTAACTTCATATTCACACTCGTTACGCCCACGAAAAGCGTGCCTTTTATGCGTAATTGGCAGAGGGAAAAAAAAATATACTGGAGTCAAAAGGGACGACGATGTCGTGAGAACCCCCTCGGCAAACACAGCAAGGTGGCCGCTCCCATGATGAATGCGCCAATCTCGTGGCGTGCCGCCCTCCAATAGCTCCTGAGAGTAGTTTCCCTTGCTTAGAACTTTTTTTTTTTTTCTTGAAAGAAGATACGGTTGAAAGTGATAGTCTAGTAAAGACCACTGACTTGATAGGAGATATCCTTTTTAAAGCCTGTGTAGATGCGTTCTGTGAGTGTGCGCGCGCGCGCGCGCGCGCGCGCGTGTGTGTGTGTGTGTGTGTGTGTATGTGTGTGTGTGTACGCGCGCGTGCGCCTCTGTGTCTGCTCTGTATGTCTAAATGTGTGTGTGTGTGCGTGTGTGTGTGTGTGTGTGTGTGTGTGTGTGTGTGTGTGTGTGTAGACGTACTCAGTGTGCATGTGTGTGTGTGTGTGTGTGTGTGTGTGTGTGTGTGTGTGTGCTAGAAGCACTCAGTGTGTGTGTGTGTGTGTGTGTGTAAGCGCGCACGTTTGTGTGTGTATGTGTGTGCATAAGTGCACACGTTGTGTGTGTGTGTGTGTGTGTGTGTGTGTGTGTGTGTGTGTGTGTGTGTGTGTGTGTGTGTGTGTGCATAAGCTCGCACGTTTGTGTGTGTATGTGTGTGTGCATAAGTGCACACATATGTGAGGGGGGGGGGGGGGGGGGGTGCGTGAGTGCGCGCGCGCGTGCACACGTATGTGTTTATCTCTGTGTGTCAGACGAAAACCGTATCTGGTTTGAATCCTCGTAATGAGCAGGAATTTCAAAAGTGGGGAAAAAAAAGCCGTACTCATATGCTAGATTTATCGCACGTGGAAACTGCAGCAGATTGTTAATGTCTGTTCATCTTCGATGTCTTTCTGTGCTGCGTTCACTTTGTTTCCTGACACTCCTTCACGGCATCGAATTCTCTAGGGCCCCAAGCAAAGGTCAAAGGTAAATCCATCTTGAATCCTGAAGTTGCGTGAGCATGAACGCACCTGCAAATAATTAAATCCCTCCTCATGTAGACCTCCCTAGGAGCACGGAGATGTGTGTAAACGTAATGATGACAAATCAGATTGGGAATATCAACATTCATCCCCAGAAGAGAAGATAGTGCAATGATGAAAAATAATTATACTTTCTGCATTATTCATGGTGCGTCATTCTGTCATGATATTATCTTCTTTATCTGATCTGAGCTACATGTTAACATAGCTTTATGTCTTCTTTATCTGAGCTACATGTTAACATAGCCGTCACGTCTTCTTTATCTGAGCTACATGTTAACATAGCCTTTATGTCTTCTTTATCTGAGCTACATGTTGACATAGCCGTCACGTCTTCTTTATCTGAGCTACATGTTGACATAGCCGTCACGTCTTCTTTATCTGAGCTACATGTTGACATAGCCGTCACGTCTTCTTTATCTGAGCTACATGTTGACACAGCCGTCACGTCTTCTTTATCTGAGCTACATGTTGACACAGCCGTCACGTCTTCTTTATCTGAGCTACATGTTGCCATAGCCGTCACGTCCTCTATCTATCTATCTATCTATATATATATATATATATATATATATATGTGTGTGTGTGTGTGTGTGTGTGTGTGTGTGTGTGTGTGTGTGTGTGTGTGTGTGTGTGTGTGCAAGCGAGCAAGCGTTTTATGTACGGGTGTGTGCGAGGTTATACATGTCACGTCACACTCACGATGACTATAGACATCTCATTTACAAAAAAAAAGAAAGGGAAAAAATGGCGGAAAGAAAAAAAAAACGAAAGGTGTCTGTCTTTCTTTTTCCTTTTTTCCTTTTGTCATTTAATAGACAGTGTGTACATAATACGGATATGTGTTATGTTCAGAAACGCCACTTTCGTCTGTGATAGCCTGCGAACAGTCCTCTTTTGCACATTCGTAAACTTCTTAATTATATATTGACGAAAATAACTTATGAAAAAAAAAACAATACAGCCCTGATAAAGTGTGAGGGGGTGGGGAAAAGAGCAAGAGGCAGCGAAGGAGGGGAGTAGAAGAGGGAGAGTTGGATTGTGCGAAGGGGCAAGCAGGGTAGAT
>JADBJO010002544.1:190000-197500 GCA_016801955.1 Conus betulinus
TAGACCGTTGTGTTTCATGCAATTTTTCACACACACACACACACACACACACACACACACACTTTTTTTTTTTTTTTTTTTTTTTTATAGAAGCCATTTGTACCAGTCATTTTCCCCACGTTATGCGAAGTTTGGTGACAATACGGGCTTGACCGCATATTTTTTGATCACCACCCAGGAAGATGTGTTATGGCGCATGTGCAACACGCCCTAATCCTAAGCAGGAAGGACTAACATACCATCTTGCACTGGCATTATAACGCGAACTTCCGTAGGAGGAAGGTAGGAAATTTGGACTGACGTCTGCTAGTTGGAGTGATCGTTTTGGAAAAGTATTCCTTTAGAGAGAATGTTTCCCTACCACTGTCACATCTAAAATTTATGTGGTGCTTGACTTCCATATATTGGAAGTTGGCCAGTGTGGCTTGAGAAAGGTTGTAATAAACCGAAATATTGCCATTATCTCATGGGTGTTTTGTGGCTTCTATTTTTCATCTTCCTTCCATCCATATATTATCCGAAAGAGGCCGAAAACCGTCCTCGTCGAACATTTTTACATTTTTGTAAACGGTAGTCTGCAAAATGCAATAAAGTTTGGAGGGGGGGGGGTCAGTTTGACTCAAAAAAAAAGTGACAAACTGAGAAATAGTTTTTTTTTTTTTTTTAGAGAGAAGGACAAGAAAGGGAAAAAGACTTATATTCAGAGGGAAACAGTGTTCACACTGAAAGTGAAATTTTGAAGGTCCTCGTGTGTCACTTTGAGTGCCATTGGGAAGTTACGGTATGAGGTGTCATGCATGGTACTTGAGTATGTGTTTGATCATATTTATTTCAGTTTGTCATAAAATGATTGGTATTAATCAGCTTTCATGACACAGCAGAGAAGCGGGGGCTGGGGAGAAAGAGGGAAGGGGCGGAGAGGAGAAACAGTGGGTGGGGGTAGGATGTGTTTTTGTAGTAACGATTTTTACGGGGATGTTATTGTGGGATTTATATATGAACTCGTTCTATGGTGTGTGCGATTTGGGCAGGTGTCTCATGATGTTGAAACATAAACATAAACTATTTAGTAGATTTGTGGGGGGTGGGGGCGAAAGTAGAACTAGATGTTTAAGCGAGTGTATCTGGGTGTGAGGGCGCGCGCGCGTGTGTGTTTTGTAATATTGTGTAATTATTCGTCAGGTACAGGGGTTGGTGGCAGCAAATGCGTGTCCTTCGGAGAACATGCGCGAAAGAACAAGCTGGGTGGTGAGCTAGAAGTGGAGTGGTGGGGGTAGGAGAGAGGTAGGAAGTGCGATTGTATCGGGACGACTTTTACTATGTGTTGACTGTGCAGTAATCATTATTGTGGGATGAAGCTTGAATGTTGCAAATCCTTCAAAGGCTTCAGAACAAATTTGGGATAACAACGGACGGAACTGATAGGATGTTTGTGTGTGTGACGTTCAGTCAAAGCGAGGGTGGGGGTGGGGGGGGGGGGGGGGGGGGGTAGGACGGTGGGCGTGGAAGAGAGATGAGTTGGGTGTGGAGAGTATTGGATGGTGGGAAGTGTGTATAACTATGGCAGTAGGCATCTTTTCATTTGTAAGTAACTCCTTGTTTTTCTTTTGCAAGTGTCTTAGATGTTGAAGACTGGACCATTAGGTCTGGATATAAGTTGAATGTGTAGGGCTGGATGTAGTGTGTGGGTGTTGTCATATTGTGTAATGATGATTGTTCAGGTACAACAGACGATGGTGGCAAGTGCGCATCCTTCGTGGCACAAGCAAGAAAGAGCGAGCTGAGAAGGAAGTGAGCTTGAAACCGAGTGGTAGCTGTAGAAGAAGACAGGTGAGAAGTTTGATGTGGGTGGCGATAAGGTGGTCAGGAAATGTGCGTCATTTACAGGGATGAAGATATGATGTTAATGTGTAAACTTGTTTCCTGTGTAGGTATTTGAAGACTGTTGAAGAATCCTGTGAATTGGCCAGTTGAATTGTATTCCCAAACTGTGTTTACAGAGTTGACATTCCAACGGCCAGACATTGCAGTATAACGCTGAAAAATGATCGTGAGATCTGGGAGTCACGTCACGGGAGGAACTTCGTAAGTGCTACCTGAGCAAAACTGAAGGTAATTATCAGGACAACATCCATTGTGTGTGTTGACTGTGCGGTGGTCATCATTGTGGATTTGAACATGAATTTCTCACATCTGTGTCGAAGTGCTTTCGGAAGGGGGGGGGGGGGGGGCGCAATAAAAAAAAAAGGGACCAACGTTGGTGCATTCTGTGTCTATATGTGTGCGACTTCTGTCAAGGGATGGAGGGAAGAAGGGAGGGGCGATGAGAGAAGATTGGATGGGTGGAAGAGATTTGGGGGGGGGGGGGGAGTTGCAGGGAGGCATTGGGTCTGGGAAAGCGTGTATGCTAACGATATTGACAAATTATTGTGGGGTGTACAATTAATTCCTTGTTTTTCTGTGTGGGTATCTCAAGACGGCTGAAGACAAGCGTTGGGAGAACTGGGTGTAATGCGAGTGTGTACAGCTGGCTATGAAGTGTGTGTATGTGGCCATATTGTGCAGTGATCATTTTTCGGATTTTTTATGGTTGACGGCACAATACACCCATGCTACCTGGCATTGGCCCGAAAGAACGAAAAGGGAAGGCGAGCTGGAACTATGAATGGTATGAGTAGATGAGAATCACAGGGGAGGCGAGAAGGGGACAGGGATTTTTCTGTGTGTGTATGTGTGTGTGTGTGTGTGTGTGTTTGAAGACGGCTGAGAGATTCTTGCGAATTGGCCAATTGATTGACATGCCCAAACTGAACTGTGTTTACAGAGTTTGACGTTCCAACCGCCAACATTGTAGCAGCCAGCCTTGCAGTGTAACACTGAAAAGGACAGCAGAATCAGTGTAACACTGAAAAGGACAGCAGAATCAGTGTAACACTGAAAAGGACAGCAGAATCAGTGTAACACTGAAAACGACAGCAGAATCAGTGTAACACTGAAAACGACAGCAGAATCTGGGTCGGTGTGTCTCGGAAGGAAGGTGGTGAGTGCATCAGAGCTAAACTGTTCATTTTTCAAGGTATGCAGACCAGACCATCCATCCAGCATCATATTCTCATGTAGTTGAAACATCATGGCTGCAGTGTGTCGCTTAGCCTTGCCCAGTGAGATGTCCTGTGTAAGTTTGGTGTTGCGTTGCTTGGAGGCTACAACTCCGCCCATCACTGATGTGAATGTAACGGTTATGAAGACAGCTTCATTGTATGTGTTGACTGTGCAATAATCATCATTGTGGAATTAATGTGAATTTTTCAAAAAGTGTCGAAATGCCTTTAAAGTGTGTGTGTGGTAGTGATGAAGGGGATTGATATTTTTTCAACTATGTCATTGGGAATTGACTGACTTACAAGAGGACGACAGCCCTGATATGACCCCTTGGACTGTACGAAATATAATCCGAATTTAAATGCTTTTGAGTCATCTGTATATGCCTGCCGTCTCAATAGAGCTGTCAAAAAGGATAGTTAAGGTATGGTAAGCTGCTCGCTCTGTTATTTGGTCAGTAGAAACTTTGATCTTCAAGCTTGTGTCCTTTAAACCAATGTAATACGAAGAACGTATAATGACATTTTATTTTTTTTTTTTTTTTTTTAATCAAAAGTTGATGACATTTTTGTATTGTCAACTGTTGTTTGGAGCCATACTCTGCACTCAGTTACAGTTTGCTTGCATTTTTACCGCAGTGACTTTTCCATACGATTTAGGATTATACAGAGGAAAGACTTAACAAAAAGTCCGTTGCACTTAAAAAGAAGTTTTGGTAAGGTGTGTGTGTGTGTGTGTTGTGGTGGTGGTTTTTTAAATCGGACTTGAGAGTTGAGTTTTACGGGGTGACATTCCAGATATGGCCCTTTGTGGTCGGCTGGGCGACAGAGATTATCTCTCACCCTAATGAACAGACTGCTGGGAAAACAATCGGAGGAAACAACTACCGAGAAAATTCACACAAACACCGACCTATTCATAGAGCAGCCCATAGTGGGAAGGCAGAGAGAAGTTCATGTCAAGAAACTGCACTCTGCATGTTTCTGAAGTCTGCGATCTTTTACCAGTTACTTCCCTTGCCAGGTCGTCTCGAATTTTGGGTGTCCGGGGGAAATAATGTAAAGGCCGTTTTTCTTTCTGACTTCTTGAAGAACCTGTCAGAAACAGATCACATTGAACAGTGGGTCTTTCTTTTTCTTTAGATTCGCCTAGCTGATGTTTCCGTGTTTAAATGACCTATGATTCAGTGAGCTTTATGAAATTTTCTTTCTGAATACAAAGATTATCATGGAATATCGCTACCATTTTAAAAGAGACAGTGAAACATAAAAGATCGCAATAAGAAGCGCACACACTATCGTACTCTTCCAATCTCACACACACACACACACACGCACACGCACACGCACACACACAGAATCCCGGGCTTCCGCAGCATATTGTAAATGCAACTGTACGTGAACACTGGAGGCTGAAACGCATGCATCCTACCTGTGTGTAATTCTGGAAAATGTCAAACTATGTAAATATGTGAACGACAGTATATCCTTTAAGTGAGTCACAGCTTGCAGTACTACTTTCAAATAGCTGACCACACACACACCTACTCCTGAAGGGGTGGAGCAGAGCAGGAAGAAGGGGGGAAGGAAGGGTAAAAGCATGTTGGTATAGAAAAATGTGTGTGAGTGGGGGGAGGGCGAATGGTGTGTGCGAGCACGCACGTGCGTGTGTGCGCGTATATGTGCGCGCGTGTGAGAACAGGATGGGGGGGGGGGGGGACATTTCAGGTAACACAAGAAATAAAATGATTATAAAGGGGATGGAAGAGGGGGGGCAGGAGGGGGACCAGTAAGATAAGTCATCCACAGACGTGTTATATAGTGCCGGAAATGCTGAAGCATAAAGTAGCCATATACGAGGAGGGGGGGGGGGGGGGGGGGGAGAGAAAGAAGGACGGGAGCCTGGAAGGGGAGGATCTATACGAAGGCTAGAAGAAAGGGTGTGACAGTGATGGTAGATTGTGAGGATAGGGAGGGGGGACGTGGTGAGGGGAGATGATGATGGTTGGGGAGAGGGGTGGGCATGACGACGAATCTAGGTGACCATTGTTGAGACCAACTGGGTAAACAGTGCTTCGTGTTTTTTTTCCAGAATGATTCCCGTCGAAGGCTGTAACCAGTGTCCTCTGATAGAACCTTTTCTATTATCACACATCTTGGATCACGAAGGGAATTATTTGTCTGATAAGGTGCCGCGTTGCCAGAGTTGCAGTGTTATTTTTTAATGCTGGATCTGTGTTGGTTTTAAAAAAAGAAAGTGATTTTATACGAGTTCTTTTTTGTTTCCCCAACATACTGACGATGTAGACGCTTGCTGCAAAGCAGGTAGACAGTATTGCTAGTTGAACATGCCGCATGGTGTCGGATGGTGAAAGATTCCCAAGTTACAGTACTTGTGAAGCTGACTGTCTTTTAATCAAGTGTTCTTGGCAGACCTCACATTTCTTGCCACAGGGGAAGCATCCGCGTGGGGAAGAGTCCATCTGGCAGGGAGGAAGAGCAGGGGAGCATGAGAACATTTCTCTCCACAACCTGTGTTTCTTTCACCTACAACAGGTGGATCTGGAATGGCCTTTATATGTATATGTCTATATGCATACATTTACATTGTAATGGTCTTGCGTATGGAGAGAGATGCATTTAATTGACGTTTGGAAACATGTTTTATCATTACCAAAAGGTGTCTATGGGGAGACAAAGAGAGAGGAGGTGGCGAAGAAGGAAGGAAGGGGGAAATGCACCATCAAAAGTCGTATTTATAAAAGGTAATATAATTCGCGGAAACGGAAACAATACGATTTATGTAATCAAAGAAATGACTTTGCAGAGTTAAGTGTCAAATGCGCGTATGCATACGCGTGCACGCACAAACACACACACACACACACACGTGCGTGCGTGCGTGCGCGCGCGCGCGCACACACACGGGAGGGGGAATTGAGAAGAATGGGGGAAGAAAGAGATACGAGTGCAGAACAAAATTGCCAGTCGATGCTTCCACACAGCGAGGATTACTTTCAACAAGTGAGCAGTTCTCATTAAACATCAGTTCTAAGTTTTCTTTCAAAAATAACATTTTTTTTTCTCTGTGTGTGTGTGTGTGTTTAAGGTACCTATTATGCCGAAGGGTTAGTGTCTCGTCTTCCATCTCGGGAAAACAAGAGGTGGTAAGGAGGGATTGGGAAGGCCGATAATTCCGTTGCTTTGCAACTGAATTATCGGCCTTCCCAATCATTCCTTACTACCATGATACCCAGCTGAGATTTTGGAAGAAACAGAGAATTTCATGAAGAAGTGAATCATTGGAATAACTTTGCACCACTTCGTATCGCACACTTTTCACTTCATAGTGTATCACACTTTGCACTTCTTAGCACCACACACTTTGCACTTCTAAACTTGACTGTTGTGTCGTGTGGTGCATGGTTCCCCCAGACCGTCCTCCTTGGCGACTCTAGAGCCGATCCACTATCAAGGGCCTCAACTCAGGGTGCAGTCCGCTCCACCCCTGTTAACATTCTGAACGTTGAGCCAGGAGAACAATCCCTCTCCAGCCGTCGGCTGGACCGTTCTTTGAACTGATGTTTGGCTGCTCCTTTTTAGACCCATTCTCATCTTTTCAAAGGTGTAGAAGCTCCGTGGTGCATTCCATGTCATGTACCACTCACAGTGAAACACGTTCTTTTAGAGTGTTGGGACTTGCATGACGTGAGACATAACAGTTTACGGCAGACTCCATGAACCAAGTTCAGTGATGCCCCACTTGATGTGATTTTTTTTTTTTTTTTAATTTCTGAAAGGGTTCAGTATTTCTCATTTGATCTAAGATTTTACGGATGAAAGATTTTAACGAAATATCCGGTGTGTTTTTAGAAGGTATGTGTTAATGAGTTCGGTGGGTGCGTGTCTTTTTCTTTTCTACACGACTTAAGAGTTGACAAAAACGCGATGACAGCCCCCAATGTGGTCCTTGCGGTCGGCTTGGCTGTAAGCAACATTCTCTCTCGCTCTCTCTCTCTCTCTCTCTCTCTCTCTCTCTCTCACACACACACACTCTCACACACACACACACACACACACACACACACACACACACACACACACACACTTGGAAAGGGGTGGGGGGAATACAAGAAGAAGGAGATGAAGGGGCACTGTATAATGTGCCTGTGAATGCCTTCTCGCTGCAGTACAGTCTCCTTTTCTTCCTTGTTGCTGAGCTGGTCGCGCGCTGACCCATCATAAACAGGTGCACATTTTTCCTTGAAGGGCGATCAAGTGTTCTTGTTGTTGAGGTACTGGTGGTGGAGGAGGTGGCATTTCATTTTTTTTTTTTTTGCCCAACTCTGAATGAAAGAGAAGACATGAAGAGACCAGTTCTTGAGCGGTGCGTAACGAG
>JADBJO010002544.1:205000-207500 GCA_016801955.1 Conus betulinus
GCGCGCGCAACAAACCATAATACAACAGATCACCAATCAACATTCTCAATGCAGATAAGATTTGTCCTTAGTATGTTACCTGCCATCCCCCTTACCCTCAGAGGGACCATGATTCAGGTCAAGGAAGGTCAAAAGCGGCGGCGAGGACAGGGACCGACTCCACATTAGCATTACATGATGCCATGCTGTGACGATTCGCAGCATCCACAGTCAGTAGCTGTGAGAACTTGCTTTAACCATCCCACCCAGTTAGTAGCAGCAGCAGCGGTTATTAGTTGTGAAAACAATAGCCGCAGCAGCAGCAATAGAAGTATCGGTAGTAGAGTAGCAAGTTCAGGGTAGCAGGAGCAGCAGCAACAGCAGTAATACGGCAGCAGTAGCTGTAGCTGCAGTATAGGTAGCTGCGATCCGTAGTAATCGTTTTCAGTCCTGTTGAATTGCTGTGCAGGCTAACGGCTGTGCAGGCATTTTTTGCGTGCTGTATTCTTCCGAAAGCGAGGGGCAGTAGCAGCAGCAGCAGTGTCGGGTAGCAGCGATATTGGTAACACTTTTCTGTTACACCCAATTTTGCATGCTGTGTTTTTTTTTGTTTTTTTTCTGAAAGCGTTTTTCAGTCTATTTCATACGCAAGCAGAGGGTGTTGCTGTATTTTGGGGGAGAGGAAGGGCATGTGTGTGTGTGTGTGTGTGGGGGGGGGGGGGGGGGTGGGGGGGGGGGGGGGGGGGGTCAGTTTTCTTCCTCCGTATGTGTATACGGTCACAGACCGATTGTCGTGCATCATATTTACTATTGACATAGAACTGAGCAGAGTGAAGATAATATTCGTGGCTGTGTCCCGATGTCGCGCGCGTGTGTGTACGAGTATAATATCTCATTCATGTGACAGTTTTGTGCGTGTGTATGCGTATGTGCGCGCACGTGAGGTGTGTTATGTGTTGAGTCTGTGTGGTGTTATCAATGCAAGTCGTTTGTGTGTCCGAGACAGTGTGTGCGCGCGCGCGCGCGCGCGTGCATGCCCGTGCGCGTGGGGAGAGTGCTTGTGTGTGTGTGTTCTTCGTCGTTTCCAGTCCCGCTCCATTCTTGGCGTGACCCTTTGTGAGGAGATTCAATAGTCCGTAAATTTATCTCCTATCGGGCACAGTGTGAAGCGCCTCCAGCGCTGGTAGGCCGTCCAGTGTGGTGCATTGCCTCAAAGCCCTCAACCACGAGGTTGGTTGTTGTGGTGAGACCTTAAGGGATGTGTTATCAGTCTTGTATACAGAATCTGGTGTCCCCACCATCTGACGTGCCTCAGTTTGACTTCCGCTGATGTGTGCCATTGACCTATGTTCTCAGTCCGATGCAGCCTCGATCCGATGTTTCCTCAGTCTTGCGTGTCCTCAATCAGATGTGTTCGCAACCTGGTGTGTCCCCGGTCCTATGGGTCCTCAAACTGGGCGTGCCCTCAGTCTGACGTGCATCTCTCAGTGCGATGATCTGCCGACGTGCCTGCAAACTGGTGTGGCCTCTATCGGACATGTCAGCTGAATTGCCCTCAAGTTTGTGTTCTCAATCTCATCTGTCCTTGCTGTTCTGTCCTCAGTCTGATCTGACATGTTCTCACCCTGGTGCGTCCTCGCTTTGTGTCCTCAGATTGATAGGAAGTGTCCCCAGTTGGATGTGTCCTCGCTTTGTGTCCTCAGATTGACCGGAAGTGTCCCCAGTTGGATGTGTCCTCGCTTTGTGTCCTCAGATTGATGGGAAGTGTCCCCAATTTGATGTGTCCTTGCTTTGTGTCCTCAGATTGACCGGAAGTGTCCCCAGTTGGATGTGTGTCTCGCTTTGTGTCCTCAGATTGATGGGAAGTGTCCCCAATTTGATGTGTCCTTGCTTTGTGTCCTCAGATTGACCGGAAGTGTCCCCAGTTGGATGTGTCCTCGCTTTGTGTCCTCAGATTGACCGGAAGTGTCCCCAGTTGGGTGTGTCCTCGCTTTGTGTCCTCAGATTGACCGGAAGTGTCCCCAGTTGGATGTGTCCTCGCTTTGTGTCCTCAGATTGACCGGAAGTGTCCCCAGTTGGGTGTGCCCTCGCTTTGTGTCCTCAGATTGACCGGAAGTGTCCCCAGTGGGTGTGCCCTCGCTTTGTGTCCTCAGATTGATGGGAAGTGTCCCCTATTGGGTGTGTCCTCGCTTTGTGTTCTCAAATTGATCGGAAGTGTCCCCTACTGGATGTTTCTTTGGTCTTACATTTCAACTCGGATTCATACGCACTCCAGCATGATAACCCATAGACACCCCAGTACACTCGGCACACCGGATTGGGGGGGGGGGGGGGGGGGGAGGGGGGGGGAATCCCCAGGGAAAAAAAACTCCATAAAGGTTATTGTTATAAAGGAGCAATAATTTCGCGACACCGGCGGGAACAATCACGGGACGATTGGAGAGCAGGCTGATTGTTAAGAGGGAGGCGGGAAGGAGGTAGAAGAGAGACTGTGGGTGTGTGTGTAGGGGGAGGACGAAGG
>JADBJO010002544.1:212500-225000 GCA_016801955.1 Conus betulinus
CATTTTCTATTAAAAAAGATTTTCAAGGACGAAAAAGAGGGGTTTTTTTTGGGGTTTTTTTTTTGTTTTTTTTTGGCATTATCATGGAACAATATGATTTCGGTTTAATGAAGAGTTTCCCGTAAAAATGGCTTATCTCAGCTTTGCATTCTTCGTAAATTATGACGCTCATAGATTGTGTTTGAAAATGTGATGAACTCGGTATAATGTTTGTGTGTGGGCGCGCACTTGCACATTCTCTCTCTCTCTCTCTCTCTCTCTCTCTCTCTCTTTCACTCTCTCTCTCTCTCTCTCTCTCGCGCGCGCGCGCGCGCGCGCAACACACACGAGCGCGCGCGCACACATACACACACACGCACACACCAGTGCCGGCTGAGAGCTAGAAGTGGTGGGGAGCCAGAGTTTCTGGAACCTTCCTGTTTCCTCTGGCCGGCAAAAATTACTTTTTGTTCGTCTGTTTGTTTTTGCACGTTTCCCACCCCCCCCCCCACCCCCCTTCGCCCACTGACGAAGAACTTATAGATCGTTCTTTTGACCCCCCCCCCCCCCCCTTCTCATGTAACTCACTGATCCGGCCCTTTGCATACGGTGGGCTATAAGCGAGTCTCTCTCTCTCTCTCTCTCTCTCTTCGCTCTCTCTCTGTCACACACACACTCTCTCTCTCTCTCTCTCTCTCTCTCTCTCTCTGAGTGAGCTGACCGACCGACTGACTGGCAAAATAACCGGTGTACTGACAGTGTAAGCACAGTGTGAATGTCATACTGGCAGTCGTCACAATGACAGCCGCGAAGGGTTCGTTGAATACAAGTGGTCCTCGTGCGGCAGACATTGTCTCTTGACCTACTCCAGTGTGAGAGACACACTCCTTAGTGCCTACCCCCCTGTCTCCCTCCCTTGGTTTCTTTCTCGGTCTGTCCGTCTGTTTGACACGCACACATGCACGCACGCACGCACGCACGCATATACACACGTATATGCTCACGCAACACAGAGGAACGCACGCGTGTGCACGCACACACACATACACACTGGCACACAAAGCGCGTGGGTTTGACATAATACGCCCCATATTTCCCATTTATCAAGGGCCCACATACCGATGAACAAACCCGCCCTTTCTTAGCACATAACGATTTAACCCCCCCCCCCCCCCCCCCCCCTTACTCACCTACTTAGCTGTCTCCGCCACGACATTCCAAGGGTGTGGAAGGAAAAAGGGGGGTGGGGAGGCGAGAGGGCGGGTACAGGAAAGGAAGGGGGGGGGGGGGGGGGGCGAAGGGAGTAGTAGGGGGGTGGGAGTAAGGTCGGTGGAGAACGGACCAGGCGTGATAGCGAGGTGTAAATAACGCCTTGAGAAATCGAAGTTGCGGGCCTGCGCTGGGTGACGGCAGGTTTTGTTTTCTTTTCTGCAGTCGTTGACGGTAATTTTCTTTTGATGTCCAGCGGACGCACACAAAGACGCATTCGCACGCACGTAACCACACACCGCGCGCGCGCGCGCACGCACGCACACACACACACACACACACACACACACACAACTCTCTCTCTCTCTCTCTCTCTCTCTCTCTCTCTCTCTCACACACACACACACACACACACACACACACACATACAGAGGGAGACAAAAGACCTTGGCATGTGGATAAAACTGCAACTGTCGCGATCAGCTAATTACGTCGCTGTTCAATGTGAAGTCAATGTAAAGCTGCAGTGACAAATGCGGTAATTAATTCATTGTTTATTGAATGATAATGTTAACACAATTGTTTATGCTAATCCATTGAACACCCCCCCCCTCCCCCCCCCCACCCACACACACACACACACACACACACACACACATATATATACACACACACCGTATACCCTCGTGCTTATTAAAATAAAACCAGTGTTGCTGTCGCCCATAAAAAAAAAAAAAAAAAAAAAAAAACAACCAACCCAGTGTCGCTATGCAGCCTACTGCCTCAATTTCAACAGGCGCATGCTCCGATTTGAAGTTGAAAATTTAACGGTCTGATTTCAAGTTTCAGTTTTATCTTTTTGGATAGCATAAACAAAAAATGCGCGCGGCGTTGTTATGTGGACGGGATATCAGGCTGTAGCCGCGGGAGGCGCTGTGGGAGGACTGGAGAAGGACGTTTTGCAGTCGTCGGCATTTGTCGTAGTTTTCATGGTGATTGTGTGTGTGTTTGTGTGTGTGTGCCGCGAGCGCACGGGTTCTTTGTGTAGAGGGTGCGTGGGCGCGCGTCTGTGCATGCGTGCGTGTTTGTGTATACGTCGCGTACGTGCGTTTCTTTGTGTGTGTGTGTGTCATCAGTTTGTATTAATTTAAACATTGTATTAATAAGATTCAGGTTTAATGGCCTCATCACCTAATGTAAACGTAGTCTTTAAATTTCTGAACGAGAACAACGTTTTTTCATCTGATCCAGGAGTCTATGGGAGAAAGGTTTTAAGGAAATTTCCGGCGCGTTTTCGGAAAGTGTATGTAATGTATTGTGGTGGATGCGATTTTTTTTTCCCCCTCTGTTGACTTGAGAGTTGACTTAAGTGCGGTGACTGCCCAGATATGGCCCTTTACGGTCGGCTGGGCTATAAGCAACATTCTCTCTCCCTCCCTCCCTCCCTCCCTCCCTCTCACCTAAGCTACATGGCAGACGAGGCAATCCATGCCAACAGACTGGGGACAAGGAGATTGCCCAAGACTATTTTGACACCATCAGAACGACAACACGCAAAGAAGGGCAGTGAAAATGGCAAATATCTGATAGTGGGCACCAAGAAGGTTGAAATCCGCAACCCTCTGTGTGCGGGTATCTTGTACATCTCCCCATCATTGCTTCTCAGTTGGTAATGGCCGGGCTGGGTGGATGTTTGGTTTGGGGGGGGGGGGGGGGGGGGGGGGGATCACATTTCGCCTTATCACGTTCGGCCCTGTCCTCTGGGGTCATGTGTTATTGCGAGTGTTCCCTTCAGGGATTTCCATCACATGCCTGGAAACTATATATCCCATTCCCTTCAGGGAGCTCTGACAACCTTAAATATAACGTTTGGCCCATGCACTGAAGCACGGTTCACCCAAAAATGTTGGTGGTGCATGCGACAGTATCTGCAGTACTGGTGTGGTCGGTGAAAGACCTGCATTTTGTCGGTTTGTGTATGTCTCTGTGTGTGTGTGTGTGCGCGCGCGCGAGCGTTTTCTTATCTCTGTGTGTGTATGTGTGGTCTGTTTGTTGGCTTATATTACTATTATTCACCATTTTTCTGAAGTTCTTTCAATATTGTAGTCAATTGATATCTTTAGAAAGCTATCTTCACAAACTATTCTATGATCTGTATTATGGTACGTTTGTGCCATTCTTTTCCTTCCTTTTTTTTTTTAAAGTATGACTCGAGAGTTGACCAACGCGGTGACAGCCCTGATAATAGCCCTTCGCGGTCGGCTAGACTGTAAGCAGCTCTCTCTGTCTTTTTTTTTTTCTCTCTCTCTCTCTCTCTCTCTCTCTCTCTCTCTCTCTCTCTAAACTGCTCGTGATCCTTGAATTAACCCATTACAAAGCTGCTGCCGTCCTTTTTGAAGCTTTTGTTGAAAGCAGTGTCGGCAAAATAATACCGTTCCTTTCTACGTCGGGAAGAGGGGGGGGGGGGGGGGGGGGGGGGGGGGGGGGTGGAAGAGGAGGAGAGGAGGGAAGAAGAGAGCGGGTATTTCCCGGCCTTTTGAGTCTCAACAACTTGACTCGTCTGTCCTCCCCGCTGACACATCAGTGGTACTAGGTTAACTTCTCTGTCCTCCCCGCTGACACATCAGTGGTACTAGGTTAACATCTCTGTCCTCCCCGCTGACACATCAGTGGTACTAGGTTAACTTCTCTGTCCTCCCCGCTGACACATCAGTGGTACTAGGTTAACTTGACTTGTCTGTCCTCCCCGCTGACACATCAGTGGTACTAGGTTAACTTGACTTGTCTGTCCTCCCCGCTGACACATCAGTGGTACTAGGTTAACTTGTCTGTCCTCCCCGCTGACACATCAGTGGTACTAGGTTAACTTCTCTGTCCTCCCCGCTGACACATCAGTGGTACTAGGTTAACTTGACTTGTCTGTCCTCCCCGCTGACACATCAGTGGTACTAGGTTAACTTCTCTGTCCTCCCCCGCTGACACATCAGTGGTACTAGGTTAACTTGTCTCTGTCCTCCCGCTGACACATCAGTGGTACTAGGTTAACTTGACTCGTCTGTCCTCCCCGCTAACACATCAGTGGTACTAGTTAACTTAACTGTCTGTCCCCCGCTGACACATCAGTGGTACTAGGTTAACTTGACTCGTCTCTCCTCCGCGTTAACACATCAGTGGTACTAGGTTAACTTGTCTGTCCTCCCCGCTAACACATCAGTGGTACTAGGTTAACTTGTCTGTCCTCCCCGCTGACACATCAGTGGTACTAGGTTAACTTGTCTGTCCTCCCTGCTGACACATCAGTGGTACTAGGTTAACTTGTCTGTCCTCCCCGCTGACACATCAGTGGTACTAGGTTAACTTGTCTGTCCTCCCCGCTGACACATCAGTGGTACTAGGTTAACTTGTCTGTCCTCCCCGCTAACAACAGTGGTACATCACTGGTACTAGGTAACTTGTCTGTCCTCCCCCGCTGACACATCAGTGGTACTAGGTTAACTTGTCTGTCCTCCCCGCTGACACATCAGTGGTACTAGGTTAACTTGTCTGTCCTCCCCGCTGACACATCAGTGGTACTAGGTTAACTTGTCTGTCCTCCCCGCTGACACATCTGTGGTACTAGGTTAACTTGTCTGTCCTCCCCGCTGACACATCAGTGGTACTTGGTTAACTTCTCTGTCCTTCCCGCTGACACATCAGTGGTACTAGGTTAACTTCTCTGTCCTCCCCGCTGACACATCAGTGGTACTAGGTTAACTTCTCTGTCCTTCCCGCTGACACATCAGTGGTACTAGGTTAACTTCTCTGTCCTCCCCGCTGACACATCAGTGGTACTAGGTTAACTTGTCTGTCTCCCCGCTGACACATCAGTGGTACTAGGTTAACTTGTCTGTCCTCCCTGCTAACACATCAGTGGTACTAGGTTAACTTGTCTGTCCTCCCTGCTAACACATCAGTGGTACTAGGTTAACTTGACTTGTCTGTTCTCCCCGCTGACACATCAGTGGTACTAGGTTACTTGCGATCGTGTTTGCGAGATTTGGACAGCCCCTCGCGTTCCTACGAGGTGCACTTTGCTGTGGTCTGTGCCTGTGAGAGATAGAGAGAGAGAGGATGTGTGTGTGTGTATGTGAGGAGAGTGTGGGCGCTGGCGTGCATGCGTGTGTGCGTGCTCTATGCACAAAGTTAGTCGCGCGCGCGTGCACACACACACGCACACACACACACACCGATTAAAGCGCAGAACAAAAGACTGGGCATCAAGGGCAATGCTCTGAGAATCAAGCGAAGCAAACGAAAAGACACGGGGCGGGCAAGATTGGGGCATGGGGGGAGGAGTCTGACGAGGGTTGGAGGGGAGGAGAGAGAGGGAGGGAGACCATATGGGGGGGGGGGGGGGGAGGGGAGAGAGAAAGAACAATGTCACCGGTAGAGAGAGGGCTAATATGGCGTGACATGTGTGTAACCAGACCGCGGCGAGAGCGTCGCGCTCGGGTTTTGCCGACTCAGCAGCAGTGGTGCAGAGTGGCACGCACCGTCACAGTCGGAATTGACGTCAGTGACACGCTCTCTCTCGCTCTCTCTCTCTCTCTCTCTCTCTCTCTCTCTCTCTCTCTCACACACACACACACACAACCAAACAGCCTCCCTACGGCTACTGTCATGTTCGCACACGTGCGCACACACACACACACACATGCTCAGGGACAATATCGGCGACGTAAATCGTTCCCCTGGCTGACACCACCCCCCCCCCCCCCCCCCCCACCTCATCATCCCACCCTTTCACTCCCGTCCCTACGTCATCACCACCGCCACCTCTCTCTTCTGCCCTCCGCCTTTCACAGCTTCGCCTTGCCTGACGTCATACGGACTTCCCAGTCGTTTGTTTTTCCTTCCCTGTCCCCAGTGTTCTCTTTTTTTCCTGTTCATGCGATTATTCAGCCGTTCAATCTCCGGCTTGATGCAGAGTTGGGGAAGGTAGAGAGGTGGGGGGGGGGGGGGGGGGGGGGGGGGGGGGGGGGGACGGAGCCGGAGTCATGTTGAAGTCTTCTTTTCCTTCCTCTTCGGCCATGCTGTTTACACACACACACACACACACACACACACACCCTGCCTTCCGCCTTTCTTTGTAATTTTGTGATGGCCCTGTGATACTGAGGTCGTGTTGCTCTGTCTGTCTGCCTGTGGTTTATTTGTGTGAAGATAGTGACCAGGTATTCAGTCCATTTTCGTTTTAATTTAACTAACAAAAGAACCTTAATTACTTTAGCGGGGCCCAGCGTGAATCGTGACAGGAATCTTCGTTTAGAGCTCTCCTCTCTCTCTCTCTCTCTCTCTCTCTCTCTCTCTCTAGGGGGGGATGGACTCCAACTTTTCATTCCTGTTAAAGTACATTCCTATGAACTGTATAACGACAATAACTAGGCCCTAATAATTTTAACACAATTACAACACCAGTCTAACAAAGGAAAGTTAAAGGAGAGATACTAAAGAAAATAGCACGCATGCGCGCACACACACACACACACACACGCGCGCGCGCGCGCGCGCACACGCACACACACACACATTTCGTGACACAAGACTACAATTTTCTGACATGAACTCCGCTTCTAAGTAGCGTTATAAGTACATAAAGAAAAGTAGGACTTCCTGGTGTTCTGTACGATATACACGTGGGGAGAGAGGATGGGCTGGAGTGTGTCTCTGTGTGTGCATGTCCAAATCTCTTCTCTCTCTCTCTCTCTCTCTCTCTCTCTCTCTCTCTCTCTCTCTCTCTCTAGGGGAGGGACCTCAGAGATGTTCTAAAGGCATTCCCACTGATAATTCCATATACACTGCTGAGTTGACAGCCTTGGTCCTGCCTCTTGAAATGGTCTCGGCATCAAAACATAAAGATTTCCTCATTCCGTCGGACTCCCTTTCTGCTGTGGGGGCCATTGCCTCCGTCACCTCAAACACCCTCAACTGCTGAAATTGTCCGAACTGTACAACTATCTAAAATCTGACGGATACAGCGTAGTTTTTTTTTTGCTTGGTTCCCAGCCATGTGGGCATTCGAAGCAATGAGGTGGTTGATCAACTTGCCAAGACTGCCACAAGGAAAGAGTTGAGCAGATTGTCTGCCCCTCAAACACTGCTCTGAAACCCAAAGCTCAGGGTTACCGTCAAAGGCCTCTGGCAACAGGAATAGAACTCGCAGACGCATAACAAACTGTTCCAAATCCGTCCAAACTTGAAATAGTTTTGACCATGTTCCAGGGGCGGCCGTAAAGAAGAAACAGTCTTGTGCTGTTTGCGCACGGGCCACTCCTTTCCTACCCTTTCTCATCTTTTGAAAGGTGAAGAAGCGATGTCATGTATTCCAAGGCACATACGACTCGCAATGAAATAGGGTTTATTTTTTAGTGTTGGGACAGGACATCAGAAACATAAACTGTACAGATCCATGAAAAACTTATTCAGATACATCCCATCCCAGTGTGATTTTTTAAAGAAAGAGACCAACATTTTCCCACTGATCTAAGATTTTATGGAAGAATTAACATTTGAACGAAATCTCTGGTGTGTTTTTTCTTTGAAGGAAGGTGATTCAATGAGTTTCGTGTGTCTTTGATTAATACTTGAGAGTTGACTCAACGCAGTGACAGCTTTGGTACGGGCCTTTGCGCTCGGACGAGCTATAAGCAGCACTCTCTCTCTCTCTCTCTCTCTCTCTCTCTCTCTCTCTCTCTCTCTCTCTCTCTCTCTCTTTGTAAGCAAGAGGGAGAGAGAGAGAGTGTGCGTGTGTTCAGCAACAAGAACTAAACTGGAACAAACCTATGAAATGGGACACTACAATAAGGGGATCTGAAAAAACTTTCGTACTAGTCTGAATGTTTGACACTATGACGATCATGCATATGTACACCGACGAACGCACATACACACAAATGCACGCCTCTCCTCTCTCTCTCTCTCTCTCTCTCTCTCTCTCTCTCTCTCTCTCTCTCTCACACACACACACACACACACACACACACTGATGCACATTCACGCTCACACAGGCGCGCGCGCACGCACACACAATTACATACAGGCACGTACACACACACATACACATCAATCTGGGAAGCCCTTGTTTTC
This sequence comes from Conus betulinus, assembly GCA_016801955.1. Classification (NCBI taxonomy): domain Eukaryota; kingdom Metazoa; phylum Mollusca; class Gastropoda; order Neogastropoda; family Conidae; genus Conus; species Conus betulinus. The sequence goes on from JADBJO010002544.1 coordinate 220,814, forward strand.
CTAGCGTTACTTCGATGTGGCATTCGTAAAGGATATCCGCGGTCTGTGTCACAAAGATGTATACTGGTTTGATTTTGGAAATCGGCCCTTCAAGTTTGTGACCGTGAGAGAGAGAAGCGAGTCGGTCACAAGAGGCCTTAGTAGGCTAGTTCAACAGCGGTTTATAGCAGCATAGCCCGACTTTGTGCTCATCTGCGTACTGATCAAGTTCAGCAGTTTTTCTCTCCCCACCACTTATTCTTCATCTGCCGCAGGCAATTAAGGACTTCGCCGATGATCTGCGCAAGACCGTCGTTCTTGGCAGATGAACCTTTGTTATAAAGCCAGCTGGCGAAAGCTTGCTGCTTCTGTTTCAGTCGGCAGATGATGTCGGTATTGTCGCTGTCAAACCAGTCCTGAGGCTACCGCTCCGGGTGTCATAGCGTGAGTTTGGCCGAGTCGTAGACTGCATTCGGGAAGTACGCCTAGGCTTTGTCCGGGTCATCTTCAGTTGGTAAGGTCTTAATCTGATCCCGGATAACGTCACGAGGGTGTGTGTGTGTGTGTGGTTTGGTTTCAGGATTAGGAAAGTGTCTGTACATCCGGCTCTTCCCTGATGCTGTCTTCTTGACGTCTGTGTCTGCTGGCGATGGGAACAGACGGCTTGGATCTGAGCAACAGATGGTCCTCCAGCAGTCCCCCCCTCCCCGGCCCCTCCTCATGGCCCTCGTGATACCTACATCTTGGGATGTCCCGGGACCTGGTGATGGTCGTGGTCGGTTAGGTGCCAATGTTTTGCAGCGGGAATGCATCATCCAGGTGGCTTTAGGGATGTCAGGGAGGTAGCACAAGATTGTGTGGTGATGGTCAGGCAGTGTTCCATGCAAAATGTAAGATGCAGTTGTCCGTTTAGGTTCTGTCCTTTGCCATAGGGTCCGGCGACTTCTGGCCATGACTAGGAGTCTCTGCCACGCGGGCACTCAAGTCCTGTAGAAGCAGGAGCTTATCATCTCTTTGGACTGAATGTATCAGGCATGTAAAGCTCACGTAAAAGTCTTTTTTAAGTCTTGTCTGTGACTTACAGCTGGGGCATATGCGTTGATGAGCGTCGGCTTAGTCTTTGTTTTACAGGGCGGAGGTTCGGACTCGGAGTGTGCGTTTTTCCTAGACAGACGGCCGTCCGACAGTGACGGGCTCCCTCCATCCAAAAGGACAGGTTTTATGGTGACGGTGACCAAAATTCGCCCCTTTTCCTGTCAAAAAAAGAAAGATGGAAAGTCCCACCAGGCTTACTGGCTACGCCACTCGAGAGGACCAGGAGTTGGACTTCGATCATCACAAGTTCCTCGAGATGCATGCCTGTAGGAGCATTGTGTGGGCACTAGGAGTTTACCTGCAGTGTCACTCTCGGCAGTAAAAACCATTTAGGAAACTCCCTCTCTCTCTCTCTGCCTCTCTCTCTCTCTCTCTCTCTCTCTCTCTCTCTCTCTCTCACACACACACACACACACGCGCGCGCGCGTACACACACACACACACACACATACACACACACACACACACACACACACACACACACACACACACATGTCCGCACGTTGATTAGCTATCTGACTAATCACCCAACTGACCTGCCATCCCAGGCTGGATTCATGACGCCTCAAACGACATAATTATCATCATCACACGTCCTTTACCGACGACAATGATATTTCGTCCCGTATTTCTTGGACCAACCAATTTCAAACTCGCACCGCCTGTTGAAACGTCCTAAACGACAGCGTGATTGAGCATTGCTCGCGTCGCCGGTTAGCTTCCTTTTCGGCTCTCTTACATCGTCTTTTGAATGTTGTCTGTCTGCCAGACTAGCAAACAACAGTATCAAATAGCCCACAACACTCTCCGTTAACAAACAGCAATTAACAAACAGCAATATCAAGTTAACAAACAATGATATTGATCAACTAAAGGGGGCTCGCTGACGGGGAGGGGGGGGGGGGGGGTGTAGAGAGGAGGAGGGAGGATGCAAAGAAGCAGGAGGGAGGGGGGGGGAGGACGCGTCTGTGCCATTGCTTTGAACGGGGAATCGTATGAGAAAAACAAACATGGCTTTAATGCTCGTAACCGCCAGACGAGTTCAGCGTCGAATCTGAAATTGTCGAAGAGAGGCATGGCAAAACAAGCTGCAAAAAAGAAAGTGACAACAAAGGGGGGGGGGGGGGGGGGGGGGGGGGGGGGGGGGGGGGGGGGGGGGGATAAAACTGTCATTAAATGGAAATTCTATGAAAAAATAAATGAACAGAACTCTCAAAAAAGAAGTGGATTCGGGAGAGCACAGAGCTCTGCCTAGATCAAACGAATCCTGGATCCGCCCTTTGTTCTTGATCAGCACAACGGATCCATATAAAAACTTGGCGGCTTGATTCTTGGGCTACATATTGTCCGCTTACCAAGTTTTGTGTCAATCCATTCTGTAGTTTTGGCGTAATCTTCGTTAAAAGCCACACCAAAATTTGGTCCTTGAATCACGCTGCGTCTGCCCACCAAATTTTGTTCAATTCGATTGTGTAGGATTTTTTTTTATTTCGCAGAATCTTTTTAACCATCAGACAGATAAACCAACAGAGGCATGAGGAAACATTTTTTTCCTGGTGGAGGTGTTAAAAAAAAAAAAAAAGAAAGAAAGAAAAAACAAGCCATCATATTTGGTTCAAACGACAGACTTGATTGTCACCAAGCGTTTACATCACGTGCTTTGGCATGACAAGAATTTGTCATGCGTGCTCTCTTCCAATAACAAATCTTAAACAGTTGTTAGCGTACCGCCCAGAGAAACGTGGACAAACGAGTCACAAGACAAAGCACTGCGCGTTTCGACCTCTTGGGTCTTCTTCCGATAAGATACAAACGAATAAGTGGAACTTTTCGTTGTTCTATTCGTTTGTATCTTACCCGAAGAAGACCTAAGAGGTCGAAACGCGTAGTGTTTTGTCTTGTGACTCGTTTGTCCACGTTTCTCTGGGCGGTTCGCTAACATTTATTTGAGATTTGTTTAGATTTCCGCCTGCAGTCGTCTCACTTTGCAACTAGATCTTCCAATAACGTTGATCGTGTGATTCGTGTCTCTCTCTCTCTCTCTCCTCCCGTTCACTCTCTCTCTCTCTCTCTCTCTCTCTCTCTCTCTCTCTCTCTCTCTCTCTCTCTCTCGTCCTTCGTTTCAGGGACGAACAGACTTACCCTACAGACGGTCAGTTGCGTAGAAACCGCACGACGAAAATAGAGCCTGTGGAGACTTTAAAATAGAGCCCCGACAGGCCTGACACTGCCGGGTGCACCCGTCTCCCTCGCCCGGGGATCGATACAAAGATGTATTGATCAGTCAGAGGACACAGCCTAGTCATGGCATCCTGCAGAAAGGGCTTCATGATGCCAGACTGGTGCTCGCCCACTCATTCTTCACCTGGCGCAGAGAGAGAGAGAGAGAGGGGGACGTCTTCACGCAGTGGAATCGCGATGGCTGTGGCGGGTTTCGATTACTAATGCCAGCTCTGGCAATATCGTGTTACGGTCACAGGTATAGTATTGTGGAGGTGGAGGGGTGTGTATATGTTCAAGGAGAAAAGGTATTTCTGGATAAGGGCGAAGAGAGGGATGGGGTGGAGGGGACAGGCTTGGGTGGGTGGTGGAAGGAGAGAGAGGGCTGAAAGAAGAAAGTAATGCCAAGAATGATAACGATGAAGACTGCAACGTTACTGAAAAGAAAGAAAACTGCAAGTCGACATTCAAAAACGGAGCGCACAGTAACGCTTAGCTGTTCACATAATACAAAAAACGATTGGTTTCACGACAAATACGACTGCCCCGTGCATTACAAAAAAAAAAAAAAAAAAAAAGACATGGGAAAAGAACACAATAATTCCATCGGACAGGGGAGTAGTAGTCTGTGCATTTCATGGTGTGTCAGTTGCAAGAGCCGCTTTCCTCGACTTCAACGCGGTGACAGCCCCGATATGGCCCTTTGCGGTTGGCTGGGCTATAAGCAACATCACCTTACCTTGTCTAAAATTCTCTTGTCTGTTTTGTATTGTATATCACGTAAGCGTTATATACGACCTGTTTTCTGTTTGCACCTTAGCTTTATGATGATTGCAACACTAAGATAGTGACAGTATTGATGATTTAGAAGATAGTTGCTGCTGCAAGATTGT
>JADBJO010002544.1:227500-242500 GCA_016801955.1 Conus betulinus
TTCACCCAGCAAAAGGTGTAGCCTACATCTGATTGAGGTAAGAGGAAATGAAGGCTACAGATGGAGAGGGATGGGCCTCGCCTTCGACTGTAACATGAAGACATATTTGTTTAGCCGATCACACAGGCCGTACCAAGGCTGCAGGACTGCAACCGAATTAATGCTGACACTAACATTCAAAAGGACACTGATACAGATTGCAGCGTTCCCTGAAAACTAGTTCCTTCCGCTTGCCCCTCCCCCTCAAAAACATAATGATGAAAATGATAATAATAAGCAGTGCACAAAACGGTACAAAATTGCTTTTGTTTAACACACTACATAAACCGACGAGTACATTTTAGACTAAAATGTATTCTTCAGACGTCTGAAATGACACACACACGCACATATACACCCCAGGTACACGCACGCACAACACACATTCCCCAGACGGCGGTCACCGGGACAATACGGCCTGAAAACGGCTATGTACCACGTAAAAAACGGTCAATTTTACATGAAAGTACCTTTCACGTGATAACATTTACCAAGTGACGGCCACATTAATGTGTGTGTGTGTGTTGATATGCGCTAGTAACATTTGTTTGTGACACATGTGTCGAAAATTCACTTGTTAGTTTCATATTGTGTATATAATGGCCTTCAAAATCAAATCATGTCGCACATCGAAAAGACCCATCCAAAACGGAGCCTCTCCCCCCACCACCGCGCTTCAGGTAATGAGTAATGGCGGTTTTATGTACAAAAGACCCTGAACGAGCACGTGCTTCGAAGCACGCACCTGCATCTATAGAGCTAGCATCATCTCGTGGGAGTAATTTTCCACGCGAGAAAAAAAAAGCTTCCATTATGCCGAAGACCGCCTTGCCTCACAAGGTCATAGAGCAGCACGTGCCCTGAAAACCCAACTGTGCGTAGGGAAGACGTGAGGGCGGCTGTGATCGTGTTGGTTTGACCTTTCAGTAGCTTCCAGGTGACGGTTATGGGAGCTGAGAGTACGGGTGGCTTCCAGTCAATCTCACGGCAACAAAGAAGCGATGGGTTTGTGCTAATGATGCTGTTCATTAACCAATTCAGGATAGATATGTTTGTGTGTAAGCTTGTATGTGTGTGTATGTGTATATATTTTTATATACGCACGCACATATATATATATATATACGCGCGCACACGCACGCACGCACGCACGCACGCACGCACGCACACACACACACACACACACACACACACACACACACACACACGAATCTTAAGCTTTTGTTTGATGACAAAAATTATGTACCCTTTTCGTCTCCAGTTACTTGATAAACATGTAGACAGATATGTCCGTGAGTGTATATGTACGTATGTGTGTGTTTATCTATCCATATACGATTCCATGCGCACGCACGGAGACACACACACACACACACACACACACACACACACACACACACACACGAATGTTCCGGATCTTTTATTAGATAACAAAATTATAAACGCTTTTCGTCTCCATTCATTTGATGAGCGGCGGGGGAAAACCCAAAGAACAGCCTTATATCGTTTACGAGATGCACCTGAACTTGAAAGAGTCTGACGTCGTCATACATCCATGTTAGAACGGCTGTGTGAATCGTATGGAACTGTCGAGAAATGGGACGAGGGGGGTGCATTTTCTATCCATGTTGAACTGATATCCAGTTGCAAGGTGAGACGACTGCAGGCGGGAATCTGAACAACTCTTAAATAAATGTCAGCAAACTGCAAAACACACACACACACACACACACACACACACACACACATACACACACACAAACCGTGGACAAACGAATTACAAGACAAAACACGATGCGTTTTGGACTCTTACGTCTTCTTCAGACAAGTTACGAAAACAATTAGGACAATGAAAATGAACGGGCAGTCACTTATCTTCAATTACTTCAGCGCAAGGTAGGCGTTGCAAACGAAATCTGTACAATTCACGTTCACCAGGCGTAAAATACGTTAACATCGTCTGAGTGGCCAGCAGAACCCGCAGCATTCTCACGCTCTTTTCCACCAGTGAACAGTTGAACTCTGGCGATTTGGTCTACCAGTCGCAAGGGTGTTTAGAGAATTCGACGAATGACGTAGCCCGAGACATGTATTGACATTTATTAATAGAAGAGATGGAACAGAGACAAGACAGTTTCTGAATCAGCGTCTTTCTGATTGTGTGATCCAGCTCGTCTTCGATACAAGCAAGATGAATGTTGTCTGAAGGGCTACAGGTCACAAAAAAGAAAAAAAGAAAATCATGTCTGATTATGCTTAGCCAGCATTTTCATCCATACAACCCCCGCCCCGTCGATCCCCACTTTCCCAAAGTAATGACGTCTGATAATAGGAGGAGCCATGGGTATTTTTACTCCCCTCAGGCCGCCGAGTGTTAAGGTATTTTCGCGCTGATCAAAACACGTGCACCAGTGTCTAGTCCAGTGAGACAGCCAAGCACATAACGGCATTTGTCACTGATCAGCAAAGAGAGGGGGGAAGGGGAGGGGCCGGGGGTGTTTGGGAATTCCAGAGAGGTTTGGGGTTGTTCGTTTCACTGAGGACGTTGCTTTGACATCAGATGACCTCTGATAAGGTTGTGGATGGAGTTCAGAAACTTATACGTGCCATCACCACCATATCCCCCCTTTCTTCTCTCTTCCCCCCAACCCCCTGCCGCCCCAGATCTCTCTCTCTCTCTCTCTCTCTCTCTCTCTCTCTCTCTCTCTCTCTCTCTCTCTCTCTCTCTCACTCTCTCTCGTGTACATATGAATAGTTCGCCACGAAATAGAATTAAGGACTAAATAGCTGCTGACGTGTTCTCGCACATCAGCAGTAGCTACCTAGTCCCTAATTCATTTATCCATCAGCCAAAAACCGAACGCAGCGAAGCCTTAAAAACTTGGCGGGTATGGTATAGTGATATATGGACTAGTCTTCACCTCCTTGATGTAACTGACTCTGGAACTACCAAACTACGGATTTAGAATCCGCACAGCCCGTTTCAGTCCAGTGATCTCGGGTGTGCTTTGACATTTTTTTTTCTGCTGGATGTCACGTGGTCCGACATGTATATATATCAATAACAAAACGACGTTTCAACAATCTAGTTTCTGATGCAGCGTCTATCCATTTGAAATAACGGGATCGTTTCGAAAAGAAAAAAAAAAGGAAGAAGATATTGTCTCGATGGGATGCAGCCTAAGAAGGAACGCGTACCTAATAATGCCCATCATTATTTTCCTTTCAGGGCACCTCCCCTCACCCTCCACCCCTACCCCCCCCCCCCCCCCCAAAAAAAAAAAAAAATCAATAAATAAAAATAAAAGGAAAAAAAGTAACGTTGTGTGATTGGTAGGGGAAGAGACGCTGAAACGTTAACTCTCTTCAAACAGCGCTCGCTATACACCGGCCATATTTTTTTCCTTACATTCCGCGATAAAGTCTATAAACTGAACACGTGAAACGGAGTACTACCCTTTTGGTTGAGAGAGTTCTGCTCAATTTCGCTAAAATTGCGCGTGCTCGATTCCAGTGATCCACCAATCATGGCTCAGTAAGCCGGAAATGACGTTTTTACCGGATGCCAGGTCGATTCTCGGAGAGAGGTCTGCCGGTGAGCTTCAAACATCGGCACAAGTTTCCAGCTTCCGATTGGAGAAAACTCTTGACACCGTTCTTTTAACCTGTTCAAACTGATTTTTTCTAGCATAAAGCGCCCACAATACTGATTTTCTTGCACAGGTATAGGGGCGAAGCGCACTGTTTGACATTAACGAATGAATGAAAAGTGAACAGAAAGCTGGAGTAACTGAGAAGTGTGTATGACTAGAGAAGCAGAACTATGACGACACATGCACTAGTGATGTCATGCTTTGTCGGATCAAAAGAGAAGATGGGTTAGAAATAGGGATGCAATGCTTGGGGTGCGGAGCCCACCCTTTTCTAATGAAAACTGGGTCCCGTTTGCAGATCTGAAAATGTCATCACGTGTTGAAAGGGACCCCGAGAACTAAAAGAATGTTGAAAGTGACCCCTCCCCCCCCCCCCCCCCCCCCCCCGCAAAAAGGGGGGAAAAAAAAAAAAAAAAAAAAAACGTCTGAAGTTGGATGGAGAGAGGTACAGTCATCTGTAGTGGCCAAACAACGTTTGAGGCCAAGGTAGGCCCTGCCGTAGCACTGTGGGATAGTGGAAGGGGTGAATGTGAGGAAGAACTCCGAGAGAAATGAAAGACAAAAGTTTGAATGACCTTGTTTAATTTCAGCATCTCTCTGCTAAAAATCCGTTTCATCTCTCCCTAATAAAAATGTCAAAATAATTTCACTTCTAAACCAGCATCTCTCCGTTAAAGAGCCTTCTTTCCTCACAAAAATGAACGTCAATCAACTTATGTCTTATTATTCAAAATTTCCCCGTTTTAATTCCATGTCATCTCCGATATTAACACATGCACGTTGTCTATAAGGGCTAGAGACCAAACAAAAAAAACTTTTTCTGATAATGTAACTCATTATCCGCGCACTATCAACCCTCCACCTCTCCCCACACTATCATGGGGCATAACAGCGTCATCAGATTAGTGCACACATTATTCGTCATTCTCGCATCCAGAATCGGCTCTTCGGCATTCACTGCTGCCAAAGCATATAAAGCACAACAGTATATTTTTTTCCACTAGTGGATGCATAAAATGGTTCGCTCAGTTGAACAGAGCATTGAGTTTGCTGTTAGATGTTGCAAATGCCAATCCAGCTGCCTCCCGACAGAAATATTACCATTTTTGCAGCCCATCTTAACTCGGGTGTCGTTCTGGTGATATGTGGTGCAAAATGATTCTCTCTCTCTCTCTCTCTCTCTCTCTCTCTCTCTCTCTCTCTCTCTCTCTCTCTCACACACACACACACACACACACACACACACACACACACACACACACTCTCTCCTCTCCCCCCCACCCCACCCCCGGTTTTTCCCGAAATACATATCTCTGTCCACCATATACCATCGTAGGTAGGTATAGACGTTAAACCTGAATGTAACTAATTAATTTATTTCGTCGGGCGGAACCAGCATGACACTAATTAACTGCCTTCGCCCGGTGGCTGTAAGGCTGAGAGGAGGTGGGAGAGACGGGCTGTATAGCAGGAAGCTTGCTGTGCCGATCAGAGAGATATGCCGCTGATGGTGGTGGTGGCGTTGCTGTCGTGTATTGATCCCTCGCCTCGCCATCAGGCAGGGCCCGGCAATACGACGTGGTTCTGTCGACGGGGGATGGAAGATGACTCATCCCTCTGCTCCCCGTGTGATCGGTCGGGGGCGATGACGTGGACTGCCGAGTCAGAGGAGGGAGGGAGAGGGTGGGGGATAGAGGGAAGGGAAAGTGGGGGGGGGGGGGGAGGAGTTGTGCACGAACATGCGACGCGCGCACAGAAAGGGAGAGAGTACTGCTACTACTAAACAGTGAGTGTATTGGGAATAATTTTGGTCTTGGAGGGGCGTTATGAGATGGGAGGGGGGGGGGGGAGAGATAATACGACAGTAACGCTCGTAGCCTCCCCCTCCTCCCCCCTCACCCCATCCCATTTTGTTTGTTTTTTGCCTCATCTGAAAATAGTGTTGGAGAACTAAGCCGCCGACTGAACGCAGCAGACACTGAAAGTAACGAGTCTGGGTCCATTGATCTTCTTCACGCAGGTCAAGACGGAAACAAGCCACAGAAATTCGCACGCACAAAAAAAAAAAGAAAAAAAAAAAGAAGAAAGCACGGGGAAAATGAATGTAGGTGAACAAGTTCTCTGTCACTTTGAAAACGACTCCACAAGGATTTGGAAAAAGAGGGGCTTGAGGGTGGGGGGGGGGGGGGGGGGGGAGGAATAGGGAGGAGAGAGGGGATGAAAAGGACGATAGTGAATGTCAATATGAAATCCTTCATCAACAGGAGCGGGAAACTACTGAGTGTGTATGTTTTAAACAGAACTATTTGTTATGCCCATCCGGAGTCTGTATTCGTCTTCCGGGTGATAAATTTTCAATGGACTCGACTGGTTACGGCTGTGGTAATCTATCGTACAAAACACTGACACCACCTATACATTTGTGGTATTCTCAACACCAGGCGGATCTCGCAATTTTTGGTTCCTTTGTTATTAGCCTGCATGAAAAAGGTGTAAAAAAAAAAAAAAAAAAGGCCAACAGGTTCAGGTTTGTTACTTTGGTGTTGGTTGCCTATGTTTGGCGGCTCGGTGCTCAGTGTTCTAATTTCCACCTTGTCATCACTGTTTTGAAACTTTCTTTTCGTTTGGTCTTGAGTTGACGATTTAAATACAATTTTGGTGGTGGGGGGGGGGGGGGGGGGGGGGGGGGGGGACCCTCACAACATCCTTTGGTCAAGAGAGAAATGCATACTCATACAACACGCACGCACGCACGCACACACACACACCACACACACACACACACACACACACACACACACACACAGTGGGAAGAGAGAGGGGGGGAGACGGACGGGGAGACATACGCACACACATACATGAGAGAGACCGGCGGGGAGAAGTACGCACACAGACGAACGCGTACGCGCGCGCACACGCACACACACACATATGTGAGAGAGAGTTGTACAGACTGTCAGCGTGTACAATCGCCCGCTGAAGAAAGGTAGTAGTAACATGATGTATGCCTGGAGGCACAATGCTGACATCGTTATTCTGCTTCACTCATACTTTTTTTCTTTTTCCTTTTTTTTTCCCCTTGTGCGTGGAAAAACAACTTGCACGCTGCCTCCACCTCCTCTCTTTTCTCCACCACCACCACCCCCACCACCCCCTCCACTTCTCTCTTATGTTGCAGAGGAGCAAAGGCTATAGGGGCAAAAAAAAAAAAAAAAAAAAAAAAAAGAACAAAAAACTGGATCTACCAGTTGAGCCTCTTTCGCTGTTGGGAATTCAAATTTGGAAATAAGAATCGATCATGTATCCTACCACTTAAACACTCACTCCTTGCCCTTCACTGTGTCAAACTCTCTTTGGGGAGGGAGCGGCGATGCTCTTTGTCTGTGTGTGTTTGTGTGTGTGTGTAAATCCGTGCATGTATGCGCATGTGTGTTTTTGTGTGTGAGTGCGCTCACGTGCGTAAGTGTGCTTGCATGTGTGGGTGTACCAGCGAACGTCAAATCTTCAATCCCGCTCTCTCGCCTTCCAGTCTATTTTCAAACCTTCACGCGCAGAATGAGACGCGCGGACCATTATCAGCCAATCACAGGGAACACCACACCAGACGGCAGACGACAGACCGGATTGGGTTTGTAACAAAGATGGTGCTCACAATCAGAGGCCGGGTGTGCACACACTGCAAAAACTGTCACGTACTACACGACAAACTAGGACAGTCGGTAAAAGTCACGTATGGTGGGTGATTTTTTTTTTAAAATCCAACATACCAAAAAAATGTAAACAAAACGAACTACCTTGAAAAAAAGGGGGGGGGGGGGGGGGGGGGGGTTAAAAAAAAACTTTGTCATACTGTTCATTATTCTGGGCAAAACAGTAAATTTACCTGATTACACCCCCCCCCCCCCCCCCCCCCCTGAGAAAACAACAAACGAACAAAAACTAATTCTACACACACACACGCACACACACACACACTACCCCCAACTGCCTGGGGGAAGATTTACCTTCCCAAGAGAGACAGACAGATGAACAAAGACAGTGAGAGAGAGAGACAGAAGAGATGTACGCACAGGCGCACACAGACGAGAGAAGGAGGGAGAAAAGAGATTATCCAGTGATAACAGCTGTTGAAGAAAAACTTTCCATGTGAAAAGAACTAATTATCAGGGGGGGAAAAAATTCTTTTCCTTGAAAACAGTTATCCTGGGGGGGGGGGGGGGGGGGGGGGGGGTATTTTCCCACAAATACAACAATTCGTCACAAGAAGTATAACTGTTTTCATAAAGGTAATTATCACGTAAAAATAGCCAAATATCGCATTATCACACGCATATAATACCCCCTACACCCCCCACCTCCTCCCCGGTCAATTAGCTGTTTTCAAGGAGAAGACGTTAACGGTAGTGGTAAGTGTATTTCAAGGGGAAAATAGGTATTTTCCTGTTATAAGGCCTTTCGTTGGTAACGCCATACACGGCGCCATCTGTTGACACCACCGACATACACGATGATTCACGTGCACCGCGCATGCGGGCGGGTCAGAGGCAACTGAAGGGTCATGAGCGTAATTGCTCTCACGCTCCTGTGCGTGCGTGGTGGAAAGGTGGCCAAGGAAACAAAATTTCATGCTGCGCTGATCTGTGGTTCGAATCACCCCTAGGGCAGATCGTTTTCATGGCAATAGTGGGATTAGGGATCCCCTCTAAAAGGTGTTCCGAGAGCTTTTCCACCCAATAGCAAGGAAGTTTATAGAAATCGGTTTATCACACACAAACGCACGCGCACGCACACACACACGCGCGCGCACGCACGCATGCACGCATCATAATGATATAATGATAATTGTGAAGAAAATTGACCTAGATGAAAAATAAAGACGAAGTTGAAAAAAAGTCTAGTTTCTAATTCCTCTTCTTTCCGTTTAACACCCGTTAAGTCTTTCTAGATAAACGATGTCTCTAAGGCAAGAGGCCGAGCAGGAAAGCTTTTCTGCCAATGGGTTTAAAGTGGAATGACCGCAGGCAGACACTGAAACAACAGAGCATAAGCAGAATGTTACTGGGCCGCAAGACGATGTATTTTAAAGAATTGTGTGAATGAATGACCTGTGAGTTGATTTTAACGTGGTGACAGCCCTGATATGGCCCTTTGCGGTCGGCTGGGCTATAAGCAGCATTATCTTATCTACTGGGCGGCCAAACCGATGGAAACAATTTACAAAACAGACACAACGCGTTTCGACCTGATGGGTGTGTCTACCGCGATGTTCAGTCATTAGTTTATTCCCCATGCATCATCAAATAAAGTTGCTTTCTCCGTTTGGTAGCCGAAGAGCCGTCATAACTGGCTTTATCTATTCTTCTTATTCAACCTCCCGCAATATATAGCCTTCCTTGACCCCTTTCGGGGTGAAATGTGGCAAGTTCATGAAACAACTTTCATGAAAAAAAAAAAAATGACTTGGTAGCGAAACTGTTGCTCTTGATTTTTCGAATCGAGATACTCTCTCTCTCTCTCTCTGTTCTCTCTCTCTCTCTCTCTCTCTCTCTCTCTCTCTCTCTCTCTCAACATTGTCTTATCTTATTTCAACGTGTTGGTTTTTAATCCTAGGATTGGTTCTTTTAATCTGTTTTTAATGGGTTGGGTAAGGTTTTGCTTTTAATCTTTTTTTAAACGTATATACTGATCTTCGGTTTTTTGAGAGAGATTAACAATTTTCATCTGATTTAAGATTTTACCGAAGAAAGATTTTTAACGAAGTTTCTGGTACGTTTCTAGAGGATATTTAAAGAGAGATGTGTGAAAGTTTTGGTTTTTTTTTTTAAATGACTGGTGAGTTGATTTTAACGTGGTGACAGCCCTGATGTGGCCCTTTGCGGTCGGCTGGGCTATAAGCAACATTATCTTATCTTATCTAAACGTATATACGTGGTAGTTTGAAACGTGGTGACAGTCCTGAAATAACCTCTGCTGTTGACGGGACTATAATTTTAATCTTAATCTTAATCTCTCTCTCTCTCTCTCTCTCTCTCTCTCTCTCTCTCTCTCTCTCTCTCTCTCTCTCTCTCTCTCTCTCTCACACACACACACACACACACACACACACACAGTGGGGATTAGGTAACGAAATTTTTATATAAAATCGGATATTCATAAACGTTGAGGAAAATGATATTTCCAGAACAGAGACAGGGAGAATGACCCCCAAAGGATGAGCAGCACACGATGTATTTCGGTGATGAAAATGAGTGTGTGCACGTGCGTATGTTTGCGAGCATGTGTGTGTGTGTGTGTGTGTGTGTGTGTGTGTGTGTGTGTGTGTGTCCTGGAAAACTGCTATAAATATCAGCTCCTATTAAAAAAAAAAAGTGAAACTTAGAAAATCTCTCTCTCTCTCTCTCTCTCTCTCTCTCTCTCTCTCACACACACACACACACACACACACACACACACACACACACACACACACACACGCACGCACGCACGCACGCACGCACACACACACACATGCGCGCGCGCACGCACGCACGCACGCACACACACACACACACACACACACACACACACACACACACACACACATTATATCTTCCCTCCAGGAGGCCAGAAAACAGGCTAAGGCAATGTTAGAAAGGCAGTGAGTGCGCTCCACGACACCAACACGACAGCCGATCAACTGATAACACTGGTACAGAGCTGGACTCTCACATGCCATGCAGATACCTGACACCACACAGATGGGAATCAGACCTCGCAGTCTGGCTCTCCCCGGGGCCCCGTGGGGGGGGGGGGGGGGGGAGGGAATGGTTTTCTTATTTGTACTCCCAGTTCTTGTAGAACAGGGAGTACTTTTACAATGGGAACGAAGACATGCTGTCTGTCTGTCTGTGTGTCCGTCCGTGGTCAAAATGCGTTCCACTCGCTTCCAGACAAAACTTCTGGACCGATCTTTATGAAAATGTGTAGGTATGTTCAGTATGGGTCACGGATGATGTCCGATGTTTATTTTGCCAGAATAGCTGTTACTAACGGCTAAAACGGCCCAAACGGTTTTTTTTTTCCTTCATGGAATATCTCTGAAAATATTTCGCCGATTTCTTATCTCAGTGACGAAATACATCATGATGCATGTTTGATTGTGACTTTTTTTTTTTTTCTTTTTTTTTTTAATAATAACGCATGTTTGATTGTGACTTCTTTTTTTTTTTGCACGCGTATTCAAGATAAACTGGGAGTACGTTTATATGCTTTGCATTTTTTTTTTTTATTTATGTTTTTTTTTTTTTTTTTATTCAAAATGGCGTGGACGACGATGGCTGGGAACGACGGCGAGAACCGATGTCCTAGTTAGTGTCCACCAGTCAGACCTTGTTACTATTTTTGGCGCATAGGAGAGCGGAAGTGAGGTAAGGGGGGGGGGGGGGGGGGAGGGGGAGGGGGGAAGGGGAATAATGGCAGTGCAGGCTAAGAAAAGAGTTTATTTCTGAACTCTGGCCTTGGGCGGCATTTGTTTTGTTAGTGTCGAATGTGGCGCGTGGATTTTCAGCTGAAAGAAAATGATATAGTTATAAATCTCTCTCTCCCTCTCTTTCTCTCTCTCTCTCTCTCTCTTCTTTCTCTCTCTCTCTCAACTCCGGCTCCCACCCCAACCCCCCACCACCTCCCAGCCCTTCTGTCTGTGTTCCCTGTTGTACATTAGTTTTGTTTCATTTGGTATTATCATATTTCAGAAATTGTATCTTTTTTCTTTCTTTTCTTTCCTTTTGGCCCTGGAGGGCTGGATGTAAAAAAAAAAAGCAGTTATGCTTACTCAACTACCCTCTGAAAATAAAATTCGTTCGTTTTCTCTCTCTCTCTCTCTCTCTCTCTCTCTCTCTCTCTCTCTCTCTCTCTCTCTCTCTCTCTTCTCTCTCTCTCTCTCCTACTCCTCTTTGCTGCAGTATCGTTTACCTGTGAACTGGACCGGAGGGGGCCGGGGGGGGGGGGGGGGGGGGGGGACATTGTTCTGTGCCTTTTTAATGTCTATTGTTCGTATTGTCTGTCTGAAAAGACATATTTCTCGAAAATTGACTTGTCTGTTTTGTATAAGGTATTAGATAAGCGTATTGCGTATTAGATAAGCGTTCTTTGCACTTTTTGTGCGCGCTCATTTGTAGTTTGGTTTATTTTCATTCACCTGTTCATTTTCGTTGGATGACGATCTCAGTGATGGGGAATTCATTTTGTGCGAGAACTTCGAAGTGAGTGTATGAGCGAAATAGTAGGCCTAATCGTGTAAGCCAACATCCAGCTGTTTTGTTGGTAGATCGATGGGTTACTCGTTGGATAGATAGGCAAATTGGCGTTTTGAGAAAAAGGGAAAGACAGACAGGCGACCAGGCCGAAAGTTTTTGTTTCTCACTGTTCAGCTCTTGTTTGTTTGTTTCTTAATGAAATCATAATACAAGGAAAAGGAAAAAATGCAAATAATATTGACTGTAATGAATATCAAAATCATTCATGTATGTATATGGGTGTGCAAACGCGCGCGTGCTCGCGCGCGCGCACACACACACACACACACACACACACACACACACACACACACACACACACAGACACACACACACACACACACACACACACACACACACACACACACACACACACATACACACACAAAGGCGCACGCATTTCAAAGAATTTTATATCTTTTGAAATTCCCCTTCCTCTACCTAGTTCATTTCCAAGTTTATGACAACTAGACATCTGAATCTTATTAGCGTTAGTACGCAGATATCTGGTAGCTGTTCTCTCTCTCTCTCTCTCACTCTCTCTCTCTCTCTCTCTCTCTCTCTCTCACACACACACACACACACACACACACACACACACACACACACACACACACAACACACACACACACATACACACATACTCGCGCATACACGCACACACACACACATGCGCGCGCGCGCGCACACACACACACACACACACACACACACACACACACACACACACATGGAGAGAGAGAGAGAGAGAGAGAGAGAGAGGCTCGCAAAAAACATAGAAAAAGAAACACAAATACGTCGGAGTATAAATACCATGGAGAAATGATCTATGACCTCAGTTCTGGAACCCTCATAAACTTCAAAAAGTTTCCAATTTTTTTTTTTTTTTTTTACGTACTTCCGTACCTGTACGTACGTCATCAGGTAAATGTACTTTTCAAGCAAAATCAATACATGTCTGGGAATAACGTCACTGAGTTGACACGGGGGGTGGGGGGGGTGGGGTGGGGGGGGGGGGGGTATAGTGAGCCGAATCGACTACAGATGCATGGTAAAGTCTGTGTGTAGTAGAATATACTAGCACGTATGCCGGAAGTCTGAAATAGGGTGCTAATCACTTCATGTAACCGTAGATGTCATTCTCATTCTGGTGATCAACGATTTATCATTATGGTGTTGTACTGAACAGCAGACAACGTTACAGCGTACATGTCAGTCTAGGTGAACTCGCTCAAATCTTGTTGTTCTATAGCATTATGAAAAATTATATCTACCGTCCGTAACGGTTTCGTTCTGAATGAACGTTACTCTTTTTAAGAAGAAAATTGTATGATTAAACATTCGTACCTGGTCTCTCAAAACAGACGGGCGAAAGCGGAGGAGCTCTGGGCTACCATCCGGCAGCCTTCATCAGCACTGTTTGACTGACGGGGTGATGATTGTAATTGACATCCTATTCATCAGAGTGACTTCCCATCTCTGTCGACAGAACAACATGCACGCACGTACAGCCCAGTTGACAACACACACCTCTGTCCTGAAAAAAGGGGCACACACACACACACACACACACACACACACACACACACACACACACACACCTACGTCATGAAGGAGAAGAAAGACACAGCTACGTCATGAAGGAGAAAAAAAACACACAGCTACATCATGAAGGAGAAGAAACACACAGCTACGTCATGAAGGAGAAGAAAACACTGCTACGTCATGAAGGAGGAAAAAAAACACACAGCTACGTCATGAAGGAGAAGCAACACACAGCTACGTCATGAAGGAGAAAAAACACACAGCTACGTCATGAAGGAGAAGAAACACTGCTACGTCATGAAGGAGAAAAAAACACACAGCTACGTCATGAAGGAGAAGCAACACACAGCTACGTCATGAAGGAGAAAAAAACACACAGCTATGTCATGAAGGAGAAGAAACACAGCTACGTCATGAAGGAGAAAAGAAAAAACACACAACTACGCCATGAAGGAGAAGAATTAACATAGCTACGTCATGAAGGAGAAAAAAAACACACAGCTACGCCATGAAGGAGAAGAATTTAACATAACTACGTCATGAAGGAGAAGCAACACACAGCTACGTCATGAAGCAGAAGAAACACACAGCTACGTCATGAAGGAGAAGAAAAACACACAGCTACGTCATGAAGGAGAAAAAAACACACAGCTACGTCATGAGGTAAAAGAAACACACAACTACGTCATGAAGGAGAAGAAACACACATGAAGTCAACGAAACACACATCTTAAGTCATAAAATAATGGGTTAATGTCCTGATAGTTAACCAATGGAACTCTTTCAGACAAATGATTCTGTGCTGTGCAAAGAGCGCCAGTCATTTTCTGTTGGCTGTCTGACTCACAGATGACAAAAAGCATCATTGGAAATATTCATGGGGCGTAATCAGATGAACGTCCACGGCGTTGACACTGACAAGCACATACATCAAGCACCGCTAGCAATATAAAGACGTGTACAGCAAATCACCGTTCGCACCGCTTACCATGCATATCACCATGCAGCCTGGTCTGTCTGTCTGTCTGTCTGTCTGTCTCTCTCTCTCTCTCTCTCTCTCTCTCTCTCTCTCTCTCTCTCTCTCTCTCTCTCTCTCCCCCCCCCCCCCCCCCCCCTTCCATTCCTCCTCTCAAGCAAATGCTATCGTGAATGAACTAAAAAAAAAAAAAAAAAAAAAAATCACAGGCATCCAAGCATATTCAATATTCCCCAAAACAATGGTAATACATGTTCTGCTTACCAGAGGTGGAAAGTTTTCGGGTTTGATTTGGAAGAGTTCAGCTAGGGTCAGAACCTTAGTTGATGAGGAAGCTGACTCCAAATGCTGTCAAAATTTTAATACGAACACAGGGGATCGGGAAGGGGAGGGGAGAGGAAGCGCGGGGAGGGGGGGGGGGGGGGGGGGGGGTATATAGGCAGAGAGATGCAGCTTTGTAGAAGATCCTTTCTTGGACAGGAGAATATGGGGGAAGGGGGGGGGGGGGGGTGCA
>JADBJO010002544.1:247500-255000 GCA_016801955.1 Conus betulinus
GAATATGCAGACCTATGTCTGTGTGTGCACCTTGTCCTAAGGGCCTCAGGCCAACAGGACGTTAATCTCACCCACGAACGAACGTACTAGCGCCTGCACCATGTCCCCGCCCCACCATGTCCCTGTGGTGAAGGAGATCCCGCCCCACCCTGTCCCTGTGGTGAGGCAGACCACACCACCCTGTCCCTGTGTGAAGCAGACCCCCGCCCACCCTGTCCCTGTGGTGAAGCAGACCACACCACCCTGTCCCTGTGGTGAAGCAGACCACACCACCCTGTCCCTGTGGTGAAGGAGACCACACCACCCTGTCCCTGTGGTGAAGCAGAGACCACACCACCCTGTCCCCACCACCCTGTGGTGAAGCAGACCACACCACCCTGTCCCCACCACCCTGTCCCTGTGGTGAAGCAGACCACGCCCCACCCTGTCCCTGTGGTGAGGCAGACCTTGTCCCTGTGGTGAAGCAGACCACACCACCCTGTCCCTGTGAAGCAGACCACACCACCCCCTGTCCCTGTGGTGAAGCAGACCCCGCCCCACCCTGTCCCTGTGGTGGAAGGAGACCACACAGCAGGGCACGTCCTCCTGAGCTGGCGGAGCCACCAACCTCCCAGACCTCTCGGGAGGGAGATGCTGGCGACCCTGCCACCAACCTGCAGGACAAGCTGTACGGGGCCATGGGAGTGCTCTGCACAGGATCACTGCCATTCATCTCGAGAATTGGTCTCCAAGTTTAGCGCCGTTCGAGAAAAAAAAAAGCGCAGCTGGAGCGTCCCCAGCCCCACCTCCCCCTTGACCCTCGTTCTCAACAAACAAAAAAAGAAAGAAAGAAAAAGGCAAAGAAATGTATCTAGATGTTTTTGTCATGCTCAGAGTACACTTGAGATGCTACCTCGCATTTTGGTTTTTCAAACTTCCACCATCCACACGCGCACTTTCTCTCAGCCTCCCTCCCTCGAACCCTTCCCCCTCCATCCCCTCTCCCCCTGTCCGCTTGAACCCTTCTTGCCTCTGCCCGCCGCCTTCCTCCTTCACAGGAAAAGATTGGTCATCTTTGTGTTTGCAACACTGGTCGCTCATTGAATTGTTGTTGTTTGTAGTTGCGTGTGTTATTACATTTGGGGAATATGGGGAAGAAATCATATCAATATTTAGAATGTGTGTGTGTGTGTGTGTGTGTGTGTGTGTGTGTGTGTGTGTGTGTGTGTGTGTGTGTGTGTGAGAGAGAGAGAGAGAGAGAGATCCGGATGGGGTTGATGACTCACTTTGCTCCCCGCATGTCGTAGGGGAGGCCCAGCGAATGGTGGAGAGGGAATGGGCACCACTCAACCCAACCGAAGTGACCCGACCCGGCAGCGGTGCAGTGTCTCCTCCGGAGGGTTGCCTCGAGCCGATCTGACACGGATCGCACGCTGGTTGCAGGGAACTGCGGCAGGATGAACCTCAGTGTGGCTATGGGGGCGAAGGAGCAAGAAAAAGCGGAGTGGGAGTGATACCTACCGGAAACGGAAGAGGCGGAGAGGAAGGAGGTTGGGGAAGGAGGGTAAGGGAGGTGACACAGCAACGAAATCAATCAGCAACGAAATCAATCGATCAGTAAAAACAAAGGGAGACAGACAGAAGAGAGTGGAGAAAGAAGGGGTAGGGGGGGGGGGGGGGGGGGGGTAAATAAACAGACAGTGAGACAGACATACAGAGAGCTTCGTGGAGTGGAAGCTGGAACGGTGTCTATCCGTTGAACACGTTTATCCAGGCGAATGCTCCCGGAGCGGTAATGGAGTTGTTTACGTCTCAGAACGGCTGCGGATGTAACGGCTTTATTTTCTTTCTGGACGACAAAAAAAAAAAAAACGTCAAAAAGATTTACTGCGGTCAGTGAAGCAAAAATAATCATCTCCCTTACTGCGGATAATGTGAAGCTCTCTATGTTAATCATCTCCCTCTCTCTCCAACCCCACACTCCTCTCTCCTCTCTCTCTCTCTCTCTCGTTCGGGCACCCACTCTCTTTTTGAAGTTTATTTTGTGTGTGTGTGTGTGTGTGTGTGCACGCGCGCTGTATGTGTGTGTGTGTGTGTGTGTGTGTGTGTGTGTGTGTGTGTGTGTGTGTGTGCACACAGACATACACCCACACGCGCGCTTATCTGCATGCTCTGTCTTTCTCTCTCTCTCTCTCTCTCTCTCTCTCTCTCTCTCTCTCTCACACACACACACACACACACACACACACACATCACATGTACATGCACGCACTCGTGGGCGCGCGCGCGCGCGCGCGCACACACACACACACACACACACACACACACACACACACACACACACACACACACACCTGCGCGCGCGCGCGTGTGTATGTGTGTGTGTGGGGGGGGGGGGGGGATCTGTGTGTGTATTCGTGCGTGTGTGTGTATGTGAACACGCGTGCAGATATACTTGCTTACTTTGATATTGAATAGCGTGCTAGTTATATGCATCTTCGCTCGGTATGTCATAGAAATGTGACATCAAAACCAATGAACATGGACTTATCTACGTGTTTACTGGGTCCATCACCCAGCAAAACTGCCCGAGGGAGGGTCTAATGAGCGTGTGATTCGGTGAGAAGATCGACCACAGCTTCTTAAGTTTTAGTTTCTTTTTCATCTTGTTCGATGCATTTCATTTCGTTTTATTTTTGTTTGCTTTCTCCCGAGTAACGTATTTAGAGTTTTTCACTTTGAAAAGCGTGCCATCTACTCGCAACTTCAATGAGAAGACGGAAGGAAAGCGGGAGGGGGGGGGGGGGGGGGGGGAGAGAGAGAGAGAGAGAGAGAGAGAGGGGGGAGAGGAATACAAATACGAATAGTTTATACAGCTAAGGGCCAAAGTCCTAAACTGAAGAGAATGTTACATGATTGATCTACAATACATAACACAAATCAAACAACATATGAAAACTTTTATGTCAAAATCAAAGTGCATACCAGAAAAGAGAGTGCTAGAATAGCACTGTAATCATGCAGTGAGATATCACTGGAGACAAACAAACAGACAGGCAGACCGACAGGCAGAGGTCAAGACACAGAGAAAGGAGATAATGTACTCCATATTTGGCAAGTGAGAAATTCCTCAAGGATTCAGTAAACTGTTAAATACACGTACTGTACTTTTAAATAACAATCCCGACTTTATATCCAGATTTTTTTTTTAAAACAACTTGCCAGTAACCGATCTTGTGCAAGATGAAGATAAGGAAAGGCGATGGGGCAAGGGGGGGGGGTGCGGAATGAGAGAGAGAGAGAGAGGGGGGGGGGTGAGAGGGCAGAATGAGGCTACACCTACTGTGCGTCCTTCCTGTCGGAGTGCACACACCAGACGAGAGATGCGGACACCTGCAGTGTTGGTCAGGAAAAAAAATGTAAGCACAATAACAGAGACGCGCTGGCGTGAAATACCACATAATTTTGTGAAAAGACGTAAAAGGAAAATATTACTACGCACTGGCGAAGGCGGTGAGATTGGGCTGTATGGTAGTAGCTAGCCTTCATATTGGCATCATAGTTCACACACCTCTGCGTAAAAATTGGCTGAGTCAACTCTGACTAGGGGCATGCCGTGGCCGGTAACTTTGGTAAAGACGTGAGGAAAGGATTAAAGGTTTCGGCTTTGTAGGTCAACGGAAGATAAAGTTGTGGAGCACCGAGTCTGTCACTTTTGCATTAAATGTCTGCACCCAGAGAAGGATATTTGATAGACAGGAAATACCAACCCAGGAGAGTGTGTGATTGTGATGATGGGATTTGAGAGGAGGGGGATGGGGTGTGGGGGGGGTGTGCAGGAGAGGAGGGGGGGGGGGGGGGGGGGTGCAGGAGAGGAGGAGGTTTGTCTTGCACTACACTTTACTACCAGAACTACAACGCATTAACATGGACAGTGAAAATGGTCACTTTCATGTTGGACTCAGATGGGAGTTTGTACTTGGCTGTCACCGATCTTCCCCTTCTGTGTGTGAATCATCAGCAAAATCAGCAAATGGTCTGCACTGTCTCTCTATTCAGGTCAACTACATTCATTTTATTACGTCGTGGAGAGTCGAACTCTGGCTTAGAAAGTGGGGGCAGCGGCAACGGGATTATAACGGCGGGGTTGTCACGGGAACGTCGCCACAGTCGAACGACTGACGACACACCAAACGGAGACGGACAAGCTATCAATTCACTCAGTCATCACGACGCGCAGACGCGACAGCACGTCACTTCCAGGGGAAGTCCTACCGACCGGAAGTCCTGCTCGTCACTTCCGGATGGTGACCAATCTTTCAGAGCAACACTCTCTGTTCCGGAAGTCCTGCTCGTACTTTGTTCGCACCATGCACGACTAGGGGCCGACAGGGCTTTGGAGTTAAGCGCTGGTTCAACTAACAGTAGTAACTGTTCCGTTTCAAAATATATCAAAATCTACAAGTTTTCTCTGTATTAACACCTAGTTATCATATTGCATATCACCACACACACACACACACACACACACACACACACACACACACCATGAAAAAAAGGTTTTAACCTGGAGTTAGCGGTAAGAAAGAGGACGGACGGACACCAAACCAAGCGGCCAAGTTTGTATTTCCAGAAAACTTGCAAAAAAACAACAAGAACAAAAAATTCAGTACTGCAATTACAAAACAAGTTTGATTCGTTTTTTTTTTTAAATCTTAAATTAAGATTAAAAGTCGCAGAACGAATATTAATGGATGCTGCCATGTAGCGAAGTGATGTGACGTCACTATCACAGTCCTGAAAGAGCCGTGAAAACACGAGACTTCGCTTCCATGGGTAAGATGAGGGACCTAGGCTCACTTCACACGCTCAATGCATGTCCACAATTTCAACATGGAATCCGGCACTGTCCTGCACAACTCTGAACCCCAATATACCACAGACATGAAGAGCTGCTTCGAGTTTCCGTGGAAGTCCCATCGACGAACAATGAAGAGTGAAATTTTTTTTTTTATTTATTTATTTTTTTTTTTATTAATGTTCTTCTCTCACGAGGTTCGCCGGTACCCCCATTGGAAGTCGTCCACTTTGGGCAGAATTCCTGCGTCTCTCAAACTCAATACTCACGCCTGGCATGCTTCATAATCTTCAACAGACTTTCGTGGGCGTTGAACACGAAAGCAGCTTTTCTTAACTGCCGTTTGAAAGTCTTGGCCGAACGCTTTGTCCTGCAGCGTTTTGTTCTCCAAGACGGCAAGCCGTAATAGTGACGACATTTGGGGGGGGTAATTTGATTTGTAAGTGGCGACAGCAAGGAGTGCTTGAACAGTTGAAAATTTTGCGCATGAAGGTGAATTTATTTATATTATATGGATTGACGGAGTGTGTAGAGGGGTGGAGGCATAAAGATCTTCCCGCAAAGTGAACGTTTCTGGGCCAGTTCATCTTCAGACTTGATGTCTCCTTCAATAACTTTAGTTCGATGCCGTATGTGGGCAAGGACAGTGGAAATACACGTGACTTAATGGAAATACACGTGACTTAATGGAAATACACGTGACTTAATGGAAATACACGTGACTTAATGGGAAATACACGTGACTTAATGGACCATTTGTGTTACTACTACACCATGTGTACGACGCAGAGCTTTGAGAGCGAAACGCGCAACAGAGGACAGAAAAAAACGCCGGATCGTGTAGACTGTATTTGCACATCAAAACAGAAAAACCATTGCAACTGTTCGAGTTAGGCAATATTGTATCTTGAGGGCTGCTGGACTGAGATCTCTCTCTCTCTCTCTCTCTTCTCTCTCTCTCTCTCTCTCTCCTCTGAGCGGCTCAGGCTCTGACATTGGCAGCTTCGAGTAAAAAAAAAAAAAGGAATTGTAAAGTATTTAGGGCATGAGCTTGTATCCATGTACTCGGACCTCAGTTTCGCTAGGCAGACGAAGTGAAGGAATGTGAATTATGCGACATGTGTATGGGTCGTTGTCCTATCTTCTTTAGGTCTTTCTTGACGTCCAGACTCTTGTGAAATACAGAATAGTGTCTGTGTGCATATGTGCGTATCTGTGTGTGTGTGTGTGCGTGCGTGCGTGCGTGCGTGTGTGTGTTTGTGTGTGATCTCTGCTTTGTTATCCTGCAGCTCGATATTCGTTGCGCGCATGCGTCACGTCGACAGTGACGTAGTGTCTGTAGTTGCGGGATTGACAATCCCCACACAACACAGTCGGAAAAGGCCGAACGTATGCCTGTGTTATAAATCAGCAGCATAGGAACTGTACGCTTCTTAAAGTTATTTAACTGAGATTTTTTAAATCTAGATTCTGTCCACGTATAACGTTCTTCGTCGTATATGTATGTGTTCCCATCTCTCTCTCTCTCTCTCTCTCTCTCTCTCTCTCTCTCTCTCTCTCTCTCTCTCTCTCTCTCTCTCTCTCTCTCTAGATGATAATGAATCTCATACTATGTGCCTATTCTGTGTGTGTGTGTGTGCGTTCGTGTGTGTGCGTGCGTGTGTGTGTTCGCGTGTGTGCGTGCGTGCGTGTGTGTGTGGGTCTGTGTGCTGTGTGGATGCGTGCGTGTGTGTGCGTGTGCGTGCGTGTGTGTGGGGGGGGGGGTGGGTGTGTGTGCGTGCGTGTGTGTGTGTGTGTGTGTGTGTGTGCGTGCGTGTGTGTGTGTGTCTGTGTGCGTCTTCTCTCTGTGTGCTGAGGCCATCCTCAGTCAGTGATCTCCTCGTAACAATCTTTCCACATCGTTTACCCTCAACGCCCCCCCCCCCCCCCCCCCCCCCCTCCCCCTCTCACGTCTTTCCCCCCTTCTCTTCTCCTCCGCAGCACACTCACACATTACGAGTCCGAATACACTGTGCCGTCATCCAAGCCGGCCTGTCACTGTCCCAATGTGACGAGTCCGCAGACGCCCGTGAGACTGCTCCCACCTGAAGAGACCCTGCGCTGAAAGTACTGATGACCTCGATGATAGAGCTGTTCGGGGGGAAAAAAGAACCGGGGGAAGGAGAGTCCTGTCTTTCACAGGTAAATAAGAGTGACTTTTTTCTCTGTTGATGGGTCAAACAAACAGGTCTTAAGATCAAGTATTTGATTCAAAGTGCTCGCTAGGGTCACGATCAGAAATCCGACAGTCTTCATCAGGCTACAGGCGCACCGTTTCTCATCCATGTGTGTCAGCATTGTCTCTCCATTAAACTGTTAAAGCTGAATGATGGGTCAAAATTTTCTTTGGGCGTGCCCCTCCTCGGCATCTGTTCCATGAAAACGGAGAGGTCACCCTCGCTGAATGCAATCGCCCACACTGATTACCTCCCTTGCAAATTTCTGAACATCGTCAGTTCGTACGTCGAGGACCAGTAACCACAAAGGACCCAGCTCCAGTAGGACCACGTCAGCCACGTCCCTGCGATGACCAGCCCCATGTATTTGCAGACATCCAGCAGCGCGAGGTAACCCCGGGCACGGGTGCTGAGGGGAAATGGGGCAGTTTCATCTGCATCAGGTTG
>JADBJO010002544.1:267500-295000 GCA_016801955.1 Conus betulinus
GAGAGAGAGAGAGAGAGAGAGAGAGAGAGAGAGAGACGCGTCACCAAAAATACCACGTGAATTAAAGTCCATTTTCAGATAACAACCGCAAGAAAATTTACGAAATTCACCGAATCAAGCAGTTGAATATGTATATGAATATATGCATATAAAAAGACATACATTAAGATATAAATGAAGAAACAGGGACAACCTTTATGCAACCTAATCTCTGATCATTTTTTTTTCGTTTAAAATACACCTCATCTTCCACACAAATAATATAAGGAGATCATTGAAAGGCTAAATGATCATAGATGAAATCGGTTCTGAGTATTATATAACGCTGCCCTCTGATTGGTAGAGGAAGTGGGCGGTATTCTCGATCTCACGCGCCCGGGCGAAACGGCGCAAGACAACGTACTCACACAGGGGCGAGATACAAAAGGGATGAATCGGAATTTCCGCCAAAACGGGCTTTAGAGTTTATCGGTTAATTCAGTTTTAACTTCCCACGAAGGTGCCCGGGTGGCTTAGTGGTAAGCATCGAGGTAGCATTTCAGACGATGGTAGTTCAACTTTTGCTGACTTCGAACATCTTTGTCATATACTCAATTTAAAACAAACATATAAACAAAGGTGAAAAAAACACAGAAACTTATCCGGCTCCATATCAAAAACATTTTCTTATGTATCCCAGAAAGATCTCAACATTCTCAAGACATGACCAGACTGATCCGATGCTAACACCGACTCCTAGTTTTGAAGAGCTCTGCAGGACGACTCCTACCTCTTCCCTCCACTCCCCCCCCCCCCCCTCCCCCTTCTTAATCTTAATCTTCCCCCTTCATCCATCCGTCTCACCTCCTTAACACCCAGTCTCTCCGTCTGTCGTGTCACTTGAGATGGGTTTGCACGTTAAATCTGAATCTAATTCCCACTTCAGGCGATATCAACAGGGTGTGTGTGTGTGTGTGTGTGTGTGTGTGTGTGTGTGTGTGACAGACAGACAGACAGACTGACTGACTGACAAACAAACAGACAGACAGACAAACGGACAGACAATCCGAATGCCAGCCTGCAATGCGAATGCCAGTAATTCATTCAATTGGCCTCTTAGGATGCGGTAGCCTGAGTGATCAAATCATGACAGGAGCAGTCATTGCAAAGTCCCACAGCAGTTCAGCAGTTATCAAACGTCAAATCAAATAACTTAAAAACAAGAGAGAGAGAGAGAGAGATGATTCTCTAACAAACATTGCATTGGGGTTTAATTTAAGGATACAGGCCTTCCAACGTGGCGTCTCTTTTACCAACAGTCTGTCCGAAGGAATCACCAGACACCAAGTGTGGATTGCCGCTCAAACTGTCCACGCAGGCGTGCGCCACTTTGCACGCCCCACTAAAGTTAACCTAGTCATTCAATTCCTCTCTTTCAAACCTTTTCCTCGCCCACTCGCTTTTCATCCCAACCCCCCTCTCCTGCGCAACTTTTGACCCGCTACGACTCTATTGTCACTCCGCCCCCCCCCCCCCCCCCCCCCCCCTCCTCACTTCTACTCCACCCTCCCTTTCCTCTCTCCTTTACCGTTAATAAAAAAAAAACGTGAATGTAGTTCTAGGCTGCTTTAAACTGGCGGTGCTGTTTCCAACGGAAGACTACTTTCTCGGTGTGTGTGTGTGTGTGTGTGTGTGAGAGAGAGAGAGAGAGAGAGAGAGAGAGAGAGAGAGAGAGTGAGTGTGTGTGTGTGTTGTGTGTGTGTGTGTGTGTGTGTGTGTGTGTGTGTGTGTGTGTGTTCATATATACTAACAGCATTCAGTTAGCATCCCAGGTTGAAAAAGAGATTGTGCATACACAAAGGGAAGCGACAACATCATTGGCTTCAGAGATAAAAAGCATTGGGAAAAGACCATCTCTCTCTCTCTCTCCCTCTCTCTCTCTCTTATATATATATATATATATATATATATATATATATATATATATATTATATATATATATATGTGTGTGTGTGTGTGTGTGTGTGTGTGTGTGTGTGTGTGTGTGTGTGCAATACATCGTGAAAGTAACAAAAGAACTACAATAGGGAGACGAAACAACCAGACAGACAACAGAACAGATGGCACAAAAGGCGTGCAGCAGATTGGGTGCGGTTGTGCTGGGGCGTGGGGAACAGGCCGAAAGGGTGGGCAAGCGGATCGGGTGAACTGAAAGAGCGAGTGTGTGTGTGTGTGTGTGTGTGTGTGTGTGTGTGTGTGTGAACATCTTGAAAGAAAGAAGACAGCGAGCACGAAGCCATAGGCTCAAATCAGCCAAGACGCTTTTCAAGTCTATACATAGATTATTTACAGACAATCCGTCTAGGCCTGTCTTGACAAATAACTACCCGTTATATGTCTTAAAGTAGCCTCTTTCTCTCTCCTCGCCTCTCAGGTGTTTGTGTGAGTGGTTGTTTGAACACTGCGTGTAGAATATATACAATTAAGTAGTGACACAAGAGACTGGGCGTGGGAGGGAGGGGCGGGAAGGGAGGTAGGGAAGGGGATTGAGACTTACGGGGGGGGGAGGGGGGGGGGGGGGGGGGGGGACAGGGCACAGAGGCGGAGCTCTAGCAGAATGCAGTTCGCTTTCATGGACAAACTCGTATGCCTTTTTTTTATGCCCAAATATGGTATGAGTATGACCAATCCTATCAGAGGGTGTCTACAAAAAAAAAGGGGGGGAAAATCAAAAGAAAAAGCATGGGCAAGGGTGTGTGTGTGTGTGTGTGTGTGTGTGCGTGCCTCTGTGTGTGTGTGTGTGTGTGTGTGTGTGTGTGTGTAACCCTTTCTGTATGGTGAAATCAGTAGAAATGACTGCACTAACTTCCGACCTTGGTCTGCGAGTTTGCTATCCTAGCCACCTACTCATCCAATCCATGCCTATCGTGGCCTCGCCTGGCTCAAGAAGAGCCAAGGGTTACACGGGATGCCAGATATTCGACCGAATGGACAAGACGGGTCGTGTAAACGTGACTTTTGAGACGATCTTCTCTCGTGTCTTGCAACGACCATCGCACATGAGTTGTCGCCCGTGGGTGGGTGGGTGAGCGGCTTCTCCCTAAGACGACCATCAACGTGATGTCAAGACTTCCCCCCCCCCCCCCCCCCCCTCCCTCCCCCGCCGCTCCATTACCACCAACAGCCCCCCCACCCCCTTGCCCCCAACTTAAACCTCGCCCTGTTCCCATCTCTATCGTCCATGTATGGGTATGAGGAACGAATTAGGGCGTGGGAGGGATTTCGCCCAATCGCGCTGCGGGCAGGGAGAACTGTCTCCCTGGTGTGGGTGCGCTGACGTAATGTCAACAGGTGAGGGCTGACTTCAAAGGCAGTGAGTAGCTTTGAAAGGTAAGGAAGGCGCGGGGGGGGCGGAGGCTGGGGTTAAAGGGCAGAGAGAGACAGAGACAGGGATAAGAGAGACACACAGACAGACAGACAGAGAGAGAAAAAGAGAGA
Source organism: Conus betulinus (assembly GCA_016801955.1). Lineage (NCBI taxonomy): Eukaryota > Metazoa > Mollusca > Gastropoda > Neogastropoda > Conidae > Conus > Conus betulinus. The sequence goes on from JADBJO010002544.1 coordinate 270,978, forward strand.
GTCTCCCATTCCCGTTTCGCCTTCTCTTTTATGGTACCGCCCGCCTCAGAGTCTTTTTGGGACCCCTTGTTCCGTTTTGCCACCTCCCCAATACTCCCGTTTGGCCAGTACTGGTCAGAATAGCGCAGGCAATGGCAGCGTTAACAAAACTGAAGCAATTTGGCATGACAAGAGCATCTCCTTTACATCAGATACCAGTTTCATCCATCCATTGGTCATCTCTGCGAACATGAATGAAACCCGGAGAGTCACTGGACTAAGACGAAGCCAGACCTTGGAGATGAACTGTTACCGCAAAATCACAAACTTTTTTTTTTCTTCAAAGACAGCCTAACAAACAAGGGTCTGTAACGGAGTCACGTGAGCCATTGGACCTTAGGACGACATGCTAAGCAGCAGTGAGAGGAAGATGATCAAATGATACAGGGGTTTCAACAACAGCCGGCGTGGTAGGTACCTTCAAGGCACAAGTGCTAGAAGGACGAAGAGAGAGACAGAAGAACATGCAGGAGGAGCACATCGGGGAGAGGACAGAGCAGGAGGGAAGCTTTCAGGAAGCCATCATGGGTGCATCAACAACATCTACCCAAGGTTTACAAAACAGGTGAGCCAAGACATTTCCCGACACGATCAGCAATCTCCCTCATGTCCTTGAACTAATTTCGACATCGGAGAGGGCAGCTGAACCGGTGTCATTTATCAGGGCTCTGCAAATCAGAGGCTGCAAGTGTTCGGAGGAAATCATCCGGTCCTTCATCCAAGGTAGGAAGGTGAGAAGGGCTATGTTATAGCTTGAAAATTCAAAGCTTTTTTTGTACTGAAGAGTGATTCTGGAAGGGAAATCACAATCACTATGTGGATTCCTAGTGTAGCTGTTTTTTTTTTTTTTTTTTTTTTTTTTTTCTTTTTTTTTTTTTTTTTTTTTTTTTTTAAGTAAGAACGCATTTTCGTCCAAATAGGATCCGGGTTGGGCTGTCTGTCAAGGTTTAGGAAGCGCGAGAAATGTAGATGGCAAATTTACCAGACTGTTTGTAAGACTGGAGATTCGATTACATTACAGTCCATGGTGTTTTCTAGTAAAGGTATCCAAATTCAGCCTGTTTTGGGGCAAGCTATTCCGCAGAGGACAAAAAGCTGGTTCTCCCAAAGCCGGTTACCTGTTCTAAACGTCTGGAGCAGAACCACCACACCCGTCGATGTGCCAAAAGGACATCGTTCATCATGTGGTCAAACAACCGGTCCAAAACAGCCGATAATCTGTGTGTTGAATTTTTTTTTTTCAGATTCCCCTACTGAGGAGGAAAGGAGAAGGAGACAAGATGCAGAGAGAGACAGACAGACAGACAGACAGACAGACAGACAGAGTCCCACCCGATGACAGTTAGAGAGGACAAGACCGTCAGCTCCAAGGCAGTAAGCAGCAAAGAGTGTCAGGCCAAGCTGTCCTTCTCCTTACGACTTCAAAACCCTTTTTCAGCACTGTAAGAAGACTGTGCAGCATCTGAGAAGGAGGCCAGCTCTTAATGTGATCGATAACGGGGAGGGGGAGCAACTGAAGACAATAGACCATCTGACCAGCAAGGTCTTCCACAGTGCGGCACTGAGGCACGTCATCGAAATGGAGGACGGCGCGTACCTCTTTGAACAATATGTACAGTCATGACCCCATTTAGTTAACAGACGATCAATCCGGAATCAGGATCATATTTTGCACACCCTTAAGCATTTCATTAGGGATAACCCCACTCAATAAACAGAGAATAAACAGGGAATCAGAACCTTATATTGCACAACACCCTCATAAGCATGCTATTTTGATGGACAAGCTTCATGTTTAGTCCTTCAATGTAGATTTCTGACTATAGCAGACGCACCGTTTTGCATCATACAAGGAACTACAAGTGTAGTTTAGTTTGTTTACGAGAAGCCCATGTATCTGAGAATGACGCACTACTCAAATCGGAAACTACAGTGGAGCAGAAGGTTATTTCGTACTGAGGGCACGGGGGCCGGAATAGCTCAGTGGTAGAGCGCCGGACTCGTAATCTTGAGGTTGAGGGTTCGAATCTCTGCCGGGCCGTTTCGGTACAGGGGGATTTTTCCTCGGAGTTAACATTGGTTCTGACTCCATTTCCCATCCAATCCTTCGAATGAGCTATAAACCGAGATTCCGTGTGTGAACGCACGCATAACATCTTGCACACACATGAATCCCATCACCAACTTTCGGAAGAGAAGGCCAGCTTGGCTGTTGGTTGATGGATGACACGTTACATATCGCATGCACCTTCCCCGAAGATGGAGCAGGGCTGCCTTAATGGCGGGATTTAAAAAAAAAACGGTCATACACACAAAACTCCACTCTCTTTGTTGGGTAGATGGGATCAACCCTTGCCTGTCTCTACAGGGAGTGTCCGCAGGAGTGTCAGCCTGCGTACGCAAAATAATAATAATAGTATAATAATAAATAAATGAAATAATGAGGGCACGTAAATGAACACGTCCACGAGAACTAAAAGTCAGACAAGGCTGATAGCAAAACAGATTTTGAGTCGGCTTTATAAAGCAGTTTTGGTGATTTCAGTTGAAGATTTGGATTGACAGATGTTAATGGTGTGAAAGAAGATGGTGATTTGTGTGCCTGTTTGCTTGCTTGTTTATTCAAACTGCAACACTACAAAAAAAATGGGCACTGAATTCGGTCAATCGAACGGTGTGTCATTGAGTTATTGTTATCAATAGCAGCCACATCATCTTTAGTACAGTAGTGAGAACGGGATTGAATTTTGAACTTTCTTTTCATACAGAGCCTTAAACCATCAACTTGTGAAAGGAAATAATCACGGGCATCGTTTTCCCATACAGCAGGTCATGACCCAGAGCAAAGTTCCTGGGAATGTGCAGGCTGATCCTCTGGCAAAGATTTGCCGTAGGGAAGAACAACCCAGCAACAGCGTCATCAACAGCGCGAGGCGAAGTATCTTCAGGGCACTCACCACACGCCAGACATGTCCAGGAACGACAACCCCCCCCCCCCCCCCCCTGATGACCAAGCAGAGAGCGACGGAGTGAGGCGCCGCACTGGACACCGCGGAGTGGACTGTCCGTCATACCTACTGGACGCGGACACTCTGCCCTCTCCAGTCTCTTCCTGTGTGGACAGGAAGACCTGACAGCGGAGCCTGTGTTCCGGACATGGCCCCCTCCTTGAAACAGCAAGATGGGGTGTGTGGCCACTGGCCACGGATGGCCACACGCCACAATTAGGATTCTGTACCAAAACACTGTACAATCCATGCGAGAGTTCTGAGCGTAACATGAACTATAGCCAGAGACTGATGTTAAACTGAAAATAGATCAAATGAACACCACCCACCACCACCACCACCCCCCCCCCCCCGGCCCCCATCCACACACACACACACACATCCCCCCCTTTCAATCATGTCGCTTATTTTCAGGAATTTCTACTGATGACATAATTTACATTCTAGAAATGCGCGCGAGTTACCATTCAGCTGACGTCACATTTCAAGCCTTTGCACCTAATGTTTTCGCCGGGTAGTCCTCTCAAAAATAGTCCCATTCCTTTGAATCTAATCTATCTGTCTGGAGTCACCTGGCATGTACTTTGATGGGCATATGAAAGAAAAGAAGGAGAATCAGACATGAGAATTCTGAAAACTAGTGTGCCTGTCTGTTTATATTCGACTCCTTTGGTAAGGCCATGGCACATGAAAGTTTGGTATGCGACCGGCTGTTACCAGAAGATGGAGAATGCAGCACTATCTATCACACAGTCTGGACTTGTGATGTAGTCTGCAAACGCCAAGAAGGAGAAGAAGAGTGTTTTGTGTCTTGCCTGAAGAAGACCTAAGAGGTCGAAACGCGTCGTTTTTTTTTGGTCTTGTGATTCGTTTGTCTACGTTTTCTTGGCGGTTCGCTGTTAATTACATTTCAAATTTGTTTAGATTTCCACCTGCAGTCGCCTCATTTTGCAACTAGAGATTACTTGTTTTGTTATTGTTGGTTGTTTTTTTTTTCTACCATGTTCTCTTCATTCAAAGTAACTGTTCACATTCAACATTGACAGTTTAAGGTAGCCTGTTTCTTTCCGTGGATCATCATCGATCAAGTCAGTCACATCTACAGATTTAAGGAAGTTGTTCTTCCTACCACTACCACGCTACCTTTATCATCGGCCCCCCCGGCCCCCCCCCCCCCCCCCCCCCTCTGTCTCTCTCTCTCTCTCTCTCTCTCTCTCTTCTTTCTTCTTCTTCTTCTTCTTCTTCTTCTTCGCCCCCACACCCATTCTCTCTGTCCTTTCCCTCTTTATCCCATCTTTCCAATTCTCTCTCTCTCTCTCTCTCTCTCTCTCTCTCTCTCTCTCAACAGCTGTGACGAAAGGCCAGTGTCTGTAGCAAACTGGGCTGAGTTAATCCACCTACTCAGGCAAGCGTTCCCCAGTGCTTCACTGCAGGCCTCCTCCATTCTTCCTCCCCTTGGTCACACACCCCTTAAGGACATGGCGCGTCACGATCCACGGCCAATCTTCGCCTCTCCTGCCGTCAAGAGGGGGTCAGTTACTTAGACAACACCCCCTCCTTCCTCGCCAGATCTGGGGCGCCAAAGAAAGCCATGTACCGAGACAGACTGCACCCCAGTTCATATAGCTGCAAAGTCCTTGCCTCCAACATCTGTCCCACTAACTACAAGACCCAAGCCTCCAACTGCATCAGTCCCGATTTCCCAGCGAACACTCCCCAAAATCCCAACTCTCGCAGTGTCTATAATACACTAGGTAGGCATCAACGCCCTACAAAACAACCCCTTCTACAATCCCCCACCCACATGTATTCTTTTTCCTCCCCAGTGGATAGAAATGACAAACAGCAATGTAAAGAGTACAGAAACGTGACCTGCACCCTCCACCCACATAGCACATCACCCCCTTCCATGTCCAAACCACACACTAGCAGCAACCAACACACCCCACCTCCAAACACATCTCAGCTGCAACCTCACAACCCATCTTGGCTACAATTTCACAGCACAGCGCAACTACCACCCTCTAATACCCCATACAATCCACCAACTCCAGACAATGCCCACCTTACACTTCCCAACACAACAGTCCTTCAACCACCCAACACATTACACTTCCAGCCCCCCCCACCATCACACACATCCCACAGCAGCCAGTACAACCCCCTAGCCCTCTACATCCATTTGCTGTTCAGTTGCTGAACACAATGACCGCTCAGTTCCTGTCACAGCAATACCAAGCAGCTCCTCTCCCCATGGCCTCATTTAAGTAAATTAACATGTCGCCTGTATGCATCCCTATATATTCGTATATCATTGCTTGATCACCGTCTCTGCATATGTTTATATCCACTCCATATCACATAGGTGTGTAGTGCGATATGCTAATTCATCATCTATGTGCGATATGCTAATTCATCATCTATGTGCTATGTGTGTGTGCGCATATCTAATGGTTGTGAGCGTGCATATGTTTATCTCCACTTCATATCACATAGGTATGTAGTGCGATATGCTATTAATTTTCATCATCCATGTGCTATGTACGTATGCGCATATCTAATTGTTTTGAGCGCATATCTAATGGTTTTCTACATACGCGTGTGTGGGCACACACACGTGTGTGTGTGTGTGTGTGTGTGTGTGTGTGTGTGCGTGTGTGTGTGTGTGTGTGTGTGTGTGTGTGTGTGTGTGTGTGTGTGTGTGTGTGTGTGTGTGTGTGTGTGTGTGTGTGCGCGCGCGCGCGCGCGCACGCGTGCGTGTGGGGGTGTATGTGTAAATCTATGTGTATTTGTTTGTTTGTTCGTTTCCTTGTCTGGCCTGCTGTAGTCTGTCGGGTGCCTGTCAGATGCATTGCATACTATTATATACGAGTTATTACTCTTTATCTCAAGAAGTGCGTTCTGTGGTGGTGTTGACAAACAAAAACTGGTGCGTCGACATCGAAGTGCTGCCACTCAGTGTTTAAAAAGACAGGGCAAAATGTGCTGACGTTGGGAGTGTTGTAGACAAACAAAAACTGGTGCGTCGACATCGAAGTGCTACCACTCAGTGTTTAAAAAGACAGGGCAAAATGTGCTGACATTGGGAGTGTTGTAGACAAACAAAAACTGGTGGTGCGTCGTCATCGAAGTGCTGCCACTAAGTGGTTAAAAAGACGGAAACAAAACGTGCTGACATTGGGAGTGTGACGCGTGCCCGTATTGAGAGACTATACGAGTCATATATAGACCATACTCATTATTCTTTGCCTTTGAACATTGTTTACCTTTTTTGTATGTGTTGTTGCACAATTGTTTGTAACTTTAACTTTTGCTTGTTTCTCATGTCATTATCATTTTGCATTGAAGATTGTTCTGTTGTGTGTGTACTATACGGACACAATTGTGTTTGTATTTAAGTAAAACAAAGAGAAAAAAGGTTCCCTATAGAAAAGAGACTGAACAAAGCCTCTGCAGCAGGAGACTTCTGCAATAACTACTATTTACTACGAGCGAGGCAATATTGTGCATTGCCAACTCGTAGTTACAAGTGCGACTACGTGACTTGTGTATTTGTGTCCGAGTGGCTTTTTTCCCACTTGTTTTCATTTTGGGTTGTTGGTCTTTGCTTTGTCTTAAGTTTCATTTTACCTTTTATTACCTCTTCTTCTGTCCCCTTAATCATAATTTTGCTTTAGAAGTACTTCCTTTGTGTGTATCTCTTCATTGCAGAAAAAGTGTTTCCATAAGAATACCATCTGACCGAGGAGCGTACGGACATATAGTGTGAAGATTTTCTTGTCTTCTCATTCGTTCTAGTTTCCTAAAGTTGTTACGGTGTGTAAACCAACCCCATTTTCCCTCTCTTTTATGTGCTTTTATTGTGTTCTCTGACTATACAAATCTTAACGACAGTTAACGTGCAAAATCGTCGTCTCCTATAATCATCACATCAATATACAACTAGAAATGAACAAGAACCAGTCTGCGTGGCCATGTAAAGTAGGACTTCGAATCTGTCACCTTAATATCCAACATGCAGTCAATAAGACATCAGATATATCAACACTGATTTGGAATCATGGTAAACCCTTTCATATATTTTAGGACTCTCTGATCCAGATTAACTGCACACATTAGCGACAATGATGTAACAATTCCTGGATATAACACAATCCGAAAAGATCCTACACAAGCGAAAGAGACGGGTCTTCTTATCTACATCAGCGAAACCCTTACCTTCAAACGACTTCTACACCTAGAAAGTAAAAATGTAGAATGTGTCTGATATAGAAGTTAAGCTGAAAAGAAAACCCTTCCCATTTGGTTGGATTCTGCTACAGGAATCCATCTCAAAGAGTAAACTGGGTCGACAATTTATTACGATGATGGATGCAGTCTCGCTAGAATCCAAGGAAATCATTTTACTTGGAGACTTTAACATAGACCTTCTAAAAGTGCAAAAACCAATGGACGCAAGCATTCAATCTATTTAATCTACACCAACTCATCGAATCTCCAACGAGAGTCACCCCAAACTCGAAGACACTTACTGACCATGTTTATGTTTCAGATAACACTAACATAGCAGAAGCCTGCGTCCCTGTTCTAAACTGTAGTGACCATTACCCAATTTGTGTCACATGGTCCAAAAAAGGAGTAAAAAATCCCCAAACGGGACACAAGACAATAACCTACCGTTGCTTACAAACTTTAACGACCAAGACTTTCTGCATGACTTGCTTAACTCAAATCTCTCTTCAGTTTTTGACATAACTGATCCAGATCTTTCTGTTGAATTTTGGACCAAAACATTTACAGAAATATATGATAAACACGCCCCTCTAAAAACGATTAGAGTACGGCATGATCCTAAACCGGCATGGTACACTAAAGAGTTACAGGAGGCAGGTTACCTTAGAGATCTGCTTAAACAACATGGCTATGAAGAAGAATCTAGAAAACTGAGAAATGCAATAAATTCACAGAAGCGCAGAGAAAAAAACAAAATATTATCGAGAACTAGTATCATCAAATCAGAACCCAAAATTAGTATGGAGAGCTATTAACGAGCTTACAAACAATAAATCTTCTTCAAAATCAACTGTAATTAAAGACATCTCTGTCGAACAGCTAAACACGCACTTTTGCACTATAGCTAATAAAATTGTCACGACAGATTCTTCCAAATCAAACGATCTTCAAAAACTGAAACAATATTGCGAAGATAAAAACATCACGTCTGAACTTTATATTCCACCAATAACAGTCTTTGAAGTTTATCACTACCTAACGCACCTAAAACAGTCAGGTACCTGCGGGGTGGATGGCGGCCTAGACGGGAAAATCCTCAAACTATCAGCTCCAGCAATTACAGATACATTAACATACGTCTTCAATTTATGCATAGACAAAAATCATTTTCCCGACAGTTTCAAAAAAGCAAAAGTCATTCCTATCCACAAGGCAGGTGACAACTCAGACCCTGCAAACTACAGACCAATCTCAATCATTTCCTCTATTTCCAAACCTTTGGAAAAACACATGAACAAACACATACTACACCACCTTAATACATACCATTTGCTTCATCCAAGACAGTCCGGGTTTCGACACAACCATTCATGCCACACAGCCCTAATCAACTTAGTTGATGACTGGCTAAATAGCATTAACAACAACAGATATTGTGGTGTCCTATTCATCGATTTCAAAAAAGCATTTGATGTGATAGACCAACCTTCTTCTTAGAAAATTAAAATTGTATGGCTTATCCACAAAAAACTCTTAAGTTTTTTCAATCATATCTCGCAAATAGGCAACAATGTGTGAAAATCAATACAACTACCTCTTCATTTCAAACACTTTCCTATGGCGTCCCACAAGGCTCTATCCTGGGTCCCTTACTGTTCACAATTTACATCAATGATCTACCACTCCATATCACATCCGCATGTGAACTCTTTGCAGATGATACAACAATACACACAAATCATTCCGATGTTACTGTTCTTGCACAAACTTTACAAGAAAGTGCGAATGACCTCGTAAAATGGACTGAACTAAATCACATGTCGCTTCACCCTCAAAAAACTAAATCCATGCTTATCACAACCAGGCAAAAAAAAGACAAAATCTCACTATTAAGTTTCCTCCTGTACATCTGAAAGATGAACCTGTTGAACAGGTAACATGCCTCAAAGTGCTAGGAATAACAATTGATAACAACATTAGTTGGCAATATCAACTCTCCAAAATCAAACGCTTCCTCGACCTGCATTCACGCAAGCTCTTTTTTCAGTCTCATATTCAATCACACATAGACTATGGATCTACTCTATGGGACTGTGCTAGCGCTAACACCCTCAAACCATTACTAAGCCTACACAAGCGAGCACTCAAATTAGTCCTCCTAAAAACCAGTAGTCTTCTGGACTCGGACTATAAAAAGATTCAGGTTCTCCCTTAAGTCTGAGATTAGAATACAACAAAGGGATCGTAATGCACAGGATTGTGTCTGGGAAGGCACCCACCACATTAGTTCACAGATTCTCGATAAATTCCTCAAGAACTCTACCCAAACTTCATGTCCCTGTTCCTAGAATTGACTTATTCAAATCCAGTTTAACATATTCAGGTTCCTGTCAATGGAACTCGCTCCCTGAATCAACCAAACAACACCAATGCATATCAACCTTCAAACACCATTATTTCAACCATCTCATCTGCCAGTATTTGCATACTCCGCCATAAAATCCACCACCAACCACCACCCCTCTCTTTACCTTATGTATGAGCCTGTCTAATTAGAAAGTGTTTTGTATTTGAAATGCACATCTTCTGTTTAGTAAGTATGTCTTATGTGAGTGTGTGTGTGTGTGTGTGTGTGTGTGTGTGTGTGTGTGTGTGTGTGTGTGTGTGTGTGTGTGTGTGTGTGTGTGTGTGTGTTTCCTACTATCTGTTGCCCTCTTGTCATATGTCGTTATGCTTTTATTCTCATGCGACTCTCTCTCTCTCTCTCTCTCTCTCTCTCTCTCTCTCTCTCTCTCTCTCTCTCTCTCTCTCTCTCTCTCTCTCTGATTCTCCTGTAATGACTTGATGACTTGATATATTATCTAGATGACATCCCCCACCCCTACCCGTGGTGACTGGGCTATCATTATGCATCCGCCCCCCTCCATTTATGCTTTTTTTTTTTTTTTTCCCTGGTGCGTCAAAATCGATTGTCTTACATCTCCTTGTTGTTTTTTGATTGTTAGATTGTTCTAAACATGCTCTTTCCCACACCCACTCTCGCCTCTTCTCCCTCTCTCTATCGTCGTTCCCTGCACTCCTTTCGCTTATGCATCTCTCTCTCTCTCTCTCTCTCTCTCTCTCTCTCTCTCTCTCTCTCTCTCTCTCTCTCTCTCTCTCTCTCTTGCACACAAGTGCCTTCAAGTACATCCTCTCCTTGTTCTCATCTTCTTATCATGATTTTGCTCATAATATGATATGTATTGTTTCATTATTTTTAGTCAGCTCTTACGCATTTTCATGCTTTATGAAACAAATGATTGTATGTTGTGCCCTTTTTTTTACTCTCTCTCTCCTCTCTCTCTCTCTCTCTCTCTGTCTGTCTGTCTATCTGTCTGTCTCTGTCTGTCTCTCTCTCTCTCTCTCTCTCTCTCTCTCTCTCTCTCTCTCTCTCTCTCTCTCTCTGCGCGAACGCGTGCGTGTGTGTGTGTTCGAAATTATGTACATACTTTGTCAAATTCATTTTACCGTCTATTTTTTATACATACTAATTGTTGTACGTCTTAGTACATTTCCATTTCAAATTATTACATTTTATGCTTAATTACTACCTTCAGTTTCTGTTGTTCCCTTTCTTTCCTCTCATCTCTCTCTCTCTCTCTCTCTCTTCTTTTTTTTTTTTTTTTTCCCACTTATGTTTATTGACAAACTGCTTATATGATGTTCACACCCCTTCACAAGGGGCCGTGGCCTATTGTGAATAAACTCATCCGAATCCGAATCCGAATCCGAATCTCTCTCTCTCTTTTTTTTCCCCCCCCCCCCTCCCCCCCCCCCCCCCCCCCCCCCAAATTCCATCTCACGTTGCTAAATACCTTCTACGTATTTCATGTCTTACGAAAAATGATTACATGTTGTGACTTGCTCTCTCTCTCTCTCTCTCTCTCTCTCTCTCTCTCTCTCTCTCTCTCTCTCTCTCTCTCTCTCTCTCTCTCTCTCTCTCTCTCTCTCTCTCTCTGTGCGTGCGTGCGTGCTTGTATGTGTGTGTTCAAAATTAAGTACGTACTTTGTCATATTCATTTTACTGTCTGTTGTTATACATGCTAATTTTTGTATGTTGGGGTACATTTCCAGATATTTCCCAAGCTCAGCCCACCTCCCACCCCCACTCTCTCCTTCCCCTTCATTATTATTATTTTCATTTTTATCTATTAATTTTATTTGTTTGTTTATTATTGTTTTATGCTATTTTTTTTCATGTTCATTTCTCTTCTATTTTCACTTGATGTTCCATTATGATTGCATGACCGCCTTGTTTGCTTGTTTGCTTTCTTACATTATTTCATTTCACTGCATGTTGTAGTCCCTACTCAGGGCGAGGACTGGATGTAAAAAAAGTACGTCAGTGCTTATCTATTATCCTCGTAGATAAAAGATTTTGTTTTGTCTTGTCTTGTCTTGTCTTCTCTCTCTCTCTCTCTCTCTCTCTCTCTCTCTCTCTCTCTCTCTCTCTCTCTCTCTCTCTCTCAGCCGGTCAATGTGCGTTCTATACGTTTAAGCCGCGAGAGTCCAATAAGGACAGAACATACGAAGGCTATGAGTAACACAGAGTCGTCCGGTTAGGCCCCAGTACCAGTAGGGCTCGCTGCAATATGTTTCCTTCATTTTCACCGTGTGGCTGATTCATGCATGCTGGTAGGAACTGGGCATAACAGCACCGGGACCTGAGGTCTTTGCACGAGTAGCGACGCTGTGGTCGATTGTGTGCGAATTTGTTATCTTTTAGGGCTGTTGTGCTTTGTGTTTGGATTTGGAACTGTGCACGATGATTTATAAAGTGTTCAAGATGAAAAGTGTAAACCCAGCAAGTTTGTGTGCTTTAATGACTGTGATATCTTTTCTGTTGAATTTGTGTGACAGTGCAGTTTCGCATTTCCAACATGGCGGACATGTAAACAATGCAGGTATGTTTTATACCCGTGAAACACTTTTAAAATTCAGACACTTAGCAGACACCAGCGCTCATCCATTTCATTTATTTCCACCAGACATTTTATCAGCAAGTTTCAAGAAACAATCAAGTAAAGACAACCAGAAAGACAGCAAATCAAGCAAGCGGAAGAGAGGACAGAGAGGGGGGGTGAACAGACTGAAGAATAACGGTACTTACACCCCCCTCCCGTCAATCGTTTTAGCCAACGTCCGATCGATCAGACCAGTTTCACAAAACAATAATTTTGATGAACTGCAAGCAAGCGTACGTCATTTAAACGAATTTAGAAATGCGAATGTGCTGTGTTTTCTGAAACCTGGCTGAGCGAAGAAATAGCAGACGACATTTTAGCTTTGGACGGACGGATTTGGTGTGCCACTGAGAATGGACAGAGACAAGCGCGTGACAGAGAAATCAAGGGGGGGGGAGGGGTGTGTATGTACGTGAGAGCGAGAAGTGGTGTAACAGTGAGAACGTTAAAGTGCGTCGTCAAGTGTGTACGCGTGACGTGGAACTTTTAGCAGTGTCACTGCGACCGAAATACCTGCCACGTGAGTTCGGGACAGCTCTTCATGACTGTTGTTTACGTGCCACCATCCGCAAATACTGTACGTGCAGCTGCAGAAATCACGGACTCTGTTCACGCTCTGCAGGCCATGTCACCCGACGCACCGTGCTTTATCCTCGGAGATTTTAATGACTGTGACCTCAATTCAAGCCTGCCTTCTTTTAAACAGTATGTGTCATGTTTTACAAGAAAGGATAAAATACTTGATTATGCTACTGTAATATACCATCTGCATACAAGTGTGTTCAGCTCCCCCCTGTTGGTCAGTCTGATCACAATGCCATTCATCTCTTGCCAGCTTACAGACCAAAAGTGAAAACACAACCTATCACTAAAAAGCAAGTGCAGTGTTGGACACAAGAAAGTGTTGATGAATTACAGGCTTGTTTTGAATGTACAGATTGGAATTTGTTTTTGAATTCTAGTTTTGACATTAACGAAGCCACCGATGTTATTTCCAGCTACATTTCTTTCTGTGAACACATGATTGTACCTACTAAAACTATCAAAATATTTCCCAACAACAAACCTTGGGTTACAAAATCTCTGAAAATAACTCTAAAATGAGAAAAAAAGAGCTTTTCAATCAGGCAATAAAAGCGATCGTAAGGTTGTACAAAAGAAACTGCAAACGGAGATTGAAGAATCAAAGAGAGCTTACAAGAGAAAAGTTGAAAACATGTTCCAGAATGGGAATATGCGAGATGCATGGAAAGAATAAAGGTTTTATCAGGTTCAGGTAAATGTTCAAACCAAAATATTAGTAACAAAAAAAACAGCAAAAGCAAAAGAACAGAAGCAATTTGCAGAAAAGCTGAACGATTTTTACTGTAGATTTGATGATAAAGATTTTAGTAAAGAATTAAAGAAAGTGAGGAAGAACTCCAAAGCAATGTTAAAAACGATGTTGATGGAAGTGATTCTGTTGTGATTGAGGAAAATGATGTTCAGTTGTTTTTCAAACGTTTAAATGTGAGAAAGGCAATGGGCCCTGATAATATCTGTGGAAAATTGTTGAAGGTGTGTGCTTCTCAGCTCTCCTATGTTTACAGTCGTTTGTTTACCTGGTCACTTAGAGAATGTATAATTCCTGTTTTATGGAAAAATGCCACTGTATGTCCTGTTCCCAAAAAAAACGCAACCCAAGCTGTTTAAATGATTACCGACCAGTTGCCCTCACATCTGTTGCAATGAAATGTCTTGAAAGAATTGTCCTCAGTTATGTTTTTAAAAGATACTACACAGTACCAAGACCCGTTTCAGTTCGCATACCAACAGAAACAGATCAACAGATGATGCCACACTCACACTTCTCCATCATGCTTTTTTCACACCTCGAAAAACCTGCCTCCTTTGTACGCATTCTCTTTATTGATTTCTCATCAGCATTCAACACCATACAACCACATCTGATGGCAAAGAAACTCATTAACATAAATGTGGGTAACAAGCTCATTCTTTGGATAATTGATTTTCTTACACAGAGGACACAGTCTGTTCGATATCAAAGTGTTGTTTCGTCTTCCAGAGTCATTTCAAACTGGCGCACCCCAGGGTACTGTTTTATCACCAGTGCTTTTTACTCTGTACACAAATGATTGTTCAGGAAGTGATTCAACTTTGTACATTAAATATTCAGATGACTCAGCACTTGTAGATCTTTCCAACTCTGATTCTGTTTACTTCAAGGAGGTTCAAAGATTTGTTGACTGGTGCGATCATAACTATCTTGATCTGAATGTAACAAAAACGAAAGAAATGTTGATTGATTTTAGAAAGAATCCAAAAGCTGTACCACCACTTTTTATCAAAGGTGCTGAAGTAGAACGTGTTGAATCATACAAATATTTAGGAACTTTATAGATAATAAGCTGAATTTTAAATCCCATGTTGAGTATGTCCACAAAAAATGTCAAACCAGATTATATTGTCTTCGCAAGCTGCGATCATTTCATGTGAATACTGACATTCTTCGGACATTTTATTCATGCTTCTTGGAATCTGTTCTAACTTTCTCATTTATGTGTTGGTATGGTGGGTTTGACTGTGAAGAGCAGAAATGTGCTTGAGAAAGTGGTGAACGTGGGAGGAAAAATCGTTGGTGAGAGACAAAAAAGTCTGAGTGAGCTATATAGGTGCCGTGTTAGTTGTAAAGCGAAGAAGATTACGTGTGACCAGACCCACGTCCTTGCAAATCAGTATGACCTTCTTCAGTCAGGACGAAGATATCGATCGGTTAAATGCAGAAGTGTCAGATTTTAAACAAAGTTTTTATCCCCTGTCCATTGATTTCTTGAACCGAGAAGATGTTTAATTGAAATCCAAATTCCTCTATGTGGTGTGTGTGTGTGTGTGTGTGTGTGTGTGTGTGTGTGTGTGTGTGTGTGTGTGGTGTATGAGTATGTGAGTGTTACGTGTGTGTGTGTGTGTGTGTGTGTGCGTGTGTGTGTATGTGTGTGTGACAGACAGACAGACAAAGAAAGAGGGAGAGGCAGACAGAATGACAGGAGCTTTGACCGACAGGCATGTAGGCTACCTTGCACACCCAAATGATGTCAACACAACGCATTGCAGCATCACATCATCAGTCAGTCTCCTCCCCTTTCCACCATTGTTGTTTGTATAATCAGGAAGTTCCTGCGTGAAGAAACGATTTCAGCAGCCATTGTCTGATCATCTGGGGCGACCGCTGATTTGCATACAAACTGCAGTATGCATGATTCACTACTCATAAGATTCTGAGATTTTGACCGTCAGTGTTGTTCCCATTTCATTGTTCTTTTAACTCATTATCGCGTTGGCAAATTGTCGCAAGCCCAAGCACGCTCTGTGTGTGGGTGGTGATGTGTGTGTGTGTGTGTGTGTGTGCGTGCGTGCGTATGCGTGCGTGTGCGTGTGAGTGGTGTGTGTGTGTGTGTGTGTGTGTGTGTGTGTGTGTGTGCGTGTGTGTGTGTGTGTGTGTGTGTGTGTGTGTGTGTGTGTGTGTTCAGGCCCATATTTGCCGTGTTTTTTAAAGCAGACATTTAAAAGTACATAATGGAGTTTTGCATTTCAAAAAATCGAGAGACAGCCACCTCAGCCTTCTCAACTTTTTGAGTTATTCTAGAGTAACTGTGTTTTCGTTTGATATGAAAACCTAGGTCATAA
Organism: Conus betulinus; assembly: GCA_016801955.1. NCBI lineage: Eukaryota > Metazoa > Mollusca > Gastropoda > Neogastropoda > Conidae > Conus > Conus betulinus. The sequence continues at coordinate 286,945 of JADBJO010002544.1, forward strand.
ACAAGTTGTTGTCTTGAATCAAAAGTATGCACAGTGGGATAAAAGAAAATAGATCAGGGGCGACAAAATCGGATGTTGTCGTGAGTCCGAGTTACGAGAAGGATTAAACAAGAATGCTTCTACAACCCTGTCTGATTTTCTCTATTCGTCATAGGAAACCAATTGAAAATGGTCGCTGCTTATCGTCAGGAATCGTGCCCAAGTTCCTGGAGGTTGCCTTTGTTTATTTGTGAAGGAAGTCTATCGATCCAGAAGGAAGGTCAGCTTCATTGCCCAAACAGATTAGTCTCCTTCACTCATAGAATTTAGCTCACCTCCCCTCCGAATTTTGCTTTATTTCCAATGAATTTTACTCTTCCCCCCTCCCCTCTTTTTTCCTTCTTCCTTTCCATGACTCCCCTCTTTCTTCACCTCCTCCCCCTTTTTCTCTTTTCCCCCTTCTTTCTCATCACCACCTTACTTTTCCTCTTCTTTCTTTTTCTTCTTCTTTCTCTCTCTCTTCTCTCTACCCCTGCTTCCCCTTTTTTCCCATCCCTTTCTAACTTCTCTTCTTCTCTCTTTTTCTCCCTTTCTTCTTCCCTTCTTTCTCCAGGGGTGACAAAATGGCACGTGCCCCAATTTCCAAATTTCCGTCTAAACGGACCAAATCCAGTCATATTGTCTGAGCGGTATGACAGAATCATGCAAAAAATAAGCGAGGAATCCCTCCAATTACATAAGCGCCTCCATTGGCGTTCAATAAGCACACTTAATTTCAGATAATTTACGTTTCAATGATGTTTGTTGATGGCAAGGCTTGAAGAAACTTCTTGAAAGCGGAGTAAAGTATTGTTTGCTCTCCCCTTTTGTCGTTTTCATAAACACCATGTGGCAGAAGTATAAAGGAAAGGGTGGAGCGCTGCATGTGTGGGAGCGTGCGGTGTGTGTTGCTGTTGCGTGCGTGCGTTCGCGGGGGGGGGGGGGGCGGGGGGGGGGGGGGTGTGTGTGTGTCCGGTTGTTAAAGAGTGAAAGAGAGAGAGGGGGAGGGGAGCCAGCGACACGCACGTGGAAGATGGAACAGGGGTGGAACCCCAGTCCTTCAACAATCAAAAGAGAGATACGAGGAACACAAGTGTTTTTGAAAACTAAAACTTTTTAGTTAAACAAATTCGAATATCAAGTAAAAAAAAAAAAAATCTATGAAATAAGTAACGCAATTTACACAAGGTATGCTTCCACACTCACCGCACTCTGTGATTCCCTTCCCAACGTCGTCTAATACAAAATGAATGTGGGACACAGACCGTAAAACATATTACCAACAAACAACAACGCACTCTGTTCTTTTTTGTAATTCCATTCGTTATTGCTGCTACAGCACCTGCAAGAGGCTTGTGTGTCCTATGGCTATTTCGCATCACTTGTGGACACAGGAGGAGGAGGTTTAGTGAGGAAGCGGAAATGAGGGGGCAAAAAAAGGGGGGGGTGTTCGGGGGGGGGGGGTCGGTTGGTGTGGGATAATGAAGGGGTCGGGGGTTTTATGAAAGGTCGGGAGAGAGGACTGGGGATGTGATGCAGGGAATCAGCGACGAGAGAATTGGAAGGGGGGTCGGTCGTTTGGGGGGGGGAGGATTTCTTCGAGGGATACGATGGGAGCACACTTGTGGTTCTGGACTGACATACGTTTTAACTCTTCATCATAAACATTGTTATTGTCCAAGATGAAGAACTTGATGGAAACTCCAAATTAATTGGGTATCACATACTTTGATGAGATGAGAGTTCCCACATTACTTCTGTGAACTACCTTTCCTGGATCATGGCAGTTCAGCGTCGAGAAATTTTGGATTTGCTCATCCAGTCAGCGCGACCTATCCAAATAAAAGTTTAGAAGCACTTTCCTGTGGGGGGCGGAAAAAAAAAGCGGATGGATGGGCCGGGACTGTCGTATTCCGCTTGGACCCCGTCCACATCCATGCTTGGAAGAGGACAGAGCCGAGCGCCAGGACTACAGCCACCATCCACACAGGGGGGGGCCGATCTCTATTACTGGCGCGCTGTGGAGAGCCCGAACGACCACCAGCCGACCATGTGGACTTCCGGGCAGGAGCCGGGCCGGCTTCATCTCCCTACTGTTGCATTCTTGTTCCAGGCCGATCGCCAGTCCCCCGGTATCATTGGGGTGGGGGGGGGTTTTTTTGGTGGGCCGTGGGCAAACCACCATTGATACCCATACACCAATTTTCCTTTTGCCCCTCCCCCCCGTTATATAGTTTATTTTCCGAACGTCCACGCTTCGCTTCAGCAACTTACTGATGGAGTTTTGTAGGTGACTTCATGGACCCCAGCAGATTCCATACTCCAGAAGGGATGGCTGGATTACATGGCCCTCGGACAACGGAAACCAGCTGGATTGCCGATGGTGGAAGAATTCACAGTTTAGGAGATCGTAACTCTTCTTTTCGGGAAAAGAAGGACTCGGTTGCCGGCGGCTTTGCATTTCATGCTCACGAGTCGCCAAGCCACGTATGCCAGAAGCGTCTATTTGACTGTCACGGACGATTTCTTTTCGACTCTGCTGGTGAGGTAAGCGTAGCCACGCTCGTTCTGGATCCTTTCCCTAGGTAGTACCCTGCTCAGGTCACGGCCCCTGGCAAGATCAACTTTTTTGCAATGGCTCTGCGGGGGGACCATTTTTTTTCCTTTGTTTCTTCATGAGTATAAACCTCTCTGTGACCCTCCGGGACCGAACTTCGAAGTTTCCGTCGCACAACACAAGCCTTTGTTCTCTGCCCCTGAGAACCTGCACATCCCTAACCAGGGAGGTTTCCCTTCGGTCCCCCTCGAACCATATCACTACCTAAACCCCCCGGGACGCCAGATACACCTTTGATGGCCACGAAAGGGAAGGAGAGTTGAAGGTCTCGAACATGATATGGGTCATATTCTCACGGTTGGCATTTGGGGCTTGAGGGAGCCTCGTCAGCAGAACAGGGTGGGCTCTCAGGGGACCCACCACGCAAGCTCACTGGTGAAAGGTCCAGTGTTCGGTTGACAGTCTTCTCCATGCGTCCCCACCCGTTGGTGACGATTGCTCGTTCAATGGGTACGTGAGGGTCAAAGATACCACGTTTACCTCTGGGCTTCATCTCCACATTAGCTTTCTCTTCGCGACCTTTACGCTGGGCACACCATCAAACTCTGACAAACAGGCCAATTATTAAAAACATTGCGTTATGACCCTGGCACTAGCACAAAAAAAATTTGTACTACTAAACCTGACATGTCTTATCAATCACTGAACTTTCTTTGATTAATCAGCCCTTAAACATGCCAACAAAATTAAGTGTGTTAGTTCCTAACTGATATTGAACCCAAAATGTTTACCGATACTTTATGTTGTTCGTTCCTTATTTATTGGTTTTTTCTTTATTAAGCCATGTCCAAAAAGAGAAAAAGTATGTTGTTTGTTATGTCTTTGGGTAGTGTGTGGTGTGTGTGATGGGTGGTGTGGCGTTCGCTGTGTGGGTGTGGGTGTGTTGTGTGTGTGAGAGCTGAGAGAGCATGATCGACGTCTAGAGAGAGAGAGATAGAGAGAGAGCGGAGCGCAGAACAGACATGTACATAGCAGAAAAAACAGCGGAAAATTCGGGAGAGTTGGGTCGTAGCCAGGCAAGAAGTATGAAGGAAACGTCTCCTGCGCGCAAAGGGAAGCTATTCGCCCAAATCCCGCGAAGCGGTACTCTCCTAACAGACAACACTCGTAGCTTATGTTTCTTCAGTCCAAGCCGGTTACAAAACTGAACCGCAAGAGTCTCCGGTGAGCTAAACTTGGTAAAACCCCCACTCCCGCCCCCCCCCAGGACACGCGTGAGCTAGCCGGTCGTGTTTTTTCAACCGCGACACGAGTGTTCGCCTAAACTGGTAAAAAATGCGATACACGACGTGAGGCTGAGAGCCCTTGGTAATACAAAAAAGCGCCATTTTCGCTCCGTGAGCTAACCACGTATTTGAACAAATGCGACCACGAGTGAGACTTAACCCATAAAAACAGCGAATTTTACTACCTAATGACCCGTTCAAAACTGACGACTCCGCTGTCGTTCCTGTGCTCTCTTATCCACATGTGGTCTATGAAGTGTCATCTCTTATGTCGTGACCTTCACGAAAAAAACCATGTTTTAAACGTAATGAAAGAAAACAAAAAACAGGAAAAGGAATACATCCAAGTCTGCAAGGAGGGGACACCCCTTCTTGCTGTTTAGAAAAAAATTCGCTTAGCGGCTAAACTGAATGAAAGAAAAGATCTACAATTGCATTGATTCTTTTTCAATAACACCGGAGCAACGCACCAGTCCACCACAACCCTCTCCCCAATAATCCCCCCCCCCCCCCCCCCACACCCCCCCCCCCCCCCCCCCCCCCCCCCCCCCCCCCCCCCCCCCCCCCCCCCCCCCCCCCACCACCACCCCCCACCCCCCCCCCCCACCCCCCCACCCCCCCCCCCCCCCCCCCCACCCCCCCCAACCAAGCACCCCTCAAAATGAGCGCCCCACCATCAACCCACCCAACTACTCAAAAATAAGATCACCACCACACACCACTCCTCCAAAATACCTCCCACCATCACACCAACTCCCAGGATAACTCACCGGTGGGTTATGACGAATGTCCCAAGTGCAACAAAACGTCCCTTCCCATCTCGTTCAGGGGGGAGGCGTTTAAGACACACGTTGATCTATCTAGTTATTCCAAAACTCTCGCCCTCCTTCAAAATTAGGCCCAAAATTGTCCACACGGACAAATCACTTATTAAATCAAAACACAGCACACCTGATGAAAAAGAGGGAAGGTGGCGAATGGGGTTGAGTCTGGGACGTGAGCCGAATGTAGTCCACCACTTCGCGCTGACAAAACTCATTCTTCCAGGCTTGGTTGAACAACTGGACAGACCTTCCTACTCCCTACCCCCCCTCTAGAGACACGCCACCACCGTAAGGAAAGTGGGCCTAGGCGTAGACTATATGCACCATCTATATAAAACGCCGCTATGGCCAGGTAGAAGTACCTTACGGATAAAACGTCAAGCTCTACGGCGTGACAGTTGATGACAACGAGGGTATAGCTTTGCGCGTAAAGCCCCCTACCCAGTCTATATCAGCTATGGAATGACCCAGCGAAACGGGGGACGTGCAGGAAATATACAGGTTTCCGCACAGGGTTCAGAGAGGATAGCGTACGAACTCCACCGTGGTAAACCTTATATCATTAGACACGCTGACCTTTTTTATACTGAATTCCTATACTACCGATTTTTGAGTCAGTGTAATTTCTTCAAGAGATCTCTATGTTTGATGTTGATTGTTGTTTTGGCACCTTTGGAAGATAAGGCGATATGAGTTGGGCTGTGAATATTTGAATTTTGAAACACTTTTTTGTAGCGGCTGGAGTAAGGCGGCGCGTAAAACACCACCAAGGAGATGAGCCATCACAACAATAATCTTGTCTTCACAGAATGCAGGAACACATCTTCAACCTCTTCTTGGGTCCTTTGCCCCCCCCCTACTGTAGGGGTGATCAAAGTTCCAGGTCCGAAGTCCGCTTCTCTGAGCTGGGTCAAGCACCGGAGTTCAAGAAACGGTATCGGTTGGCCATTTTGGCTTAGTGGCGTATGTGGAGGTTTCAGGGTGAGATCAGGAGTCGAGATAAGAAGCAGAAGCCAAGGTTTTTTTCGTCATGAACAAACGGCGATATTTTGCATAAATGAGATGATCAGTGGAGAGCCATAGGACTATTGAGGATGGAAGATGGGGTCTTGAGCTTGAGAGTGTTTTTTTAAACAACCGAATAGCGGGGGGGATTTTTTTCCTGTTTAATCATCGTTTAATTTCAGATTATTAGTAGATACATTTGCAGTTTGATATCAGAAAACCACCACAGCTTGAAGATTTTTGACCAGATTGTCATATGGTATCGAGCGTGTCAGAAATGTTCAAGCTGAATGTCATCGGGCGAACATTTATTTCCATGAAATGAACAGAACGGTTATTAATGATCCTCCAGTCTCGCCCGGGCGTTTGTGGTACTTTTATTGACAAAGCACAGGGACCATAGCACACAGACCCCTTGGGAACGCACAAAACGACCCAAAGTTTGATGACAGTTTTGAACTACTGTTTCTCATTAATAAAGACGAAACTGCCCAGCCTCGATGGACATTTTGCGTCTGTTTGACAGATACCGATCTCTAAACACTTAAGTGTCCTGCAGATTGTCACTGTGACAGTGTGACAATTTGCCGAACAGTTTGTGCTCAGACGTGAAAGGAATATGCCAGCACCAACCTCAACAAACCTCACAACTAATCAGTCAGTCAGTCATTCCCCTGACCGCTGGGGTCGTTGGGCGGGTGGCCCGCTGGGGCGTTGGGGGCTTGGGGGGGGACGTGGTGAGAGGCAGCCGCCCATTTCTCTCCCAGGTTCTTTCTTGTTTGTATCTGTCGTGAGGAGATCTGGCATTGGTCATTTTGGTCCAGTCTTTTATATTACCTGACCAACTCTTTCTCTGCCGTCCTCGTCTGCGCCCTCCCTTGAACGGTACCTTGAAGGATGGTTTGGAGAGGGTGTTGTGACGAATGACGTGGCTAAACCATGCCATCTTCCGTCATCAAAACCATCATGCCATCTTCTGTCATCATCTGCCACAACTAATGCATGGTGTCAGAGGGAGCGCAGGGTCGGGGGGGGGGGGGGGGGAGGGGGGGGATTAGTTTTTGACATTATGCTTAACAACAAATAAGTAGGACAACGTTTGCTCCCTTGATGAAATAAATATGTCACGAGTCGGCCGAATGTTCTCCAGTCCTTTAGGCAACAGGGTCATTTTGCTGATGTTGAGATTAGTTCCTTGGGTTCTTCAAGTGTGCAAACTCACGCATCACCGGTGGGGGGAACCTCGAGTTGGATAATGAAGGATGGAGAGTAACTGGGAAGTGATTCGCATGTCCAGGGGGTAATAACAAAGGTCATATCGACCTGCCGACCCCCAGATGAGGGAGGCATCCAGCTTCCACCCAACGGCTATTCACTGGGTTCTCCAGCGTGCTTGGGGGGGAGAGGCAATCGTGGCACATGACCGTCGCTGTTCAGTGACCATCGGGCCTGCATGTAGGTCACGCTGACCATTCAGCTGTACTTGTCCTGAGGGGACGAACACCGTCGGGAAAGTTTCGACCTATTAGGTAGGTGGTTTACACTTTGTTGGCAATAGATCGTAGTAAACACTTCAAGTATCAGTCCTGGCTTGCGCAGATGTCTGGGCTGCTAGTACAATGGTTAATTCGGGAAATCGAACATTAGTTAAAATTGGGTGTTACGCATTAACCACTCGGTACCTAACTCTTTCTTTGTATGTGTAGGGATCCACTAGTGATTCCATTGGTTGAAACCAACATGATTCAAAGATTCACACACACACATACACACACACGCACGCGTGCGCCCGCGTACGCAAGCACGCATGCACACACTCGCACACACACACAACACACACACCACAACACACACCACACACACACACACACACACACACAAACGTGCGCGCGCGCACACACACACACACACACACACACACACACACACACACACACCAACACACGCACACACACAGACTCACACACACACACACACACACACACACACACACACACACACACACACACACACACACACACTCACACACACCACACACACACACACACACACACACACACACACACACTAACTCTTTGCATGTGTAGGGATGCATCGGTGATTCCTTTGGTTCAACCAACATGATTCCGAGAGTCAGACGCACACGCACGTACGCATGCATACACACATACGTGCACACACACACACACACACACACACACACACACACCACACACACACCACACAACACACAACACACACACAACACACACACACACACACCACACACATACATCACACAACAGACATAACACACACAACACACACACACACACACACACACACACACACACACACACACACACCACACACACACACACCACACA
>JADBJO010002544.1:300000-304625 GCA_016801955.1 Conus betulinus
ATGTTCCGAAAGTCCACGTCGTCATTCAATTACGTTCATGTGGAGTTGTAGGTGTATCGAACGGGGACACCGCAGATTCCAACCTCCAGAAGGATGGCTCGGAACATCGCCCCGCACTTTCGGGACAACGGAACAGCTGGTCTGCCGATGTAAGACATCACCGTTAGGAAGCTGTAACTCTTTTTGTTCTCTCGGGCAGGAAGTTTTTACCGAAGATCGGTTGCCGGGTTTTCGGTCTGCATTTCTGCTCGAAGTCCAACGGCCCACGTCCCCACACGCGTATCGTTTTGTTGTTGATTGTCGGACGATTTCTCTTGTCTTCGCGGTGGGTGAAGCTGGTAGACCTTAGGGCTCGTTCAAGGCGTCTTTCCCTCTTCTCCCACCCCGCGTACTGTCAGGTTCCACCGGTCCGGCCATTGACGAGTCCCCCAACACCTTTTCTGCCAATCGGCCACTTGGGACTGAGCCAAACCTTCATAGATGGGAACCCCGACTTGAGTCGCCGACAACCAATTCTCCATCCTGTTTCATTCCCCATTTTTTTTTTTTTTTTGTCTCAGCCACGATTCACACCTGTGTTCCCACGACACTCCTTACAGGGGGAACAGAACACCTTGGATGGCCACGTACACCACCAGGCCAGGAGTTTTTGAAAGGTCTCAGAACTGATCTCGGGTCATCTCTCACGGTTGGCCCTTGGGGGTGAGGGGAGCCTCTGTCAAGCAGAACAGGTGCTCTCTTCACCAGGGGCCATGTACGCAGCTCATTGTGAAAGGTTCTTTTTTTTTTGCCTCTGGTGGCAGGCCAGATCTTCTCCATGTCCGTCCCAGTTGGTGACCGATGCCTACGTTCAATGGTGGTACTTGACGGGTCAAGATACCACTTTTACTCTGGGCTTCATCTCCAACATAGCTGTCCTTCTTTCGCGCCCATGGCCACCATCAAACTCTGAAAACAGGCCAGTATAAACATTGCCTTATGACCCTGGCTGACAAAACAAAAAAAATTTACTCACTAAACCTCACTAAACCTCTTTCTCTCTTTTTCAACTGATTTCTTTGATTAATTCAGCCTTAACAATGCACAACAGAAATTAAGTGTTATTTCCTAACCTGAAATATTGAAATGTGAACAATGTGAAACTTATGTTGTTCGTTTATTTTATTGGTTTTATTTATTAAGCCATTGTCCCAAATGAGAATAAGTATGTTTTGTTACGCGTCTTTTTGTGTCCAGTGTGTGTAGTAAAGTTTCCGTTGTCTTGTGTGTGTGTGTGACCGCTCGAGTGTGTGGTGTGTGGTGTGTGTGTGCGATTTTTTTTGAGAGAGAGAAGAGAAGATAGAAGAGAGAGAGAGAGCAGAGAGAGAGAGAGAGAGAGAGAAAAGACAGACATAGAGAAAACAGAGGAAAATTCGTGAGAGAATGGGGAGAGGAAGCAGTTGATGGAACACGTCCATCGGAAAAGGAATTCTGCCAACGGAAAGGGAAACGAGCAACACGAGTGAGCTACCGGTTAAAAAATGCGACATCGAGTAGCTAACACGGTAAAAATGCGACACGAATGAACGCTAACCGGTTATGGTTCCAATAAACGCACTGCGTGTACCGCCGTGTCAATTGTCCTTCTTTGTCAACTGTCGTGTCCCACCCCCTCATTTCACCCTCGCAGTTAAACACCTCTTTGTGTGATTTTCTCGACCTGACAAACGGGGTTTTCACAGTTTTTTTTTTCCTTCCCACCCCCCCTCCGCTTTGTTTTTTTTTTTTCTGGGGTTTCTTTATGATTTTTTCGTGCTTTCTATTCACTGGCGTGTATGAAGGTCATTCTTAGTATGTGACCTTCACGCGAAAGGATAAAAATGTTTTAAACGTAAGAAAGAAGAAACAAAACAACCAGGGAAAAGGAATCGTCAAAACTTAAAAGGGGGTTTCTGCAAAGGACGGGGGACATATCCTGTTAGGACCAAGAACACCTTATATATGCTTCTTTTTCACACCCTTTGTTCCTCCGGCCTTTTATCTTTTCCCCCGACCCCTCTCCTTCCGTACTTCTTTTTTTTTTTCCCCCTCTCCCTGACTGTCAAGAAAAGATCTACAACTTGTCAGTTGCCCTAGTTTTTCATACGACACCCAGTGCAAACGCACCCACTTCCCACCGACCCACCTTCCTCCACTCTCTCAAAACGATACCACTCTTTCCCCCCCCCCCCCCCCCCCCCCCCATATACCAGCCCACTCCTCGTTGTAAAATGGACTCGTGCATCCGCCACCATCACCACCCATCTCCTCCATAAAATTAAACCCCTCCCCACCCCTCACCCCACTCCTCCCCACTTAAATATCATCTCCCCCTACCCCCCCCCCTTCCCATCACCCAACCCACTCCTCCAAAATAATCTCTCCCCGGTGGCTCTTTTGAGATCATGTCCACGTGCACAAACTTCCCCTTCCCTCTCTGTTCAGGGTGTCAGTACAAATACCCCGGTTGGATTCTGCATTTATTGCCAAAATCGGTTTTGTCTCACCAACTCTTCCTTCTTTTTATTTTCCACATCCTACTCAACAATTGTTCCCCTCCACACGCACGACACAATAATTACACACACACCCCCCCCCCCTCACCCATCCAATTTTATTTATATCAATTTTACTTACTGACATTCGTAAGTATGTGCCCGATAGAGTGGGCAGGAAGGGGGTCTGGGGTAGCGATGGCCTTTTTTTTGTGTTTTTTTTGTGTAGATTCTGGACCTTGCAGATAGGTTAAATGAGAATTTTTTATTGGGGATTTCCAACCTAGCCACTCGGCGCTGTGTTCCTTAAGTAATTAAGCCCTCTTCTCCGGTGTAACCAGGTAGACTCTACCCCATCTATGACGTAGCCGGCCTTAACCCCCTTTTTTTAAGCTTTATTGTTCGCCCCGTCAGTCGAACATCGTGGCCCTCGGGCAGAATTATGCCCCCATTAGTAACAACTGGCCTTGTGCCGAATTACCCTGATATAAAAAGCCTGAGGTACCTTGTCACACGGGGTTACTAGCTTGGCTCTCGTAAGTAGTCATTTATCAGAGGAGATGAACGGATGGGGGGAAGTTGCCAAAGCTGTCATAAAAGGTTTCGAAGGGGATCAGAGAAGACCGTAGGTTATCGCGCTTCCAGCTGTGCCTGATTACACCTTATATCTATAGAAATCGGCGATCTTTCTGACTTATTACTGCTTTCTAACTCGATTTGGACGGCACAGTGGTTAAAATTTTCTTTAGACTATAGAATACACGAGTGTGTGATGTTGTTCTTTGGCACACTTCCTGCGAGCACTAAGGCGACGTGGGATTTCTGCTGAAGTTTTGAAACTTTTTTATTCCCGTAGTGGCGGAGGTTAAGGCTCGCGCGTACACCAAGGAGCCCCCCTTTGTGGGAGATGAGTCATCATGACCAATACATTCGTGTCTTCATTTTCAGAATGCCAGCGGAGAACAAACATCAACCTCTTCGTGGCTTTGTCCTGTGGGCAAAAGTCGATTGATGCTGAAGCAACGGAGAGTTCAAGAACGTTTATGGTTGCGTCCAGATTTTTGGCAGCTATGTGGCGTCTCAGGGTGAGATCTCAGGTCTGGAGGATAGAAGCCAATTGGTCAGAAAACAAACGGCTAATGAGATGTCGTGGAGACTCAGGACTATGGAGTACGGATGACTACGGGTTGATTTCAGGAGCTCGGTCCCGTATTCTGAGTTTTACTATATAACACCTAGTTGACCCCCTGGTAGTTCCCTTCATGTTCCTTCTTTTTTGTATCAGTAGTTTCTGGTAAGTTCTAAGCTATGTATTAGTAGCACTTTCGTTGTCTGCTCATTACCTCTTTTTTCCCATCTCCTTCTTCGTCCCTCTCTTTGTTGTTCCTTCTTGTTCCTTTTTCTGGGATACCTCTACCCCCGCCCAAAATCTATACACAGCCTTTGCAAGATTTTTGAACCTCAAACCCCCCACCCCTTAGATTTTTTTTGTTTTTTGTTGATTTGTTTTTTCTTTGTCACTAGCTATCGAGCGTGTCAGAAGTCACCGCCCCCCCCGAATGCTTCTGTCGTTTGTCTTGATATCTCTTTTTTCCTTGTTTGTATTGCCTTTTGATACTCCTTTCCTTTTTTCCCCCTTATTTTTGGCCACACCTTTACCGTTTACCTTCTCCTCAGTTGGTCCAATCTCCCCGACTATATCTCGGCCACCCATGCTCTTTATTATGTTTTTTTTTACACCACTTATCCCTGGATCCTTTTTGGGCTTTTCTGTCCGTCTTGCACCTTTACCCCCCCTTGTGTACACCCCACCCCACCTGTCTTTTTAAGTTTTTTTTTCCTATGTTTCGCCATAACCTTGCTATGTCCCCCTACAATTTTTGATCTCCTTCTATTTTTTTTCTTATTTCATGATGTCCCGCCCTTTTTTTGGGAACGCACAAAGTTGTGATTACATTTTGGAAAAGACTGTTTCTCATGAATTAAGAAGAACTGCTGTATGTCTGACAGATACGATTCTACTAAACAATTGAGTGCATTGTCACTGTGACATAGGCCGGCAAAGTTTGTTGCCCCTCAAGAAGTGTTTCCCCCCGTTTTTTTAAATTGCAG
>JADBJO010002545.1:0-2500 GCA_016801955.1 Conus betulinus
CATTTTTCTATCCAAAATATCGCATGCTAAACATTACTATAAATTTGAATAAAGAGCAATACATCAATATGATCAACAGTAATCCGGACACACATTTATCACCTTGCAGTTATAGTGCTCGAAGAAATCAAGGTATTTAAGACATCAATCAATTAGTGACAATGCACCAATAAAACCAGCGACCACAACAGTCATTCATCATGATATAATTTCAATCATTAATAAAACCGATAGTAACCATATCTCTCATTTATCATTATCTGGTTTTAAAAACATCAGTGGAAAGGAAACGGCGTATCAGTTTAATATGCAGCAAAACAGAGGGTGTGCCCTGGTATGTGTATTTTGTCCCTAATAGCAATGGTCTGCTGTGAAATGTGTAATTAGTTTTTTCCCCTGAAGGATTCTGCAATTTGAGTACATCGGAGATGTAGTGGAAGTGAATTCCAAGCCACGCTACCTGAGTAAGTTAAGCCTGATTTAAATAGATCTATTCTCGGTGTGGGAACCTGGAATTTGGTTGAATCCCTAGGTTTATGCTAAATTTAGACTGAGAGTTTGAGGTGCTAAACCCGATGCAATTTTTTGCATTAGCAGACATTTGTTGACAGCGAACATTTCTTTTAATGGAAGAGCCCCCGCTTTAGTATAATCCCCTTCACTAAGACTAGATGATTTTAATAGGACTGCTTTAAGCGCTCTTTTGTAGACACTCGTAAGAGGTTTCATGGCATTAGCACTAGCAGAATCAAATAGTGTTGAACAATAATTGATTGAAGAGAGAACATGTGCGTGTAGGAAACATTTCCTGGCATGAAGGTTTAAGAAATGCTTAATCCTGCACAGCTGATATGTTTGTCTGGATATTGATTTACATAAACTGCGAAGGTGATAAAACCAAGAAAGATTATTATCAACATATACTCCTAGAACTCGATGGCTATCCTCTTCTCTGCCTTGTTGTTATCAGCATTAGTTTTTGTTTTGTTAGGATTCAATGACATGTGATTTACATTGCAGAGAGAGGAAGGGAGAGACAGACAGACAGACAGAGAGACAGAGAGAGAGAGAGAGCACTACTGGCGTCATATGTTGTTGACCTCTAAACAGAAAACGCACCACCCGAATTCAGCCAGTCTCCAATACAGATCTGGGCAATACAGATCTGGGTTCTATTTCTTTTCAAAAGATATCGTCATACAATCTTCTCATGTTTGAAATAGTTTGAAGTTTTTGATTCATGTCAGGCACTTAAGAGAACGATTTCTTTTTTTCTTTCCTCTTAAAGTGTTAGGTGTGTGTGTGTGTGTGTGTGTGTGTGTGATCAATGGTCTGGGCATACGTTTCCGGTTTGTAGGGTCACGCATTTGCAGAATCTTGTCCGGGGCACACACACACACACACACTCACCTTTACCTGTGTCATGTGTCTTTTCCGCTGAACAGAAAACACATCAACCAAATTCAGTTTCTGATACATTATATGGATTCTATTTCTTTTCAATAGATTTTGTCATACGATCCTCTAATGTTTGAAATAGTTTGGAGTTTTGATCCCCAATGAGTGTCTACCACACAATTTGTTTTTTTTCCTTTCCTCTTAGACTGTTAGAAATGTGTGTGTGTGTGTGTGTGTGTGTGTGTGTGTGTGTGTGTGTGCGCGCGGCGTGCGCGCGCGCGCGCGCGCGCGCGCGTGGATGCGTGCGGGCGGGCGGGCGTGGCTGTGTGTGTGTGTACGGGTGGATGGGTGAGTACCTGTGTGTGTGTGTGTGTGTGTGTGTGTGTGTGTGTGTGTGTGCGTGCGTGCGTGCGTGCGTGCGTGCGTGCGTGCGTGCGTGTGTGGTGTGTGTGTGTGTGTGTGTGTGTGTGTGTGTGTGTGTGTGTGTGTGCGCGCGTGCGTGCGTGCGTGTCGTTCTTAACGTACGCACAAAACAAACCCACGAACTCGAAAACACACACGCGCGCGCGCGCGCGCATTCCTCTTGTCCTCTCGTTTGATACCACTACTTTTAATAAACAGACGTCAAACAGAAGAAGGAAAGAAGTGCCTTTAACGGATTACCTCCCTTGTCACACAAGACTTAAGCAGGAAATGCATCCTGTCAACATAGACTCTGGCAGACAATACCATTTCTAAGGTCCGAGTCCACGGTTACAGATTGTGCCCAAGATGCTATATTCTCTATTACACTTAAAGCTGCACTGGCGTTTGTCAGAAGATCAGCCAGTACCAAAACATATTCACCAGACAGTCCAGCACTTCACGCATTTCGCGCCTGATTGTGAGGCAGACCCATGTTTGCTTCTGTTTATATTACAACACCATCTACACGACCCTTCATTTTTTTTTTTTTCTCGTTTGCTAGACTTTCCATTCCCAATTCTTGGGCCCTACGAATGGCGTAGAAACACGCGAGGTACACACAAGCCATACATAATTCTGCAATCTTTCTTTGTTGTCAGATGGCATTGAGCTAACGTATTGACTCCAAATCCTGGAT
>JADBJO010002545.1:12500-32500 GCA_016801955.1 Conus betulinus
TGGACACCACCACACAGCACTGACCAATGGCTAAAGACAAGAGTGGACTGGGTTAGTCGGCCCCACAAGTCGGTCAAGTCGTTCATTTTGCGTGGGCAGTGATAAACCCACGCTTCTTGGCTTTTTTTTTGTTTAGGGGTGTGCGAATGAAGAGCAGCAGTAACGTTTTGCGTGGCCAGTGATAAACGCACGATCCCGCCTCTTTTTTTTTTTTCGGGGGGGGGGGGGGGGGTGGAGGGGGAGTGAGCAGGAGAGCAGTCACTGTGCAACCTACAATACCATCACTCCCTCCTCCCCCTTCCTCCCTACTTTCCCTTCTCATGCCCACCCCACCCCCACCCCCACCCCACCCTTTCCCTACCTCTCAAGTAATTCGAGATCGCCAATGACAGAACTGGACAAAAAAAAAAAAGACCCCCCCCCCCCCCCCCATCTTCCAGCACCTATCTTCCGCTTCCCCCCAGCCCTGTCATTCTTCCCGCCCCCCCTTCCCCCCCCCCCCCCCCCCCCCTCCCCCCCCCCCCCCCCCCCCCCCCCCCCCCCCCCCCTTTCTCACACGCCGCAGTTCACATTCGTTCGGGGGAAATGAACACTGAGTAACATTTTCTGAAGTGCACGGATGAAATTGATATACGAGAGTACCATTTCTACAGCGCAGTACACCAGCTGCACGCACTCAAAGTCTGGGCTATATCACATTCCGTCTCATGCATAGGTTTCGTATCTGCTGCGTCTTCTCCATGGGGGCCTCTCTTCTAACCTCTTCCTTTAGTCCGTTATCTACTTCCTTGTTTGTTTCATTTCAACACCTCCACGTCATGCCTGTGTGGCTCAGCAGGTGTGGTGAAGCCTTTAGAGATGAGTCCGCACACGTACACAGTGATGCCCCTTCGATGACAGAAAACCTGAAAGCAGATGGGCTGTCCACACCAAGCCACCATTGAATCGAATGAGACACACCCAACATCGCCTGCTATGAGAAGCGACGACGACGACGACGATGATGATGATGATGATGATGATGATGATGATGATGATGATGACGATGACGACGACGACGATTACAAAGATGATGATATGATATGATGATGATGATGATGATGATGATGATGATGATGATGATGATGACGACGATGATGACGATGACGACGACGACAACGACGATGATGATGATAACTATGACGATGATGATGATGATGGTAATGATGATAATGATGACGATGATGATGATGATGATGATGACGACGACGACGACGACGATGATGATGATGATGATGACGATAATGATAATGATGACGATGACGATTACGAAATGATGATGATGATGACGATGACGATGATGATGATGATGATGATGATGATGATGATGATGATGATGATCTCTGCATCTTAAAACGAGATGCAGATCCAGTGCGTTTGGGTGCAGGAGTCTGCTGGCTTTCCCAACCATGTCGTGGTCTGTCACGATGCAGAGTTACTGTGTGACCTGGATGCCTCGTTCTGCCCCTGTAGGTAGGCCTCAGTCCACTATGTCACATTTCATCCACAGGTAATGGGGTCACTTCAGGTAGGCTTCAATCTACTGTGTGACATTTCATTCACAGGTAATGGGGCCACTTCAGGTAGGCTTCAATCTACTGTGTGGCATTTCATTCACAGGTAATGGGGTCACTTCAGGTAGGCCTCACTCCACTGTGTCCCATTTCATCCACAGGTAATGGGGCCACTTCAGGTAGGCCTCAATCTACTGTGTCCCATTTCATCCACAGGTATGGGGGCCACTTCAGGTAGGCCTCAATCTACTTTGTCCCATTTCATCCACAGGTATGGGGCCACTTCAGGTAGGCCTCAATCTACTTTGTCCCATTTCATCCACAGGTAATGGGGCCACTTCAGGTAGGCCTCAATCTACTTTGTCCCATTTCATCCACAGGTAATGGGGCCACTTCAGGTAGGCCTCAGTCCACTGTGTCCCATTTTCATCCAGAGTTAATGGGGTCACTGTCAATGGGCCTCAATCCACTGTGTGATATTTCATCCTCACCTAATGGGGTCACTTGGGTAGGTCAATCTACACTGTAACACTTCATCCACAGGTAATGGGGATTACTTGGGTAGGCCTCAGTCTAATGTTTGATATTTCGTCCAGGGCAGATTGGACCGTGAAATGGGCCTCAGCTCCATTGTGCGATATTTCATGCTGACCAAAGGGATCACTCCCGTTTTCCTTGCTCCACTGTGTATGACTTTTTTGTTTCTGTTTGATATACTTCATCCAGAGCAAACTGGCTCATTAATCTTCTTCTGATATTTTTTCCTCTCCCATACCTACGTGGGGCACCACTCCACTGAAGAACAGTTCACTGGGTTCCTTCAGCAAAGATGGGACCAAGGCCTGTTTTCCTCTACGATGTTGATTTTTTTGTGTCAAGGCCTGGTAAAATCTCTACGATGTTGATGGTTGTGTACCAAGGCACTGGGGTCTCTACGATGTTGATGGTTGTGTACCAAGGCCTGGGGTCTCTACGATGTTGATGGTTGTGTACCAAGGTCTGGGTCTCTACGATGTTGATGGTTGTGTACCAAGGCCTGGGTCTCTACAGCTGTGATGGTTGTGTGCCAAGGCCTGGGTCTCTACGATGTTGATGGTTGTGTACCAAGGTCTGGGGTCTCTACAATGTTGATGGTTGTGAGCCAAGGCCTGGGTCTCTACGATGTTGATGGTTGTGTACCAAGGCCTGGGTCTCTACAATGTTGATGGTTGTGAGCCAAGGTCTGGGTCTCTCTACAATGTTGATGGTTGTGAGCCAAGGTCTGGGTCTCTACGATGTTGGCCCTGGCCATTCTGCTATGGTGCCAGTCCATTTTTTTAGTCTTCCCTTCTGTCTGTGTTTTTCTCGACAGTTCTGTGGAGATCTGATTTACCAAGGCCATTGGATCTTATTCACGACCAACCCAAACCACCAGATTTCTTTTCTCAACTGATGTCGGCAGATCTTTCATGTGGTTTGATGGCCCAATTTTGTTGCAGATGGCTGTGGGGTATCAGATACTGCCCCTCGATCATATTTCAAACCATCCACAGGAAAAAAAAAATCGTCCCGCTACTGACGCTTGAAGACCTTGAAGCCCTGATTTGCTTGAAGACCTTGAAGTCTGTCCTTCGAATGAGACTGTAAACCGAGGTTCCGTGTGTGAATGCACGCATAACATCTTGCAAAATCCCACCATCAACTTTCGGAAGAGAAGGCCAGTTTGGCCGTTGGTATGGATGGCATGTTACACATAGCATGCACCCTGCATGAGAAATGGAAAGAATGAAGGAAGTAAGAAATTGAGTGAACGATATCGAACGATACTGACTGGATGACACGGGAAACGACTGAATGGAGCGCTAGCTGGCAGCTCTTAAGTCGGCACTACCAACGTAGGTGGCCCGTTGCGTAAACGAGTGGGTGAGTGGGGATTGTAAAGTGCTTGATGCTTGGTCTCTAGCCGAGGATAAGCGCTATAATTATTCGTAACAATAATGAGAATTTCCACCAAAGAAATAACAGCAACAGCTACAAAGTTCCTGGGAATAAACCATTGGACATTCAAGCCAGGAATCACGAGCAACATGTAGACGTGTGGCACTGCAAGAAGCTTACAACCACACAAGAAGAGTGGGTTATGAAATGAAAACAGAAAGAAAATAAAGAGAAATCTGGATCGATCACAAACGTGTGAGATGAAGAAAACTCTAGACTCAGAGAAAGCTTTTAAGACCGTAAAAAACCGAACCAAACCAAAACAAAGCAATGCCATTCAGGACAAGGATGGGCAGTTGTCTCACTCCGGAAGAAACATTAAAGTGATTGAATAAGCTCTAAACTCATCAACAAAGAGAGCAAATGAGACTCAAATGTACTGTAGTACAGCATTCCTCAAATGAGGATGACCTTTTGAAAGTCCATAAAAAGTTGAAGCCGCGGTGAAATCGCCGAACAGTCGTAAGGTTGTAGACATTGACAACATCCCTGGCTGCAGGCATTGACAACATCCATAGCTGCAGGCACTAAAGTCCATAGCTGTAGGCATTGACAACATCCCTGGCTGTAGGCATTGACAACATCCATAGCTGTAGGCATTGACAACATCCATAGCTGTAGGCATTGACAACATCCCTGTCTGTAGGCATTGACACATCCCTGTCTGTAGGCTGTAGGCATTTGACAACATTCCAGGCTGTAGGCACTGACAACATCCCTGGATTACCCATGATATGCCCAACGTTATCGTACGATTAGTTTTTCACAAATATGTCTTGATATCTTTCTTGTGATGTTTCGTCAAAGGCAAACTGGGTCATCGTAGACATGCCCACATCTACCGTGATATTTCAGCTAAAGTCAGTTGGGGCTCTCTATCTATGCCTTATTCTACAGTGTGGTATTATAGCCTGTCAACTAGGTCTAAAGTGTTTACCCTACACTTTGGAGAAGTTCGTTTATAAACTTGAAGCACCTACACATTCACATACACGCACTTTACCTTACCAGCTCAGTTCGGACACTGGCATAGTCTCGTCAAGACTCTTCGCAAGCCCTTCAATGGCACCAACTTGTAGGTCGCGTCTGTCATTCTATTAATGTCAGAGTCCCCGAGTCTGCTAGTGGTACTGTCAGAGCCGTCCTTGCTGTCGTAACCATCTACGATTGGTCTTTCACAGTGCCAGGGCGGGACTGTCTCCTATCAAGTGGAGACCCTGGCGCTGGTCTGTCTTTGACACTATCAGCATGACGTAGCTCCCCAAACTAAATATAAGTTAGCAGCTCCGTCCTTTTCGAGCCTAGCTGTCGTACTGCCGGAGTTTGTCTGCTTGTTTACCTGACCGTCAGTGCACACTTCTCAAACGAGGCTCACATCCGCTCAGCTCGTTTATATGCACAGCATCCGTGCGTCACTACAGGTCTCTCGTGGTACACCTTGCTTTACATTACATTTTAGCCAGCGCTGATAGGGTCACTCTAGGTTGTCCTTGTTTCACTGCATGATATTCCAGTCAAAGTAAATTGTGTTAGTCAAAGGTGAAGAGCCTCTAAAAAAAAATCCACAAAGAATCCCTATTAATTAGAACATATTACCACTTATGATGCACTGGAGGGGGAGAGAGAGAAAAAAAAGCTGTATATCACCATACACACACAAAAAGCCTCTTCAAAGCCTGTGATACTACTGTTCATGAAACAAAAACGTTTGTGAAAATATCTGCTTTTTAATGAAAACAGCAATTTACACATCGTGATAGGGGTAATCTTATTAATGAAAACAATAATTTTGTCCACAAAATAGTCATTTTCTTGAAGAAAGTAGTAGTAAGTACTGTCGGACGCGAAAATCGCTGTCAGCTGTGACTGCCATAAAAACATTAATCAGTATTCACAAGTAAAAAAAAAAGATAATTATGACCCATAACAATCTGCTGGTGTCATTATGCCGACTGCAGGTTTTTAAAAATTTCCCTCCACCTCCATGTGTGTGTGTGTGTGTGTGTGTGTGTGTGTGTGTGT
This sequence comes from Conus betulinus, assembly GCA_016801955.1. Lineage (NCBI taxonomy): Eukaryota > Metazoa > Mollusca > Gastropoda > Neogastropoda > Conidae > Conus > Conus betulinus. The sequence goes on from JADBJO010002545.1 coordinate 18,053, forward strand.
GTGTGTGTGTGTGTGTGTGTGTGATATATGTGTATGCTCCGCGCGCGCGCGCGCGCGCGCGCGCGCACACACACACACACACACACACACACACACACACACACACACACACACACACACACACACACATGAATGGAGTTATTGAAATCACTTGAATAAGTTTAAAACCACTGGGATTTTTTTAGCTGAATTCTTTTTTTTTTACCGCTAGAGTTTTTCTTTTAAATATGTGGAGGTTTTTACTTCCCTGGATTTTTTTTTCAAAATCCCGTGATTTTTTTTTTTAATAAGTTGTCAAAACCACGTTCTTTTTAATCTTACGAGAGTTTTTTTTAACTACCGGTGAGTTTCAAAAAACCATTTTTTAATGACTGGAGTGTTTTAAATCGCTGTTTTAAATATCTTTTAATCATTGGACCTTTTACATTTCTGGATCTTTTAATCACCGCTGAAGTTTATGACATCACTGGAACTTTTTAAACCACTGGAGCTTTTAAAATCATGAAGATTTTTTTTTAATCACTGGTTTTGTTTGTTTAAATCACAGGAATTTCTTCAAATAACTGGAGGTTTCTTTAACCTCAAGACTTTAAGATTTTTTTTATCCAAAGGATTCTTTTAAATCACTGGAATCTTTGATACCAAAAGAATTGTTTAAATTACTGGAGTTTTTAAAGCACTGGAGTTAAAAAAAAAAAAAAAAAGATACTGAGACCCCTTTATTGAATAACTGAAGTTGGGTTTTTTTAATAATCACTGAAGCCTTTAAAAACCAAAGTAGTTCTGAAATCTACGGAGTTTTTAATCACTGGATTTGTTTAAATCACTAGAGTTTTTCAGATCACTGGATTTTTGTCGTTGCCTTTAAGAAGAAATCAGTAGGGCTTTTCTTAATCCCCCTAGATTTTGTTTTTAATCTCTAACTGGAGATTTCTTTTCAGTTAATCAGTGTATGAACTACGTACAAATTGACTTCCAAACAGATGACGTAACAATTTATGGCGCATGGAGTCAAGAATGATAGTATGTAATCAAACGATTTTTTTTTTCCTTTTTGATCTTCTACATAGTACCTTTATCTTATTTGTATTGAAAATTACGTTGATTTACAAATGAAAAGAAGCTAAATGAAAAATAAATCAGGTTGTTTAAAGTTGTTTTGACAGGTGACTTTATGATTTTCTCTCTAAATCAAGAATGACACAAAGTCTGTAAACAAAAGGGCCAGAGGTTTCCTGGAACCCCTGGCCACACACCTCCTCTGAAGTGTGATATGGCATGGCAGATCTTACTGACAGATCGGGCTTGTGATTAAGTCTGGACACCATTTTCTGTTAAGTGGGGGGGGGGGGGGGGGGGGAGAGAAAGGGGTTGGGGAGGAGGACGGACAATAGAATGCTTTTAGTTGAACTGAATTGGTTTTATCTCTCTTGAATGAAATGCTTATAGGGTTTCTCGCGCTCTCTCTCTCTCTCTCTCTCTCGCTCTCTCGCTTATCTCTCTCTCTCTCTCTTGCTCTCTCTCTCTCTCTCCCTCTCTCTCTCTCTCTCTCTATCTCTCTCTTCCCTCTTGCTCTTTCTCTCTCTCTCTCTCTCTCTCTTTGTCTCTCTCTCTCTTCCTCTCTTGCTCTTTCTCTCTCCTCTCTCTCTCTCTCTCCCTCTCTCTCTTGCTCTCTCTCTCTCTCTCTCTCCTCTCTTGCTCTTTCTCTCTCCCTCTCTCTCGCTCTCTCTCTCTCTCTCTCTCTCTCTCTCTCTCTCTCTTGCTCTCTCTTCTCTCTCCCTCTCTCTCTCTCTCTCTCTCCCCTCTCTCTCTCTCTCTCTCTCTCTCTCTCTCTCTCTCTCTCTCTCTCTCTCTCTCTCTCTCTCTCTCTCGTACGAAACATATTGTCGAGCAGCGGGATGAAACCACCACAACATGCAACACCTTCATTTTTTTTATAACACACACCATCCAGACAGTCTTTCCATCTGTTAGAACACACACCATCCAGACAGTCTTTCCATCTGTTAGAACACTCACCATCCAGACAGTCTTTCCATCTGTTAGAACACTCACCATCCAGACAGTCTTTCCATCTGTTAGAACACTCACCATCCAGCCAGTCTTTCCATCTGTTAGAACACTCACCATCCAGACAGTCTTTCCATCTGTTAGAACACTCACCACCATCCAGACAGTCTTTCCATCTGTTAGAACACTCACCATCCAGACAGTCTTTCCATCTGTTAGAACACTCACCATCCAGACAGTCTTTCCATCTGTTAGAACACGCACCATCCAGACAGTCTTTCCATCTGTTTAGAACACACCATCCAGCCAGTCTTTCCATCTGTTAGAACACTCACCATCCAGACAGTCTTCCATCTGTTAGAAACACTCACCATCCAGACAGTCTTTCCATCTGTCCCCACGTGTGATGTACTACGTAATCTAACTTGCTTTAGGAAAGGAACGTTGCTCATTGCTCATTGAATCTGACTCACTCGCAGTAGCAGTAGTCGCAGCAGGTCGTGGGTGGATTGTTCACACTTGCTCTGTTAACTTTAACCACAAGCTAGCTAGGTTTGGGTTGTAACCTTAATTAGTTTCCTTTGATGGAACTAGCAATATGTGTGTGTGTGTGTGGGTGTGGGGGGGGGGGGGGTGAGGAGTGGGGTGGAGAAAACAACCACAGGCAAACAGTCCCGCTATTTGTTATGACTCAGCGAAGATTTGTTTCCAGATACGGGGCGGAGGGAAGTCGGGTGAAATGCATCATTTTGATGAGTACACTGGTTTGGTTTTAGACTTGCTTTCAGCCTTCAAGAAACACCACTTTGGCTGTCAAGTCTCCACAGCAAATTGACCTGACTCTTACCAGGAAGATCATGACTGTTCAAAAGACAAACATGTGAAATTTCATAAAGCACTAGGCTTGCCTCATGTGCTCTCTCTCTCTCTCTCTCTCTCTCTCTCTCTCTCTCTCTCTCTCTCTCTCTCTCTCTCTCTCTCTACCACGTAAAGAGGCTGTAACCGTGTGTCTTAAAAAAATGTAGAATGGTATTGTTGTTGTATTTGGTGTATTTATTTCCTCTTTATCTATCGTTTGTTTGGATTTGTTCTTTTCTTATTATTATTGTGTTGTAATGTATGGCCTTATCTGAATCTTTTTAAAAAAAATCTGAAAACGAAAAAAAAAAAAAAAAAAGATAATGACTGTTCCTATATTTCTCTTCTCCTTTGTCCTCCAACGCACTCTTATTAATTACTCTCCAGTCCCGCCGACACAGTTCGTTGTTAATTGGTTCTTCCAGTGTCACAACCGTCCGCCTCCAGTGACAACTTAATCACCAGGGGCGACAACCGGGTTACTTGACTTTCCTTCCTGCCTTTGTGTTGCTACTGTTACGGGAAGTCCCGATCCCGATGGCGAGGAAGTTTGTCCCGGTGAGTGAGTAAGTGAGCAGTGGCAGCGAGTGACTTCATTCCTGCACTCCTCAGCATGGACACGTGTCGTCCTTTCGTCTCCGTGAAGAAGGTTAGAGGATGTCCGTCTGGCTGCTGAAGAGCGCTTCACATCCTATCCGTGTGTTAGGGGTGGGGGGGGGGGGGGGGGGGGGGGGGTGTGAGGGCAGAGGTGGGCAAGGGGGGTTGAGGAGGAGGTGTGAGGGTGCTTTGTTGGTTCAGTGGTACAGCACAGGTCGATTTTGCAAGTCAGAGCGTTGACAATCGAGTTCGAATCTCGTCGACGTATAGCGTGTTGACGCACACACACACACACACACACACACACATCACACTTGTTTAATATCATATTTAGTGAAAAGACGTTAAATTGAGGAACAATAACAACGCACGCACGCGCGCGCGCGCGCGCACACACACACACACACACACACACACACACACACACACACACACACACACACACACACACACACACACACGCACGTTCTGGTGGTCTCAATGTAGTGTTACAACTCTTCTCCCCTTCCTCTTTCTGTAACCCCTATTCTTCCCCTACCCCCCCCCCCCCCCACTCCCCACCGCCACCCCCCTTCAACCACCCCTCCTCCCCCTTCTGCAGGGGTAGGGGTTTAAGTCCGCTTACAATGATTTTGTCGGAGGCGTTCGTTTACACCTGGACGTAATCTGCGCGCAAATTATCAGTCGTGTGCATGGCATCCACCAGCATCAGAAAGGAGGAGGACGGGACGGGACGAAAACAGGAAAGATGGGGGTGGGGGGGGGGGGATGGGGGGGGGGGGGGGGGGATGGGGGGGGAGAGGGGGGGGGAGAAATAGTAATGGACGAGGCGGGAGGATGCGGAGGGCTCATATGTAGGGGGGGATGGCGAGTTATAGAAAGGGGGGGATTTTCTTTTTCAGACGGGACGGGACGAAAGCCAGGAAAGGGGGGGGGGGTGGGGGTGGGGATGGGGGGAGGGGGGAGTCACACTAAGAGAGAGGGGAGAAATAGATGGGGAGGCGGGAGGGAGGGTGTCGGTGGCTCATATGTAGGGAAATGAACAAGAGTTATAGGAAGGAGGAGATGGCACGAAGTGGGGGTAGGGGGTGGGGGTGGAGAGTGGGAGGGGAGGGCAGAAGGGAGGGGGGGGGGGGAGGGGAGGGGGGCAGCGAGCGAGGAGTGTCCTCTTCAGGTTCCGAGAGAGTCAGTTTCAAAAAATCAAAACGTACTCTGAGTCAGTCAGTCGTGTGGTATGGGATCCACCGTCATCGGAGATGGGGGATGTGGGGGAAGGGGGGGACGGAGGGGCGGACGACGGGGTAGGGAGGAAGGAAGGAAGGGGGGGTGAGGGTGGGGATGAGTAGGAGAGGGGGAGGGGAAAAAAAAAAGAGGGAGGAGGAGGAGAGTGTGTGTTGGTGGTGGCCGATAGGAAGAGAAATGAGTAAAAAGAGTTATAGAAAGGAGGGGATGTCACGCGCGGGGGGGGGGGGGGGGGGGGGGGGGGGGGGGGGGGGGGGGGGGGGAGGGGGAGGGTTAGGGGGGGGAGGGGAGGGGAGCCGAGCAAGGAGTGTCCTTTTCAGGGTCCGAGAGACAGTCAGGTTAAAAAAAAAAAAACAGATTAAAAAAAAAAAAAGAAGAACGGATTATCGGGTACGAGGTGATTAGTGTCAGTCAGTGCAGTCACGTTTACAAAGGCGGAGAGAGAGAGAGAGAGAGAGAGAGAGAGAGAGAGAGAGAGAGAGAGAGAGAGAGAGAGAGAGAGAGAGTCAGACAGACAGACAGAGACAGACAGACAGACAGACAGACAGACAGACGGACAGACACAGACAGACAGACACAGAAGAGACATGCAGACAGACAGACAGACAGCAGCAGACAGACAGACAGACAGACACAAACAGACAGACAGACAGACAGAGGCAGACAGACAGACAGACAGACACAAACAGACAGACAGACAGACAGACAGACAGAGAGGCAAAGAATTAATGTATCGGTTAATTAAGTTTTGGGGTGAGTGACAGGAGAGACAAGAGGAAGGAAATAGGGTGGAAATTAACGTGTGTGTGTGTGTGTGTGTGTGTGTGTGTGTGTGTGTGTGTGTGTGTGTGTGTGTGTGTGTGTGTGTGTGTGTGTGTAAAATCATTGATCTTGTAATGTGCCCTGCTGTGGCAATTGAAATAAATCATGTCCGACAAAACAGACTATCTAACCAGAAGTGTTCGAAGCTTGAATCATCTTCCTGTTGTTCCTATATACTTTTTTTTCTCTCCTCAAATCCCTCAGACACTGCTATTTAACTGCACCTTTCCACGCCTTCGTGATCGACATCCATCCCCCACCTCCACCCCCTCCCTCCCTTCGTATACACAGATGGAACCATGGAATGATGACGCAGTAATTATGCTCGTTGGTGATACATTTGTCAAAAAAATTTTCAAGGGAATACTCAGCTAACACAAACCCAAATCAAATGAATGAAAAAATGAATAAATAGTGAAAAGATAAGTAAATAGATACAGAGAGAGAAATAAATGAATAGATGAAAATTTCTCAAAAATGAATTTTCAGTTGCTGTGTGGAACAGAAAAGGAATGTTAGTATTTGTGTGTGTGTTTGTGTATCTGTGTGTGTGTGTGTGTGTGTGTGTGTGTGTGTGTGTGTGTGTGTATCTCTGTGTGTGTGTGTGTGTGTGTGTGTGTGTGTGTGTGTGTGTGTGTGTGTGTGCGTGCGTGTGTGTGTGTGTGTGTGTGTGTGCCGCGTGAGGTGTGTGTGTGTGTGTGTGTGTGTGTGTGTGTGTGTGTGTGTGTGTGTGTGTGTGTGTGTGTGTGTGTGTGTGTGTAGGCTGTGTGTGTGTGTGTGTGTGTGTGTGTGTGTGTGTGTGTGTGTGTGTGTGTAATCCAGGTATCCATACTGACCACAGACAAACGAACGACAGAAGCAGACCATGGCGTTACTGCCGTGGTGGACACAAACCAAAGCAAAAAACAAAACAAGCTGTAGACAACAAGTGACTTTTGGACAATTGTTTCTAGTAAAGATGTCACCAAGGAACACGCAGTCTGCTGCAGACAGTTGTTTGAGAGCTTCTTCTTCTTCTTCTTCTTCTTCTCTTCTTCTTTTGAATATCCATTTTTTGCAATATTAAAAAAAAAAAAAGAAAAAAAAAAAAAAAAAAAAGATTGTACATTCGTCGTCGAAAATCCACTCCTCTGTTTCGTACTTTGTACTAAATAAGCATAACACTGCATCCGACGATGGTGTTAATTAATGTTGTATTTCTGTCTTGAAAACGGACAAGAACACAGGAACGGGGGGAGGGGGGAGGAGCAATGAGAGTGACTGGCCTTCATTAAACATTCAGCTGTGCTCAGAGAGTTGCTGGCCTTGTCTCATTAACCATGCACACGTCTGTCGTCTTCTTTTCCAGCATCCGCAAATTTGCGGGGGAAAAAGGGAGAGAGAGGGAGAGGGGGAGAGAGAGAGAGAGAGAGAGAGAGAGAGAGAGGAAGAAGAAGAAGAAGAAGACTGACAGATCTTACCTCATGCATGAATCAGGGAGTGGCTGGGGGTGGTGGTGTGGGAGTTTTCAGAAATTGAGGACCCATGTCTTCCACCCACCCACATCGTGCCCCATTTCTTGGCAAAAATCGCATAAAATCTGAAGGGGATAGACAAGGGTGAAATGGGGGGAAAAAATCGAAATGTCATGAAAAAAACGTTATTAGCCCTTCTTCGGCTAGCTGCAAAACCAAACAAACAACAAACAAAAACAAACTGTGCCTCCTCTCTCCCGATTGTTTCCCCTCCAGATTTCCCCATCCCACCCCCAGCTTTTTTGTGGGTGTTTGTTCATTGTTGTTGTTGTTGTTTTTTTTTTTTTGTTTTTTTAAACGAGTCTCAAGTATCCATCCACCCCCCTCCCCCCCCCCCTCCCCCCCCCCCCCCTTTCTTTTTATCTCCCGCCTCCGTCCTTCCCCCCCCCCCCACCAACCCTTCATCTTTCCTCTCGCTCAACAGATTTTTGTGGGGGGAGGGGGGGGGGGGGGCTGTTACTTGTAGTCTCTTTGCTGAACGAGGACAAGCGCATGATAAATAAGCGATTATTGTAGCCAGGCTCTCCCCTTCGCACCCCCCCCCCCCCTCTTCACCTTCTATCACCCCCCTCCCCTCCACACACACACACACACACACACACACACACACACACACACACACACGTTTCATTGTGTGCTTCACCATGTGTTGTTGGTCTGTTGTTTCACTGTGTTTGTATTTGTTTGTTTGCTTATCAATTATTTATTCATCTATCTATCTATAACATTTTACATTTGTTTGCTTCCTCTTTATTTATATATCTATATATCTAGCTATCTAAATGAATAAATATCGATCAACTTGTTTACTTGTTATTATTTCTTTATTTTCATTTTCATTTTTACGGTGGACCTTTTTTTTTCCTTCGCTGTTGATGAGATCCACACAGAAACAGGACCCCACCTCCACCACTGTTCCTGGCATTGTGGCTGGCAACAGCCATGACAGCAAAACGAGTCAGTGTCTTCGGACAACAGAGGACTGGTGGTGTAGTCATGCTCTACCCCCCCCCCCCCCCCCCCACTCATCCCCCACAATTCCCCCCTTCACCGCTGACAACAGAACGCCTCCCACCCCTCTTCTGTTTCAAGCTATAACCCATGGGGAGTGGCGGGAGGGGGGGGGGGGAGGGGGGAGAAGAAGGGGGAGGGGGGGGGGGGGGACAACGCCCTTTCGAGCACGAGAAATGTTGGAGCAAATAAGATCAGGGGGGGTTGAAGAGTGGGATGGTTTCCTCGAGTTCAGATTGGAGACGGAGAGTGAGCTGCTACTACTGAGATTCGTCACAGGTTTAATCGAGGGCACTTTTATAATAGTGTGTTCGTGTTCTATACGAAATGTGGGCCATAATATGTTCAAACACCCCCCCCCCCCCCCCTCCCCCCAACCCTCATCCACCGTAAGCCCCCCCCCCCCCTACACACACACACACACACACACACACACACACACACACACACACACACACACACACACACACACTCCCACGTCAAATCAACAACATTGTCTGAATGCCTGTCTGTGTCTGTCTGTCTGTCTGTCTGTCTGTCTGTCAGCTTATCACTTCATGTATGATGTGTGCCATGACATGATTCTCTGTGTGTGTGTGTGTGTGTGTGTGTGTGTGTGTGTGTGTGTGTGTGTGTGTGTGTGTGTGTGTGTGTGTGTGGTGTGTGTGTGTGTGTGTGTGTGTGTGTGTGTGTGTGTGTGTGAGTGAGAGAGTGAGAGAGAGAGAGAGAGACACACACACACACACACACACACACACACACACACACACACACACACACACACACACACACACACACACACACAGACAGAAACAGAGACAGACATAATAAAGTCAGAGAGGTACAGCCAGACAGACAGACTTGATAAAAGAGAATTTACATCCAAGAACATACTTAAGATTCTCAAATCACATGTATTACTGCAAAATCTGTGTGTAGTATTTCTTTGCCACACTTAAATACATTTCGATGCCCAACAGTATATCAAGTAATGACATGATAGGGGTTGAAGATTCGGTGATGTGTGTGTGTGTGTGTGTGTGTGTGTGTGTGTGTGTGTGTGTGTGTGTGTGTGTGTGAGTTGTCTGTGTGTGTGTCTGTGTGTGTGTGTGTGTGTGTGTGTGTGTGTGTGTGTGTGTGTGTGTGTGTGTGAGAGAGAGAGAGAGAGAGAGAGAGAGAGAGAGAGAGAGAAAACACTTGGATTTTTCGTCCTCTCCTTTTCACTTTATCTCTTCGTGCAGTTTAAGTTCCTCGCAGCAGTATTTAGCATAGAATTTAATATCCCAAACGGCGCCCTTACCCTTGGGCGCGGAAATTTGTCTGAATAATCCCTTCCGTCCGTCCCGCTTGAACGCCGACCGAATCCTCAATGGAAGCGATATCCGTTTCACAATGCACGTCATCAGCTCATTTGCATTTTCCCGTCACGTGGTCGGGTTATCATGGACAAAAAGTGTATAAATACGAAACACGAATGTGCAATCACAAGAACTCTACATTCAATTTTGATTATTTGCTTTCTTGCAAAAGCAGCAACTGAGGTTTTAAAGTACGAAAACTGACTGAAAGAACTCGGAGAGATTTTCTTAGATCATTTTTTTTCACTTGAGAAGAGAGAGCCTCAGAAAACAAATTCGGCTATTTTGAAGTAAAGTTCAAGAAACATTTTAAAGCAGTAAACCAACTGACAAATTCATAAACGTTTGAAAAAGAAGAAGAAGCAGATTTACCAACATTCCCTTCAAATAAATTCTAAGAAGCACTTTTTTTTTCAAGCGAGAAATTTTAAAAGGAGCTAAGAGGACGAGATGCAGACGACAATGCTGACGCTGTGGGTGTTGATGGCGGTGATGACGGGGATGGTGCGAGGCCACGGTATGGTGATTGACCCCCCCACAGAGGTCCAGTATGTGGCGATTCAACTACAAATCCTCCCCGAAAAACTACGACGACAACGCACTTTATTGCGGAGGATTTGCTGTGAGTAGGCCCAGTTTTTTTGTTTGTCTCTTTGCGTTTTCTTTGTTAGACTATTGTAGGGCTCTCCGTCTGTTTGAAGAAATTAATCTCGATTTGACTGTTTTCATTTCAACTATCTGTTCTTGACTTTATTTGTTTGTTCGCTTTTTTCTTTTTTTCTTTTTTTTCTTTTTTTTTTTTTTTTTTTTTTTTTTTTTTGTTTTGTTTTTGTTTTTTTGTTTGTTTTTTTTTTTTTTTTGGGGGGGGGGGGGGGGCGTTATGTGTGAGTATTTCTGTGAACGTTTTTACTTCCAACCTTCATAATTAAACAAAGGATAGAATGAATACAGGTGGCAGATCTGACTTAATCAGAGATTCATAAATGTCTCTTCCATTCAGATTCAGATCTCTCTCTCTCTCTCTCTCTCTCTCTCTCTCTCCTTAAAAAAAAAAGCAAAACAGTTATTAGTTTTTTTCTTTACATTCTGCGCAGAAAGAAAAAAAAATCAGTCATTCTAACACCTCATCCACGATGACTTTCGTGTTGCTTGAGAGTTTCAAAGTGCTGAAGTTTGAATGTCTGATAGTGCCGACATTGTGCAGCGTCGCCTGGAAGAAAGACAATCAACGCACCTTCTGAATTAACTGTAGTCCGTCGTGTGCTGTGCTGACACTGTCCGTGACTTTCTGTCAGATTCAGAGTTACTGAGTTTCTCAAAGTTGTCGTCCTTGTCGCTTTTTTTTTTTTTTCAGGATGTTATCATTTTGAATGCAGATATAAATGCGGCGCTTATGTTTATTTTATGTTAATCCTAAAAGGACGTCTTATTTTGATAGGTTTTTTTTTCATAAAGAGAGAGAGAGCGAGAGAGAGAGAGAGAGAGAGAGAGAGAGAGAGAGAGAGAGAGAGAGAGATTCTGTCATTTAAAATGTCTGATTTCGATTCTTTGTCGTTATTTTTCTTCTTTTCACTTGCTTTTAATTAGCCATTAGCACTCTCTCTCTCTCTCTCTCTCTCTCTCTCTCTCTCTCTCTCTCATAGCGCAAATTAGGAAAATAGTCCTGTATTCAAACTTGTCCATAACGCCAGTATGTCACGTCATCGGGTGCAAATTCATCCAAAACTTTTGATCAGCACACGCCAGCGAGCACTTTCGGCAGGCCTCTTTAAATCTTCAAATCTTTCAGAGCCGGATTATAACTCAAACTGCAGTTGTGGTCGTTCGTTTGTTTTTGGGGGGGCCGGAGAAGCTCAGTTGGTAGAGCGCCGGGCTCGTGATCCTGGGGTTGCGGGTTCGAATTTCGGTACAGGGGGATTTTTCCCTCGATCGGAGTTAACATTGGTTGTGACTCCATTCCCCATACAGTCCTTCGAATAAGACTATAAACTGAGGTTCCGTGTGTGAACGCACGTATAACATCTTGCACACACGTAAAATCCCATCACCAACTTTCGGAAGAGAAGGCCAGTTTGGCCGTTGGTATGGATGACACATTACACATAGTATGCACCTTCCCCGAAGATGGAGTATGGCTGCCTTAATGGCGGGAAAAAAAAAAAACGGTCATACACACACAAAACCACTGCCTGTCTATACAGGCAGTGTCCGCAGGAGTATCAGCCTGCGTACGCAGAAAGAAAGTAAGTTTGGTTTAAAAACGTGTTTGCCAGCAAAATGTTACTGTTCAGGTAATGAATCTGTAGTTGGTTGGGAGATCAAACAAAAGGACCTGGAGTTTGACGGACCAGCTCCCTTGCCCAACCCCATCCCAACTTTCCCCCACTCCCCCTTCCAGTCTTCTTCGACAACATCCGTCTCTTAATGAGATCATTATCTAAGGTCTCAACAACAACAGTAACAACGACAACTGACAACAGAAAAGAAAGAAAGGACCATCCGGATCTAGCGTTCGAAGAGTTTTAGGGTCGACGAACTATTAGAATGGTGTGTGTGTGTGTGTGTGCGTGCGTGTGTGTGTGTGTGTGTGTGTGTGTGTGTGTGTGTGTGTGTGTGTGTGGTGTGTGTGCGTGCGTGTTGTGTGTATGTGCGTGCGTTTGCGTGTATGTGTTGTGTGTTTGTGTGTGTTTGTGTGTGTGTGTGCGTGTGCGTGTGTGTGTATATGTGCGTGTGTGTGCGTGTGAGCATGCATGCGCGAGTGTTTGTTCCTGCTTGTGATAATGGTGACATCAAAGAAAAACGAATCACGGGCGAAATAGCCTACAGGGACAGGATAAGCAGGGAGGTGGGAAAGAGAGGAAGAAAGGGGAGGGGTGTGTGTGTGTGTGTGACGATGGGGGATGGTTCAGGGAGGTGGAAGGGGATGACGGATGTGATAAACGAAGTGGACACCACAATGTCGACTAAGCGAAGCGAAACGACCCGCTATGCGTGTTGTGTGTGCGTGTCCGCTAATATTGAACCTTCTGTCGGGCTTCGTTTAACAATAGCCCGCACCGTATGACCCGTTGTGTAATGGTCACTAGCGGTGACGACAGAACCTCCACAGAAGCGTTCCCATGGGTGTACGTACCAACCCAGTTTTTTGATGACTGCAGAGCCCACCGGCGAAAAACGCCACAGTTAAAAAAAGCAACCGCCGTGTGCATCCCGCAGCCTCGCCCGTTTGTCCTGGCCATAGTCCAAGCAGATTCATCAGTTTTGACGGTTAAAATGTGTAAATATAGAAGAAGAAGAAGAAGAAGAAGGAGAGAGAGAGAGAGAGAGAGAGAGAATAAAGGTAAACACGTTCGCGCAGCGCGCGCGCGCGAGCGAGAGAGAGAGAGAGGAGAGAGAGAGAGAGAGAGAGAGAGAGAGAGAGATTTTACTTCATTTTATGTATTTATGTTTTATTCGTTTTTTTTTTCCTCTCTTTTTTTTTTTTGGGGGGGGGGGGGGGGGGGGGGGGGGGGGGGGGGGGGGGACTGGAGAATGGAGAAATAATAAAGTTTCATGATCAAAATCTACGGGACCAGTGCCTTATCGCCCTTGATTTTCACTTTGCACCGTGACGTAATGCGTGCGTGTGCGCGCGAGCGTGGATGTGCGTGCATGTGTGTGTGTGTGTGTGTGTGTACGCGCGCACCTCGCACGCATGTGGGCGCGTGTGTTCTCTGTGCATAAAGGAAAAATGTTGGATGGGTTGGTGATGCGTAAGCCTCCATTACAAGCAGCTCCCCAGTCTTCTGCATATTCACTGCATCGGCCACTGCTGGGCTTTGGACGTCATCAGTCGACGTCAACCGAAGTTATGGCCCTTTGCATGTCAACACACTGTCTCCACCCATCCTTGTTTTTGTCTGATCGCGCGTCGAGTGTGATCTCATCTTTATAACTGTGATGTTGTTTTACTTCAATGGATATTTTCCTCTTTTATCGCTTTATTTTTGTTTTGTTTTTATTTCGTTTCTGTGCACGTTTCTTTTTCGTTTCGTTTAAGTGCAGTTTTTTTGTTTGTTTGTTTGCTTTTGTTTCGTTTTGTTTTTGAAATACTTTCAAGTTTCTTACGAACTGCGCAGTCAGGTTGCTAACGAAGTTGTCCGAAAACTCCAGTCAAGATGGCCTTTGTCGTGAGCTCAGTAACTAGGAAACGGAAATAAATGAATGTTGGACTTTGACATAAACATCCAAGTGTCTTTGGTTTGAAAGCGTAGAGTGAATAGTATCCCCGATTGCCACGAAAACTGGCAACACGAGAAAAATCAATCTCCCCACAGATGCAAGCTCCGAACCTGAAATAGAAAATGATAAACAGTCTTGTCTTTGATAACCCCTTTTGCCCCGTTTAAAACCCACTTCCTATTCAACGTAAGTAAAATCTATGTGATGTCTTTAATGGGATAGAATTAGAAGTCAGAGGGGACATCTTTTCCTAATAGAATTATAATACCGCCATACTTTATTAAACCCATGCGCTATAAATAACACCGCTTTCTGATTGGTCATATTCTGTGCGCCATCAATACATACTGTACAACTTGCACACTGGCTTTAGATCTCGGGCGCGCGTGTCAGATTATAGTATAAGCTCTGTATTTGGATTTTCAGTCATTGTTTTGGTAAAGGGCTTTTAGTAGTAGTTGGCGTGTACTCTCTCCGGCCATCGTGAGCACTTTACACCAAGAAACTGGACAAACTAAGGGATGTCTTCTGGGGACCAAAGGTGACCAATGAAAACTCTGCTTTCGTGTGACGACATTGTTTTTTACAGACGGATTAGAACGAATCTTCGCTGGAACAAAGGAGCGAAAGGTGAACATCTTATCAGAGTCAAAGACCGTTGTGAAAACATAGCCCCTCAATTCCATTTCAGCCAATCAGGAAGTAAGTAACGGAACATGAAAACAAAAATGGCCACATAAAGGTTGATGACTTCAAACAGGCTTTGAACGAAACGGAGAACACGAAAGAACAGGTTTTGAACGATTTAGAATGGG
>JADBJO010002545.1:37500-80000 GCA_016801955.1 Conus betulinus
AAACCAACCAACCAAACCAACAAACAAATAGATAAAACAAAGAGATGGGGAAAAATATCGAGACTTGAAGTGACCTGTTTTTTTTTTTTTTTTGGGTTTCTGTTCCCAGAGACAATGGCGGCTCAACGGCGGTAAGTGCGGCATTTGTGGTGACCCCTACGACGTCCCATCCCCCCGGCCCAATGAGGCTGGAGGTCCGTTTGCCACCGGAGTCATCGTGGAGACCTACCAGCAAGGCCAGGTGATTGACGTGGCGGTCGACATCACCGCCAACCACATGGGCTACTTCGTCTTCAAGCTGTGCCCCAACAACGACGTCAAGAAGGAGGCCACCCAGGAGTGTCTGGACCAGCACGTCTTGAGGGTAGGGAGTGGTGGAGTGTTGTGCTGACGTATGCAAGCTATATAGTGTGTTGTTGTTGTTGTTGTCCGTCGAGACAACAACGAAGACCATCTAGACATCCTAGGATCGGGGTGAGTGCGTAGATGGCTGGTCAGGCCGATCTGCGCCCGGAAAGATCTATCACAGTACGGACAGGGGATGGTGGCAGCAGCTGGAGATCTGTTGACACTGGTCTTCCTGATCATCTGCGCGCTGCTCAGCTGCAGCAGTTGTTGTTGTACTGAAGTATGCTAGTCATGTCCTGAAGGTATAGTGTGGGGTGGGGTGTGTAAGTGTGTGTGTGTGTGTGTGTGTGTGTGTGTGTGTGTGTGTGTGTGAAAACTAAAGTATACATCATAATGTGTTGACTGTTGTGGTGGTGTGCTGAAATATGTGTTGTCATGTCCTGAAAGTATAGTGTGGTGTGGTGTTTTGTTTTTACTAAAATATGTATCGTCATGTATTGAACGGGTGATGTTGTGTTTTCACTAAAACACATGCATCGCTACGTGTTGAAGGTAGACTATCATGCGATGTGATGATGTTTGACTAAAGTATGTGTTATCATGTGCTGAAAATCTCATGTATTTTACCAAAATGAGCATTGTCGTGCACTGAAGGCGTTATGTATTTTATTAAGATAGGCACTGTTGTGTGCTGAAGGCCACGTGTCTTGTGGTGTCTCACTGAAGTATGCATCGTCATGTGTTGGAAGTGCGATGCGTTGTGGTGTCATGCGTTCAGCATTGTCACATGATAAAGTTAATCTTCCCACGTGACCTGCGGACTTTTACCAAAGACCATCAGTTCTAAAAACCCATACTTCTCTGTTTCACACGCTGTCTGTTGTCTCTGTCCACACTTTGATATCTCTGTTTCACGCTGTCCGTTGTCTCTGTCCACACTTCGATGTCTCTGTTTCACGCTGTCCGTTGTCTCTGTCCACACTTCGATCTCTCCGTTTCATGCTGTCTGTTGTCTCTGTCCACACTTCGATCTCTCTGTTTCACGCTGTCTGTTGTTGTCTCTGTCCACACTTCAGTCTCTCTGTTTCACGCTGTCTGTTGTTGTCTCTGTCCACACTTCAATCTCTCTGTTTCATTCACGCTGTGTTGTTGTCTCTGTGCACAGTTCGTGGGGGCACAATGGAGAGGACCTGGGCACCAAGTTCTACATCGACGCCAAAGTGGACGTCAAGCACGTGCGCCTGCAGCTGCCCTCTGACCTCACGTGCTCTCAGTGCGTGATGCAGTGGACCTACAAAACCGGTAGGTCCACGTCTTGTATCGATCATAACCCGCTTTTCTTACAACGTTGAGGTTCAGTGAATAGCAGCGACTGTTTTACAGTAGTAGCGTAACAACGCTTTCACACAGATAAACAAAACACACACACACACACACACACACATACGCACGCACGCAGCACACACGCACGCACGCACACACGCACGCACACATGCACATGCACGCACGCTCATGCACGCACACACGCACGCACATGCACATACAGACTCCCACACGTACGCACGCGCGCGCACGCACGCACACACATACGCACACGCGCGCGCGCACGTATGCAAGCACGCACACACACACACACACACACACACACACACACACACACACACTCACTCATACACACACGCACGCGACCACGCACACGCACACACACACACACACACACACACACACACACGCACGCACGCAGCACACACGCACGCACGCACACACGCACGCACACATGCACGCACGCTCATGCACGCACACACGCACGCACATGCACATACAGACTCCCACACGTACGCACGCGCGCGCACGCACACACACACACATACGCACGCGCGCGCGCACGTATGCAAGCACGCGCACGCACACACACACACACACACACACACTCACTCATACACACACGCACGCGACCACGCACACGCACACACACACACACACACACACACACACACACACTCACACGCACTTCGTGTACAATCTGTCTACACAATGATGATGAATCTGTCATGTTTCCGACGTGTCCGAAAACCAAAAGTGAGCCAGCCACTGTTAGTGTATTATGATCTGAGAATGGAAAATGATCCCATCACGTTTAGTGTATTATTTGACGTCTTATCTTTATAATCAACCGACAACAGCAAGTCACAACACCATCATTCCCCGTATGTCATGTGGCCACACGCCACAATTAGGATGTTGCACTGAAACACTCTATTATCCATGTGAGCGTTTTGAGGCCTACCGTAAGTTTGAACCAGCATTTAACGTTTAACTGGTAATTGATCAAACTCCCCACCAATAATTTCCCGTGTTTGGGGGGATTTTCACCAATGATATCACAAAACAATCTTCAAATAAATTACCTTCCCCGAGTTGACGTCACATGTCTGGCCTTTGCACTCACCCATGACCCTATCTTTGCGCCAGCTGGAAACTCCCTAAATAGTCCCTTTTTTCATCTGTCTGTTTAGAACCATCTGGCTTGTACCTTGATGGCCATATGAAAGAAAATGAGGAGAATCAACATTCAGACACACTAACAAAAACAAAAAACAAAAAAAATCTCAAAACAATCAAAATTGCGCCAAGTCTTAAAATACTCGACTTCTTTAAACAAGGCCTTGGCTCTTGAATTTCTAGTGTGCAGCCTGTCAAAACGCGCATCATGACTTTTGCCCTGTCCACAGGCAACAGCTGGGGGGGATGTGACCAGACCTCGGGAGACTGCTGCATCGGCTGTGGACCCCAAGAGAACTTCGTCAACTGCGTCGACATCGCCATCACATCCGCCGCCGGCAACACCGACAAGCCCAAAGTCACGTACCCGCCCAACACCGCCCGCCCACCTACAGCCCAACCAACCCGACGTCCGCAGCAGACGACCCCGTTCGTTCCAGCCAGGACCACCAGGACGGCAGGCGGGAGCGGGAAACGCTGTCGCGCCGCTGGCATCTTCTCCGGGAGGAACGGGATGGACGCGTGGTGCGTCACCAACTGCCAGGTGCAGTTCTGTCCCCCGGCCTACTGCACGTGCTCTTGAGCCGCGTCATTCATCTTGGTTCCTCTGGCCTTGCAGAAGGGTCCAAACTTGGTTGGCGACGGTTCCATCCATTTCTTCGTCAAAAGCTGAAATTGAATTTGTCAGGCTGATTTCCATCCCGATGGATGGGTTGTAATAATTTTGATTAAGTCATGAGAATGGTCTACTACTACCTCTCTCACGTCAACATGTGGTTTAAATGTCTTTTTCCATTGCTTAAATGTACACAAACGAATGTGTACCATCGTCTCATCATGCACATTGGCATTTTATTCAGAACTGACAAATGTGAACTTATGAACGTGAAGAAATCCCTTTTGCTTTTCATCTTATTTCTTTACAGTTTGTGTGTGTACGCGTTTCTTAATTTTGAAATCATGAACAATTAAATCATTTTTTTTTTCAGACCGATAAAATCTCAGAGTCATCACAGACATTAAAGACTATGTATATACAGTCATTTCTGTTATCCTTGTTTATATTTGAATTATGTGTTCATTGTCTTTTAACTCCATGCTTGGATCCCTAATTTTACCAGACAAACTATATTCACTCTGAAACTCAAGGCAACTGACCAGCTTTCGATCTCGATGCAAGATCTTCCAACGAACTTGCATTGCATGCCAGAGCACTCATCCCGTTTCAGTTGCATTGTAGTCAAAACCACCACACAGGTTTCCTATCCATGGAGTCCAAACTGTGACCTACATCACACGGGGCTCATAGTCCATGTGTTGGACAGTACATGACCCATGAAGATCAGGCGTCCCCTGACCCCCAAAGTCCAGTCCTCGGCACAGACATCCACCACCACCTGCTCAATAGTGTGGGCTCCACTCTATACCACGAGGTGCTCAGCTATATGCAGCGCTGGTCTTGAACGGGTGTAACAGCTACGAACTGCCCAACGTTGTGGAGACGATTCTTTAAATAATGACAGACTATACACTGCCCGGCTTAACCTACAACCCCCCCCCCCCCCCCCCCCCGTTGCACTGTTCAAACTCAAAGTACACTGATATTATCTTCAGGTCTAGCTCCAGATGCATGGTACGCTGTTCTTGCATATTTAAACAATTGCCCGAAGTTATGTGGACGATTCTTCAATAGTGACGGACTATAAGCTGCCAGGCGTATACCCACAAAGTCTCCCCACCCCTCCCTCCCCCTAGCTTGCACCGCTCGAAATCGAAGTACACAGATCATCAGGTGTAGCCTACCACTGCCAGTTCACTGGGAGAAGATCTGCAGCAGGAGGAAAAGCTCATTTCTGGCTCAACACTGGGATGTTTTCAGGCAAAACATTTGTGTTTCAGTTCACCCTGAAAATGTTGTATCAATGAAATAGGTGAAATTTAATCGATCAACCTCATGATGCATTTGGAAGAAACAAAAACAAAAAAGTGATCAACTAATGCCTCAAATATGTTTGGTGTTTTTTTTTTTTTTCAATCCAGTAAGAAACTCGTTACAATTCACCCAACATTTAATTCAGTTGTATGGATTTGTTCTGATTTTTTTGAAGTCATCTATTGTATAGAATTCAACCTATTGTAATTTCTAATCAGAAGCAACATGTTTGCGAGTGATTTTTTTTTTTTCCGTTATGACGGCGGAAATGGAAGCAGGAGAAACGGACGACGTGGGCGATTTACAGTGAACATCAGCACATTTTGTGAATATGTTTTGTGTTTGTTTGTTTATGAGGGGAAACTGCTTTCCTGCTGTCGTTTGCGAGGGAAGGGGGACTTTTTGCAGCGTCTGCTAGACAGTTCTATCTTGTAGCCCTAGTAGACCTTCAATGATCAGGTGAGAATGAATTAACACTCTGACGAACATAATTTTCCAAATGTATGGTGTCTTACATCAAAATAAAAGCCACCATTTAGATTCCCAAAGTCTTGTATGGATACCAAAACACTAGAAATGCAACATTGTTGCATGTTTTCTGAACCTTATCACTAATGATTAAAAAAAACGCATGGGAATTAGAAAAAAGATACTGTTGCATTCTTGGGGTCATCGGATTATTTCTAAAGAAGCCTATACACACACAAAAAAATGTTTAGATGATTAATATCCAGTTTCCTTTTCGTTTGGGCAAATTGTTGTTGTACGCAACACTTGTAGTTGCGCAGAATAGGTTTAGAACCAGTTGAATCGATTTGTCTGTAACCATCCCTTTTCTTAAAACCTCTGTCCCACACACACACACACACACACACAGTGTTGACTTTTGGTCATTTCATTACTTGTAACATCGATGTCTTGTTGTCATCCATATCATTGATTCACATTATTTTCAACATGAGGTGGAGTGACTCCTCAGCTCAAATTTTGCTTAATTTAGTTTGGCAATGTCCTATGATTTTTTACAACAAAGTGTTAAGACATCTAGATCATGAAATATTATGTTTATTGGAAGTGACCCCCACCCCACCCCTGATAAAGCAGCAAATATGATTGGCGTGTCTCAGGTTTACAGTCACGGTCCATGCAGACCTCCGGACAAGAGCAAAAAAAAAAAAAAAAAAATCGAAGACTTCAAAGGGCTTTCTAGGACTTGTAATACAAAATTCAATAACCGTTATTAGGAAATGTAAGCATTCATGCATGCTTCAGTCGCTTCATGTTCTCTTCAGCAGAATCCAGCAAGTAGCAGATTCTATGGAAGTGGACTCTTTTTGCCAAATGCTGTTTCATATAAACTGTTTCCAGTTCTTTAACTTCTTACCAAAATACAAATCATCATTGAAATCTTCATTGTCAAACACTTTTTGTAAGCACTCAGAAAAGGGGTCCTCAAATCTGAAGGACTTTCAAGGACTTTTTATAAACCATGTTGTTTTAGTGAAAGAATGAGCCGTCTATTGGTAGCTTGCAGTAGGTCGAGATTTCATGTTCGTTTTTGTTTTTGTGCACTTCTACTTTTGTAAACAACTGAGTGAGGAACTCTTGTCATCATTAAGCCGCGAAGCAATTTCAGGAGTCTTTAGGAAGAAAATGATGAACAATGATCAGCATGAAGATGTGTGCATGGCTATCATACATTTACACAGCATGGATGAAAAGTTAGAGGCAAAGCAAATTTTTTTTTTCTATTTTGTTGTGCTTAGTCTCCGAGCAGTCTGCTCCACCAAGTTTGTTCATCTTCCATACAAATCATTTTCCCTGTATATACTGAAAGATAATGCATGGCCATAATTATGCTCATGTATGCAAAATAAATTTTGTTCACAAATCGAAAGCCTACGACTTTACGTGTGGAAATGTATCTGCTATATACATCCTCTGAACAGCTCTGATGTGTGGTTCAAAAGGTTTGTTTTCAGGCCATGGTGATATTAAGCATTTTTCTCCCCCCCCCCCGCCCCCCCTCACCGACCCCCCTTTTGACAGTAAACCGAACTAACTGTAAATTTGCACACAGAACTGAATCGTCATTAGTGGTTCTGTTTGTTCGTTTGAAAATTAAAGGGGGGGGGGGGGGGGGTTCTCATCTTCCATTTCACCCAAGTTGCAATGCACCCACGGCGCTCCATCTGTTATTACATGTCTACACCCACAGTAGTCTGTCCTGTGAAAGCCCCGTCACCAGCAAGCCACAGGGAGCAGGTAGTACCAAGTCGTCATGAGGCAACCCGTTAGAGGAGATACTGCACCGCTGCCAAGTCACTTTGCTGGGCCTTTTTTTTTCCCCCTTTTTTTTTAATATCCAACATACGCATACGCAGGACACAGCTTATCAACCCCCCCCCCCCCCTGCTGACAGTCATCGTTTCGTCGCTATGCCAGCATGAGTAAATTCTCCCTCCAGAGGGCGCCATCATGTCCGTCCAATGACAGTCAACATGAACCTGGCGATTCCAGCAAGCCACAGAATGCTGATTGATGTTGATGATGAAGATGCTGCCGAGGTGGATTTCCATTCTGGGTGGAGACTGCATGGCAGGCAGCACTCTATGCTTACTGCCATATCCTAGCGTCAACCGTACCCTAAAAATACAGACACGCCTGCAGTGTTGGTCAGGAAATCTTAACAACACTCTCACAGAGGCATCCATAAAGCGGATTGAATTCAACTAGGTCGTCTCCATCTTTCCAAAACTCAACTCTGGATTGGCGCCGATCGATTCAGAAAAAAAATATCCCCACAAAATAAATGGCTCTGAGTAGACTCAACTCTTAACCTCCCAGTCGTGAGGTTATGGCAGCTGGTGATTCCGACCGTTACACCATGTAGGTCTTTGTGCCACCTATAAGCATCACACACTTCTTTCTCAGCTGCCATGTGCAGTGCCTTTCCTTTAGGCTGACCTCACACCAGTGTGACATCATAGCAGCAGTGTGACCTGCTAGGCACTGGGAATCTCACTGCTAGGAGCTTGGGTGTGGAGCATCAGATGTGCTGTGTTATGTGTTACCCATGGCAACCAGAAGACTGAAACAGGCTGCAGTTTTGCCGAAAACAAGCCAAAATACAAAAACACACACACAAACACGTTATTTGAAACAGTATTTGAAACAAAATGTGAACAGATCAATGTTGCTCTGCCTGGGGCTGAACAGGTCGTCAATGATATTGATCTGCTGATTGGCTGGAATGTCTTTTAAATCTAAACTGAATGCTTGATTGTGGTTGCAGACGTTGGAATCATTCCGCAACTGTGCTCTGATTGGTCAATATGATGAGTCTAAGCCGACCGACTAAAAATACTGACTTTAGAATGACTGAGGCTTCTGTAGCAGAAAAACATTGTGCAACACATCTTCCAAATTAATGCATCAGTCCGTTAAACTTTCTGGTTTACATTTTGGGGAAGATCTTTTGTCATCTTGAGCTGTGCACAGCAAGACTACCCAAGCATGTTGAAATGGAACCTGAGCAGCTTTCGATTTAACTTGCAAAAAGTCGAAGTTCAGGGGAACGAAGTAAATTGACCCCTTTCATCACTAATCCACAGCTGTCCTAAACGAACTGCATGCGCAATGAACCATTTTGGTCAGCTACGGTCTTTGCCAATAAAAAAAAATTCAATAATTTTTCTATACCAAGTTTCTCTGACCGACTAGGTTGGACTCGAAGTGTATTTTCCTTGACCTTCTCCACATTCCCTTCCACAGTCAGACTCCAACATGAGCAAGGGTTCTTTAAGAGCTCATAGCCAGTTCAATTCCTAGCCACAGCTTTGTACATCCTCACAAATGGCCAAGACAGAGAGCGAGTCACTCACTCAATGTCATGATTAGTATACCGATGATCTGAATGTGCTATAGCCCTACTTGTTCATTAAATAAAAATCTTCACCCGTGTTGATGAAGTACTCACGTTTCATTCACTTTTTCTGTTTGAGGAATCATACTGTAACACGCAAAAACATACAACTGCAACTGCCCACCTCTTGAATCTTCCACAGCCACACAACTGGTTTTGGGATAACTCGTCTTTATTCACTATTTACATCATGAACGAACTAACAGCAAACCAACACACTCTCCAGTCACGCACTGACATAATCTTTCTTTCCTTTGACCAGTCTTTGAAACAATTCACACAATGTCAAAACACATTCTGAACACATTTTGTGGACATGGTAAGCTGTGTAGAACAAACCCATGAAAAAGTCAAAACCTGAAGGCCTCCTACATACAAGCCTTGTCTTCTGCCCCTCAGATGAAGGGCAGAAAGAGATCACATTGAAAGCACTGGTGTTGCATGCACCATCACACACACACACACATGAAAAGGAAAGCCCACGATACAGTGAATAAAACTGAAATACAGAATGAGGTAACTCCAACCATGGATCGAAGTCCTGAAGCGCATGGGCACCTTCAATCGTTCTGCGATATAGTACAAGTATTTCCACATTTGCATGAGTGAAACCAGGACAAAATGAAAAGCAGAAAGCTGAACCTGAAGGGTGTCTACGCCTTAAATAAGTTAAATCTGAGCATTTGGAGAGACCTTACCTCCTTTCTACCAATACACAAGACCACCATTAAAACCGACACTAACCTTACTAACCTCTATGTAGTGGAATTCATCGAACTCAAGAAACCAGAGGGAGGATCATTTTTGTTGACTATAATTTGTATTTACCACTTCTAACTTATGAAGTCAACTTGCAGTTTGAACTCAAATAAATTGTGGTGACCAGAATTTGTGAATCTGGTGTTAGAAGAACTCTTGTTATATGGAAAACTGGACTCTTTTTCACTTCAACCGAAAACTTGCTTTAACTGACAAGCTAAAAGCACAATATATGAACAGCATATTTGTTTTGTTTCTTTTTAATTGAATAGGATAATGTTATTTTTTTTATTTTTTTTCCTTTCTTTTTTTCCTTTTTCTGTGACCATATAACTACCGACCTGTTAACCCATACGATTTCAAATTTTGTTTCTATGATTGGCGAAAATATGAACGTAAGAAACAAAATACTGGGGGAAAAAATCAGAAGACGAGATTCTTGAGTGGTAATTGTACTTGTGGACTCTAACCGTAGAAGGAGAAATCTGACCAAAAAGTGACAACTCTTACTAACTCTCGCACGCGAAATGGTATCAGGCTGTGTCAAATATTTGACAACATGCCCCAAAACATCGAAAAGAATCGGAAAGAGAGCACGAGTCTATGCCAAAGTATGCTGATGAATCGGTTTTAAAAGAAGTAAGTGAAAACGAAACTTGTTCTGAGCACTGGTACTGATCACAGACATATCTTCATTGGGCTCAATGAACGGAATCACTGCAACTGGCCGAAGCAGCATTCGCACATTCTCTCTGCAGACTGACCAAGGAATCATCAGTCTGGAGCAGAAAAACCTGGATTGGACAAAGTAATCAGGACACAGTTTTCCAAAACATTCAAGCAAAAAAAGTCAGCCTGAGCATTTCCTGATTTGGGGATCTCCGGACAAAACAGCGAGGTTGAATTCTGTTTTCCGCCTTTTCTGGTAATGTGGATTCATCCATGCATGTGTTTTTGAATGAAAAAGAATAAGACAATAAAGAAGAAAATCTGCTAAATGGCGGAGCCAGGAGGAGGGGGGTGGGGTGGGGTGGGGGGGGGTGGGGGTGGGGTTGGCCAATAATCACAACCTAGAAACTTGCATAAGAATCAGAGATACTAATCAGACTGAATTAACCACCACTAGAAATCCTGGCACGAGAAAAGTCAGTAAAACCTAGTCAGCACCTTCATAATATTGTTTCACTGATTCCATGTATCTACTGTAAACACAGCTACAAAAGCATTAAAGATTAAAAAAAAAAAAAAAACACAAAAAAAACTAATCAAAAAAAAAAAAAAAAAATCAAATATGAAGACATTAGTCCCTGGAAAAAAAAGATAAATGCTGCAACAGCTGCTAACAAAACAGGACGGCTGGCAGGCCGACACTGGAAGACGCTTCCCCATTCAACCTCAAACCAACGGCTTTGAAAGCCATGCTTTGGCGAGATAGTAAGTGGGAGTGTCACTGATTCACTGCTCAGCCTTGCCTCCAGTTCTGGTTTCTGTTCGGGGTAATGAACGTGGTGAAACCTTCATCAATGGAACTGTCCTCCTCTGCAGTCACCTCAATGCTAGGGCTGCAACACAAACGTCAGTCATGCTCAACTGCCTGCCTACTAACACTCAAACGTCAGTCATGCTCAACTGCCTGCCTACCCACACTCAAACGTCAGTCATGCTCAACTGCCTGCCTACCCACACTCAAACGTCAGTCATGCTCAACTGCCTGCCTACCCACATTCAAACGTCAGTCATGCTCAATTGCCTGCCTACCCACACTCAAACGTCAGTCATGCTCAACTGCCTGCCTACCCACACTCAAACGTCAGTCATGCTCAACTGCCTGCCTACCCACACTCAAACGTCAGTCATGCTCAACTGCCTGCCTTTCAACACTCAAACGTCAGTCATGCTCAACTGCCTGCCTACCAACACTCAAACGTGCACATTCATCATTTGGCACGTAAAGTACCCTACTCTCTGAGGACACAAGCACATATGCCACTGGTATACTGGTTGTTCAGAGCCCCACCGCTGACACAAACGCACACTGATGTCTTTAATCGCTTAAGCACTGGATATATCAGGTAATGAAGTGCTTGATATCTGATGACACAAACATACACAAATACCATCCAATATCAAAGTGCCGACATCTGATAATACAATATAAAAATAACTACAACATTGGCTGTCCAACAACACAAATACACATGACCATTTAGTATTGTTTAAAGTGCTGGATGTCTGATGACTCAAATGTACATGAATACTGTTTAGTATTGAGTGACCAATGTTTGATGATACAAACATTCACAGATATCATCCAGTCCTAGGCTGTTGCATGCAAAAGCTATTCAGACAGATACTGATCAATAGCTGAATGTCTGATGCCAAACACACACACACACACACACACACACACCATTCAATGTTCAACTATTCAACGTCCAATACAAAACAAACTATCTCATGCAAAATGGTTAAATTTCTAATCAAACAAAACAAGCTTCATCATTCCGAATCATGTATGTTTGCTAGTCCACATATACAGACACATTCAATGTGAAAACAGATGGATGTCCAATGCCACCAACACAAAAACTGTTCACTTTTAGTCATGTGCACATCAATGCACCAGAAACTCACTTTCTTAACCGACAGATTAGTACTCAAACCAAGATCTCACTTTGTAGTGGAAGGACGGGGCAAGGGTTAGAAATGTGTGTGTGTGTGTGTGTGTGTGTGTGGTGTGGTTGTGTGCCAGCTAACAGAGCTGATGTCAGTCCCCATTGCACAAGACATCAGAACAAAAGACCTGGAATTTGTCAATGTGGCTCAGAAACACCTAATGATATCTGATGCATGGACCAGGCCTCTATCCACTCTGCACAAGGCACATCCACACAATCATTTCCTCTCCAAGTCTTACACACTCCCACTTCAGGGGCGACAGACAACAGTGTCAGACAGGGCAAGGATTGAGGACTGCACGAAAAGTATACTGACCAGTCATCTGGCAGTGGGATGGCCACCAACCCCTTCTGGAGGAGGGAGGCGTAGGACAGGGTGGCTCCTTCTTCTCTGTCGTACAGCTCCACGATCAGCGGCACCGTCTCCTGATCAACACACATCAAGTAAGGTAAGGTAATGTTGCTTACAGCCCAGCCGACCATAAGGGGCCATATCAGGCCTGTCACCGCACTGAAGTCAAAACTCATTACGATCTACACTGCCCACCCCTGATGATTCTCCGTTTCGTTATTACTCGGATTATTTTGGAAATCCTTGAGCATTAAAATGCATCACTTTGAGAGTAACCACCACTTCCAAAGTGACTACCACTTGCAAAATGCTAAAAAAAAAAAAAAAAAAAAAAAAAAAAAAAAAATGAACACTGAATATTTTCAAGCTTCTGCTGAGTGCGACTACAAATGACAGAAACAGGCCACTGTCATTTCACATGAGACTGTGACTCAGCAACTCAGCACACCAGTCCCTGCTGAATCATTCCCAACAGCACAGAAAAGTGCGACGATTGTATGCATGTGCAAGTCTACACTGACTTGAAATTTCACTGAAGTATGCTGGACAACCAAGGTCCTTCAGATGAGATTCTAAAAGAAAAAAAAAACAACTAGGATTTCAATTTTACACAATGTACAGAAACAAAATTGGGCTGCTCTCCTTTTCACTGTGTCTGAGGCAGCTCCTCTTTCCAGGACTGGAAAAAAAAAAAAAAAAAAAACCTGCAGATCATCCAGTCTTGACACTGAGCTTGCCCAAATTGTAGTGAAGTTGCTATTCTAAGATCCTGGTGAAACAGCTATGAAAATGGAAGAGAGGTTGAAAACATCCAGAGAGATGATACAAAGATGAAATATCAGTGCTGACTTTACTGCAAAAAAAAAACAACAAAGCCCGCTCAAGAAAACATACACACAAATACGAAAAAAAGAAAAAGAAAAGAAAAAAAACCAATGAAACAAACTTCTCTCCAAAAACCTCCAACTATCCACCACCAAGAGCAATGTGCAACAAACACACACACAGAGATAGAGAAGGTGTCCTGTACCTTGATGAGCACCCGGTGCTTGGTCCCGTAGATTTTGTCGGCCATGGGCGCAGTAGGTGTCCAAGGTCCAGCAGTCCTGGCTTTCTGGCAGGGTCAGGTTCAGGTAGGCCCGCACACTCTGGGTCTCGAAGTTTTGGAATCGTGGTGGCAGCACCCTCAGTCTGTCAAACCACACATCAAAACAAACCACTAGAGAACACTCCTTTTTCAAAAATACATCCTCCCCCCCCCCCTCCCTTACCTAAAAACATTGATGGAGCAGACAGTGAAGGAACAGAAGAAAAGAACATTGGAGAGAGAAAAATGGTAAGCCAAGGTAGATCATAAGTGACTTTACAGATGTTAAAAGAGCAATTATGTACAGCAGTATGCTGTCTCCCTCTTCCCCCCCCCCCCTAATCCCCCCCCCCACACACTGTCAAAGATCAGGATCCACACAAATCAGCAAAGAGCAAAAGTGCCTCCCCACAGCTGCTAGTAGAGACATGAGTTACAGCCACCTGCTTGGCGTCAGCCTTTAAACGCCCTCCTAGCACCACATGTTTCACTTGCTTAAAAACCTTCTTAAAAAACAAACAAAGGCATGGACTTTCTGTGTGTATGTCTGTGTGTGTGTGTGTTTTTTTTCCAAACCAAGACATGTGAAAAAAAAATCTACAACAGAGGGGGATGAAGCTCAGCCCCAAAGCCTACACTGTCTGATCCACTCTGCTTCTAGGTATGAAAACGCCACACACACACACACCACAGAAAAAATGCAACATTCACTTGCGTGCACTAAGGAACAAAGGAGGTCCTCCTACCTGTCCAGTGGCAAGACATCAGAGTTGCCAAAGTCCACGTAGAATACTACCACAGTCTGGTTGGCTGGCTTAGCCTTGACCACCAGCGCCCGGTACCAGCAGTCATCTTCAAGGTAACACCCAATGCACATAGTGCCAGCGCTGGGCAGCTCCTTGAACCCCGGGGTCTGTGGGGGGAGGTTGTTCAGTTCCTGTAACTGCTGGGACTTCACTTCCAACAGGTCCGCGGGGTAGCAGCCATCTGCGGGGTCATCGCAACGCTGCAGGCACACCTGAAAGGGCAGGTACACCAGTTCGTTTCATTTCACTTCAGTTCTTTGTCTGTGTTGGTACAGCCTCTTTCCACATCATTCTGTCTGATTCTACTTCCATTCTTTGTCTGTGTTGGTACAGCCTCATTCCACATCATTCTGTCTGATTCTACTTCCATTCTTTGTCTGTGTTGGTACAGCCTCATTCCACATCATTCTGTCTGATTCTACTTCCATTCTTTGTCTGTGTTGGTACAGCCTCATTCCAGACCATGGTCAAAGTTTCATAACACCAACATACCTGAGATTTTGCCAGCTGATGAAACGAACCTGTTTTTCCTGACCTTAGCTGAAGTTCTGATACTCGTATACACGAACAGGTGGCTTTCTGACTTAGACCAAGCATAACTTGTTGTGGCAGACGGTAAATGAATTTCTGAAGACATACTCTAGTGTCTTTTGTTCTTTTTTCAAGTGGGCTACAGTGACTTCTTGGAGAACTAAAATAAGACAGAAATCTGAGAAAAAAAAAACAAAGGGCATGTTTGAAAGAAACTGAAAGCACAGCTCAGACAGTGACTATTTCCTGTATTTGTGGGGGGGGGGGGCTTGGTGCCAAAAACTTATTTCCAAATTTTCAGGATATCACAAAAGTATTTAGGGGGTCACACGTTATAACTGTCAGAAAATGTACTAAAAACAACACACACAGAGCACTCTGACCGGCTCACATACAGGGAATACACAAATACACAGAGACAGAGAATGAAACAGAAATGGAGAAGAGGTGCCAGTCACTAAGACAATAAAACACTCCTGATTATGCTTGACATTATTTATTTGGATTTGTGTTCCAATGTTAGTGAAGTGTTATCAACAAAGTGAATAAATGTGGAACACCTACAAAGTCAGGATTTCAACTCTGAAACCTGATGTCTGGGATGTCCTCTTCGATTATCATCAGAACATTTCCACATGAGCCATTTAAGTCAGTGTTGAATATTTCATTCTTTTGATATTCCAGTCACCATGCAATGATCATCAAAAGCCCTGTGATAAACAAGAGGCAACTGATGAGTTTTCCTGGTATCTTTTACAAAACTCTCTGTCTGCCATTCTTGCACTGTGTGCAACACATTTGTATATGCATAACACAAACATTTTAACCATCCCAGCACGCCATGTTCCATAGATCGCTCAACTTTTGTTCCATTCGCTGAATTAACAACACAAGCTGAACAACAGAGTTTGATGCTGGAAAGCCCAGTTTCACTTGTTTTTCCACTCTTTTCACTCTTGGCCAAATCACATGATCTTGTGATCCAATCACATAGACTGGGTAAGCTATCTTTGACAACTCTTGTTGGTTTTCAGTTCAGAAAAGTTCTCAAGTTGTTCAATTCAACAATGTTCTAGGATGTCAAGGAATGTAATGCTTTTATCGACTTCCGTTGTGGTGTATCAGATGAAAGTGCTTTTACCTGATGCGCTGCTTGGAGTTGTAATACGCACAGGAGAAAATCACTGCATCATGTCAAAATTTTGGTATGGTTTAGCTATGCACTGGTCTGAATTCCAGTGTGTCAGATGGGAATTTGTGCATCAGAGATCCACATTTTTGTGTCAAAATTATCACTCACAGTTAACAATCAGCCAGAGAGCTCATCACACTACCGAGGCATTTTGGACAGCACAATTTAGCTCCCTTCTTTTTTGACTGTTTAGTGTCAGCATCCCAATGCTCAGGGTCAAACAGAAACTAAACATTTCATTGGACAGGTATTTATCAAAGTTTACATCCAGAGTCACTTTGTAAGTTTATGCAGGTGTGGTACCCAGGAAGGCAAAAGTATTTCCAATGAAATGATGTGTACACCTGGAAAGATTCACAGTCAGAGCAGCAGCCCAAGATCTTGCCGAGTTTATCAAAATCATATCAATATATTTGCACATGTGCAATATGCTCCTCCAGTTAAATGACATTCCTGTTTAACTTGACAGCTGCATTATTGCCTTGCCTGGTAACTCCCCCTCTCCTTCCTCTACACCCCCCCCCCCCTCCCCAAACCACATCCCCATCCCTCCATCTCCTTTGTAACCCCCAAAAATGACTGACCAAATTAGGCAGCTCCATGTGGACAACAGCAGCATTGACGATGTCACCTTGTTGCCCAGCTTCTGCATGGTGTACGGGTTGGAGAGCTGGAACATAAAAAACACAGAAAAAGTCAGTCATGTCTGTTCCGCTCCCTCGTGAGGTATTCTAATGACACCCAGTCAAAAAAACAAACAAAAAACTGCATGATTTAGCTGATCCACCCAACCTTCCATTAAACTCTCACTGTACAACAAAATGGCAACAGTCCTTCCCTTGATCAAATATTGCTCGCTGTTGTCTTCACACATCCCTGTCCTTCTGTCCTTTCACTCAACCTACAGAGACAACTCCCCTGATTCTTCCGTTTACTGGCAGAGAGAAGTCTCTTTTGACTTCCCTTGAAAACTACAGCCAGGAATATTAACAGTCTGGCATCTATCCATTCACCCAACCGTTTTTGTGCATCTCATTCTGTTTGCCACTGCTGTGTTGACTGTTAACCAAGATTCCTGCTTTTCACTTTATTTTCATTTCATAAAATAACAATGGGAAAAAAAAAAAAAAAATTAAGCTTGTCAAATTTACACATGTTTCCACTCCTTATCATTGATCGTGTGAAATTTCTTGATGGAGCTAAAGAAACTGAAAGTGAGTATTCATAAAACTTGATCCGAGTACTGGCAGCACACAGCACTGAAATGCTCAGAGTTATCAAACCTTGAGAACTTCGGCAATCTCCTCGCTGCGTGCGCAGATCAGCTCCATTCTTCGATCCATGGATCGCATACATTGCAGTACGTTGTCGCCGTTCTTGTTGATCATGTCCACCAACAGGGGGCGCTCTTCTGTGCTCCCCTGAAACATCATTTGTTGGAACATGCAGACACGCCCACAGGACTGGCGGAAACATCCATGGAGTTTTCCAGCCTTTCTGCCAGGCAGGCACAAGGCAGTTTCAAAGGGAGGCGACTGCAGGTGAACATTGAAACAAATCTTAAGAAATGGGGACAAACAAATTACAAGACAAAACATGACGAGTTTTGACCTCCGTGTCATGTTTTATCTTGTAATTTGTTTTCTTCCCCCTTGTTCAGTGGACTCGCTAACAACTCTTCAAAATTAAGGCAGACACCAAATTCATGGGTCACACAGAGAAACTAAAAGACATATATATATACAGTGGATCCTGTCCATCGCCGTTTCTAAAACGAGAGCCGTACTTTGTTTGAAAAGGGAGGATGACACCACAATACAGTCATTCATAATCAACTGTCAAGAAGTGTCCACACAGTAAATGAAACCTACAGGTTTCACCTGACTCACTGTCAGTGTACAACGTAGAACTCTTCAACAGAGTTTGTGTTGTTACGACAACACAGGAATCTCTAACTATCTGGCCTCACTAAACAGCCAAGTCCTAATTCAAGCGTTCCCCTTTGTCTTACGTCTCATTCACTGGCTCTCAATGAACAGAATGGCCACTGGATTGCATATCAATGGGATCGGCACATAATTCATGGGCACTTCATGAAAACCACTCCTGAAGCCTTTTATCATTGCTTGTGTGAGCCACTTTTCAAATTAGGGACAACTTCTCTGTCAACCTTCTCTATGCTCCCCCAACAAGCTGAAACTGATTACCTTCAAACAATAATCTGAGTTTCTGTTTTTCCTACCTTGAATGACCTGGTAATCGAAATACAATTTCACCTTGAACGTTTCTTTCCATCACTTTGATTCCCTCCTCTACAGACAGCACCCTTCT
Source organism: Conus betulinus (assembly GCA_016801955.1). Lineage (NCBI taxonomy): Eukaryota > Metazoa > Mollusca > Gastropoda > Neogastropoda > Conidae > Conus > Conus betulinus. The sequence continues at coordinate 55,945 of JADBJO010002545.1, forward strand.
TAGTCATGATGATAACATTTTCCACAGCAACCTTCATGGAAGATTTGAAAATGGCAGAGGGGAGCGAACTCTAAGAAATGTTCACTTTGGAGAATGACCTTCAGCCACTTGGCTGATCCTCGAGACACTGTTTTTGCTGTGTTCCTGGTCGTTCATCGGCACACAGCCTGTACAAGAACTCCCATTAACACAAGATGGGTCCGCTGTAAGAGATGGTCAAAAACACAGTCAATTCATGTACTGAAGCATGTTGGTCATTTTCATTCTGGTCACGTCATGAAGAGGTTGGAACAGGGAAGTTCCACTGTATATACAGTTACTTGACAATTACAGCCTCCACTGTGAATTCCTCATTTCTTCCCTTTTAATCTTTTCTGCTCATAAATTCAATGGCTCTCTCAGATGATAAAAATTATCTCTTACACAGATCTGAACAGCAGTTTCTTTTTGCCTCTGCCGACACATCCCCCTCATCGCCCATTCAAAAGTGACTCACAACCCCTGAATGATTCTCAGATTTCCAACACACCAATTTCCCATACCCCTCTTTTTCTTTTCCTTCCACATATGTACTCATCAGCATACATTAGAGCCCTAACTGTGTATCACAGCCACACACTGCATCCTACAAATAGCAACTATAAATCTACTGTACTATACCTCATCATAACAGTACCTCAATCTGCTACCTAGCAGATCTATTAAAGCACACACATGCACACACTTTCCTGCTGTACCTGAATGCAAGCTCTTATGGGCTTATTGATGACATAGCTGTTCACGAATTTATTGTATTCCTCGGGCCAGGATCCATCACCAGAAGCCTGGAAATGTAAAGTAAAAAAAAAAAAAAAACCTGTCAGCAGAAATAGATGGGAAAAGACAGAAAACTGTACAGACTTGAAAAGCGTGACAGCTGAGAAAAACGGAAAGATGTCAAATGTGATGAAAGATCTGGCACAACTCACCGGCAGCAAAATTTGCCTACGACTAGTAAATCTAATTACACTTATCCAAACACAACAGCATTTTTAAGAAAAGAAAATCAAAATGTTCAGTCTTGCTCAACCTTTTTCCAATCAAAGACAGACAGGAATGTAATCACACATTTCTCAATACACTCAACGCTATGTCTCTGAACACGGCATTCACCTAAACTGGACACATAACTATCCACCCAAGTTGAGTGAATAAAGAAATCCACCCACAATAAGTAAATTAAAGAAATGTGGCCACGGCTGACTGGGACCGACAGTAAAAAGCCCATTGCCATTGCCGACAATCATGTCTAACATGAGCAAAGACAACACAAACAACAGCACTGCTCCACATAAACACGCTCTTCGAACTGTTTCAAACTGTCATCAGAATACTGCAATTGTATTGAGGGGAAAAAAAGAAAAGAATTCTTTGGTGAAAACCAAACAAAATCCAGTTCCTAAAAGATAACGGATTTTCTCTGAAGGACCAAAGGATGGCACTGCAAAGTGAAGACAGCACAGATTGGCTGCTCCATCGGGGGGGGGCAGACACTCACCGCTTCAACATCATTCAGCCTCATTTCATACACCAGCTGGTGTTGGGCGCACAGCTCTGGGGTGATAGGTCTCAGGTTGGCCATGGGGACGTGATCCGTGTCCCCATAATCAACGTACTTCACCTGTCACCACAACACAACAGCCTTGTTAAAGGTCTGAACCACAGAAGCAGGCCTGGCACAACCCACACAGACAGCTACCGAACAGCTGTATCTGAACGTTGAAAATCAAACAATCAAATGTACACAATAAACACCACAGCCATCATGTCCATACTTTCTAACATCAATTCAGGCACAGGTGAGCTAAGAGAAGCAACAGCCATCCCCTGCAGCATTCAACAAGAGAGAACAGGTGCACGTGAAAAATTTTATTAGAATTAGAAGACTTGATACAAGCAACACAAAAACTTTAAAGTGGATAGCTTCAACATCCCATTGCTATACATAACCACACCTATTTACCCTAAACAGCTGTTGGTGCATTTCTCCATTGAAATTACCCTATTCTCCTAAAAATGTGTATACATATATACCCAAATTTGTGAATTTTTGTAAAAACAGGAGGTCCCTCCTACTGTTCCAACGTCATCCAGACACGAGTCTGCGCGCATGATGTGCGAGTTGTCACTCTTTGGTTATAACGCTCAAACAAATCGTTATACACCGCAAATGCCACTACCACTCAAAAACTTCATCTTGAGATTTTTTTCAACACATCTTTTTCCGGTTCGTCGTATTCATCGTATTTTCGCCAAACACGTGTACAAAATACGGCGCGAACTCGTCTGTGTGAACAGGTCAGCAAAACACACAGCAACGTCTCGCACCACACACTCCACCATTCTACCCCATGACGCTCCTCACCTGGACCTCCCTTCTGTCCACCTTCAGCACCGTGGCCCGCAGCCACAGACGGTAGGCAGAACAGTAGGCCACACAGGTCTGACCTTCCTTCACCTCCAGCATGCCTTCTGGAGCCTCCTTCTGACCGTGCGTCTGCAGGGCGTTTATCAGTGCCTTGCACTTCTCCGCTGCAACACAATCAACAATCACCTTCCTCCAGAGACATTCGTTTTACTTTCCAGGTCACTTGATAGCCTCTCTTCCCCTACCCTACCACTTACTCTTACCCATTACTTTCTCTTTCAGACTTTTTTTCTTTTTAAAGATCAGGGCTTAAAACAGAAGGATGAAAAAAACACTGACTAACTTTTGGGGTCCAGGGGCATGCTCCCTCGGGAAAATGTTTTAAAAACTAAGTGTAAATCTATGCCAATTCACACTTTCTGGACATAATTTCAAGAGATATTTAGTGCTTAAAAATTGCTGTCGACACATAATTATTACAGGAAGATATATTGGGAAAAGGGGAGAAGGGGTTAAAAACATAACATGGCAGAATTGTAGTTCCACTCAGCACTTTGACATTTGACACGTGCTTCACTGAACGAATTTGATCCTCAAGAGCTTTCTTCCCACGAACACCCGAAACACACTTTCCTCGAGCACAGTTTGCACCAAGCTCAACCTGGTGCAGTGACTTTGCAAAGAAAGTCCCCAATGACTTCTTCCTCAACTTTTCTGAAGCGTCCACTCCCATTTCCTCTTGTTTCAATTGAAGAGTCATCAAAAGTCTGACCCACTTGAACAATGTCTACGCACTCCTCCATTTTGTTTTTTCCAAGAAGTCCGACCGGAGACTTCTTCCAAAAAAAATCAGGGGCCATAACTTGTGAGCTGTTGCTATGAACGCTTGCAAGCCGAACATAGATGCCTTGCTCCTTTCGGGTTTTTTTTGTTGTTTTTCTGACAAACTGAAATCCGCCCAGATGCAGAACATTGTACGCCCTGAAAGATCTATTTAAAAAATCCACACTATGCAATATCACACACTTTAGTTGACTACACTTGACGCTCAAATAATATACCAAACATGATTCACGCTTCAATAAAACGTGGGATTTTTGGTAACCAACTCAGTTCATAAACTCAATACAGCTTTTGTATTTGATCCTGTTTAAAAACTGCTGTTGTGCTGATTAAAGGAAAATGATTTTTTGTTGTTGCAATTTATCAACATATATCACGCCCCTAACAAAAAAAAAAATGGTAACTGGACAATCTTTCTTGTACCAAATTTTCACTTTCATGTAATGATGTTTGCTTTCATTTTTCACTTGTTTTTCCTTTTGGTTAACAGTTAAACAACTTTCATCACTTCACAGAAAATCTATTTTTGAGCCCAACTATGTACAATTACACAGTCATTAACTAAAGAGCAAATCATTAGAAATAAGCATTTATTAACAGATGGGAATGTCAAAGTGGCCAACATACTTGAGATGGCACAGATCAGGGGCCTGAGAAGCTCTTGTGGCTCTCAGCTCAGGGGCTGGAGGTAGGGAAAAAAAACTGCTGCAGATAGATCGATCGATAATGTTGCTTAGAGCCCAGCCGACTGCACAGGGCCATATCAGGACTGTCACTGCCATCGATGGAAACGGACTACAGACACACACCTTTCTGACATGATGACAACATGATTCCACTCGCTTCATCACCATTCAGCTGCCACTTCACCACACACACCCTCCCATGAACAACTCAAAGCGTGAGGGCGTCCGCACTGTACTGTGCGCTAACCGCAAGGGTCTAGGTTGTTTACCTTCTGCCATGTCCTGTGTGTAAATGAGGCCAAAGTGGTCCACGTGGACAGGGACCACCTGCAGCTGGGCGGAAGGGGGAGGGGGGGGGATGGGGGGCCACCTCCAGTTCGGGGCTCGATGATGACAAATGAGGAATCGGTCTGGTATGGACTCTCGTCTGGCGGTGTTTGGCTTTTCTTCTTCTCCTCCCCCTCCGAGGACTCAGGACTGGTGTAGGTGGGTGTGGGCTTGGCCTTGAACATCGGCACGACGATGGGGATGATGGGGGTGTCAGGAACTGACGGCGCAGGCTTCTCCCTGTAATGTTTCATAGAAATTAACATTTTTTTTTTTCTTTTCTGTGTGTGTGTGTGTGTTTCTCTGTGTGTGTTTGTGTGCATGAAAACTAGAGAGGAGGAATCTTACATAACCCATTGACTGTCGCGACATTACAGGCAAGAAACACAGTGAACACAAGTACTAATGAACTCCAGCTAACACCATTCTGAACAGTTCGTTTCCATGTACATGATCATTTCTATCTGAGTTTGAGTGACCTCTGATGAGGGAAATTACTGATTTCATGAATCATGAGATCCCTGTACCACTCTCTCTTGCTGGTTTTTCATGCTGCTCAATGTTGCATTACAGAGCTGTCAGTGAATTCAGACCAAACGTCACCATCCCAGAGAGGAAAAAACAAACACTCCATAATGGCCAGACACACAGCATCACTCAGCCTTCAAAAGTTTCTGACTGACCAGCTGTCAGTGTGACAGTGTACAAACAAGAACCGATCCTCTCCTGAGTGAACACGCCCCGACTCTGTGATAGTTAACCCTAGCCTCATGTTAGGAACAAGGATGGGGATTCCTCAAGCTGGTTTCTCCTTATCACACATGTTCAGATGGATGATCGGTTTACATATCTTTTTTTTTCTTTTTTTTTTTTTTGAGATACATACATTCTTATGACGCAACTTCACTCTTGCAGATATCTGATAAACTATATGCCTGCACACACACACTACACACTCTACGCATGTGGCCATTGCTCCAAAACCTTTGCACACACACACACACACACACACACACACACAGGCATTCAGGAAGAAGAAACAAAACCAAAATCCACAAAAAAACCACTAGATTTGAAGTGGGGGGGGGGGGGGGGGGGGGGGGGGCTGTAATCACTGACTTTTTCACCTGGCATGGCCAGGCCTCTGTCCTGTAGCTTGGCAGACACGGAGACTGTACTTCTTGATGACCGGCTCCAGGAGCTGTGGGAAAGGGGGGTGGTCTCCACCACCACCACGTCCATTTGGCAGCCCCATGTCGGGCGTCCTCTGTCCCCTGCACCCACAGCCAAACACAGCACACCATGAGCAACCATTCACCTGAACATTCTGAAGCTTACCACCCATCTCCCAGCTCAAAGCAGAGTAACAGGACATTTAGGAAAATCATTTTATTTTTAAGGGGCAATTTATAAAAAAAAAAAAAATTACAGGACTTTTAGGAAATCTAAAAATGAAAAACAAAAAGAAAAATAACAGGACATTTAGAAAATCTGTACAACAACCTTCAATTCTTACCTGTTTGGACTTTTTGGTGCTAAGATATCTACTTTTTTTTTTTTTTTTTTTTTTTTTAAAGAGAATTTGGATACAACAGCTTTCAGCGATTATATTGTGGAAACAGACACTGTGCATGAAAATTCTGAATCAGTCCATAACTAATACCGGCCTAAAATTGTAGGTATATACCTTTGCCCGAACCATGGTCTTTTTCACAAAAAAAAAAATCATACAAAATTAAAAATCTCGACAAAAACTATTGGACTTGAGAGATTAGGGAGATTTGGCATGAACCCTGAAACCAAACAACCGACACAACTGCTTCCCTTTGCTTACTAACAAAATACGGCAAAACTCCAGTCTATTCGCATGTCCACTCGTCGAACGGTCAGTTTTGGTCCTCTCTTTCAAACAACGACACCAGGGATATCTGCAGTTTTCTCTCTTATCTCGCTAAATCAACAGCTCTCTCACTAAACTAACAACACTTTCACCAAACCAACACCACTCGCTAAAAACCAACATCTCTCTCTCACGAAAACCAAGAAACCACATCTCTCACTAAACCAGCACAAAAAACTCTCTCTCACTACGACCAGCACCACTCTCTAACAATACGGCAAAACCAGTCTATCTCGAACGGCACCAAACTCTCTCACTAAACTAAAGGTACTCTCACTACTACCAACTAAAGGGAAAATGGGGCTGGGAGGATGAGGTGGCTGCAGAACAGAGGAGAAGCAGCAGCAGGAAGACACAGGCAACAGAAAAACAATTTGGGCTAGAAGGGGTTGTCCCCCCCAACCCCCCATCCCCCAACCCCAAAAAAACAAAGAAAAAGTATGGAGTCACACACAAGCACACACACACACACCTACCTAAAACACACTGAACCCAAAGCAGACAGGTTTGACAGAGAGCCTGAAGCGTTACCTGCAGTAAGACGTAGCAGGTTGGATTCATACCAATGGCTTTCCTCATGAACTCTTTGGCAGTCTGAGACCACTGGCTCCTGTCCGTGGTGCCCGTGGGCATGACGTCGGCGATGTGGCAGCGCTCCACAAAGCACTCCTGCCACCCATGGGCGCTCTTCAGAGGCTTCACGTTGCCTGCCTCGACGGTCTCAATATGGCCGTAATCCACCAGTCTCACCTGCACACACACACACACACACACAACCAGCAAGTTTCAGCTGTTGCCAATTTCAGAAGAAATTTAAAGTGAATTTGCCTGATAACAGGGACAAAACACGACGCGTTTCAACCTCTCAGGTCTTCTTCAGGCAAGATAAACAACATTCAGGGCAATGAAAAACGAAGAATGAGCAATCACTCATCTTCTCAAATTCGGCTCCAGATGGACTGCTGACAGCAGTCACAATCTCAGTTTTTAACAGGGATTCCCATGACACTCTTCTTCCAGAACACCTGTAAGGGGCTTCTGGAATGCTAACGATTCCAAAAGAACACTTGTAAGGGGCTTCTGGAATGCTAACGATTCCAAAAGAACACCTGTAAGGGGCTTCTGGAATGCCAACGATTCCAAAAGAACACCTGTAAGGGGCTTCTGGAAGGCCAACGATTCCATCATAGAAGGACATCATCATCAGAACTGAATGGACGCACACTAGGCAATCAGCAGAGTTAAACACTGACAAAACGGACATCTCAGTGGAACAGGACCGACACATGTAAATACACAAGGAGCACAGAAAAAAAAAAAACACACACACATACACTAGCACACACAATCTGATATGGGCATGGGCACACTCCCATCCACATACGCATACAAAACACACATATTACATCCCCTAGACATTCCCAAGATGAGAAAAACCCACACACCTGATAGGTACTGTCATCCTGGATGCTCTCAATGCATCCCCTGTACCAGCGGTGGTCCTGACCTCGCTTAACAGCACAGAACTCCCCCACCGCCCACTCACGGCTGCAGGGCGGCATCTTCTCATAGCACTTCATATCCGCCATCAGTCTGAAAGTCAACCATTATCACAGTCCTCACATCATTATCATCATTGTCATGCACAAGGCCAACTTTCCACCTAACGAAGTAAGTAGTCATCATCGTCATGATTTTGCACAACGCCAACTTTCCACCTAACAAAGTGGTCATCCCATCATGATAACGCATCAGGCCATTTTCCACGTAACGAAGTGGTCATCACCATTGTGATTATGCTCTCGGCCACCCTTCCTCTTAACACAAGTCATCATTACAACACATTAGATCCCCTTTCTGTTTAACGAGTCAAGTCATCATCATTGCGCGCCACATTCCCCTTCCACTACAAGCAACAATCATCATCACTATGCACTGAATGCCCTGTCCACAATCATCATCACCATACACCAACCACTAAATCCCCTTTCTACAGCTTCCAGTACATCATCACCATACTCTTGATCCCCTCCCCCCCCCTAACATGACAGTCATCGTCACTATGTACTAAATCCCCTTTCCATACACGAGACATCTTTTCACTGTATGTGACAATGATCATCATCACAACGATGCACTATACCACTTTTTCAAGTCTTTCATAATCATCACAATGCACAAATGAGGTGGTCATCATCATCGTGTTGAAGTGTATATTTCTACCTGATGTCACGTTCGTCCTGTCCCCTGTCCCACCTCACCACCACCCACCTGTGCAGGTGTCTCAGCGTCTCCTCCTGCTGGATGTAGAAGTGATGAGGGGACTGGTAACTGCTCACCACCACCTCCAAGGCTTGCTCATGCAGCGTGCTGCTCTCCCCTACACCCAGCTCTTCCTCGTCCTCCTCCTCGTCCTCCATCTGGGACACACCTCCACTTGTAGCCCTTTGCTCGCCAGCATCCTTGTGTGCCGTGGAGTGCTGGGCAGGCTCGTCAGACCTCCTGGTGAAGATTGCGCTGTGGGCTGCCTCAGACTCACTGGAAGACTCCCAGCAGGCAGCCACACGATAAGCGCCAGAGATCAGGGAAGCACACTCTGATGATGGCAACTTGGCCGCCTGAACCAACACACCAATGACATACCAATGATCAGTTCCCATCATGCTAAACTTTACTCTATAATCATGAGCCCTCGAATGAATGTGTTATGAGCCTGCCAGCGCCCGGTAAAAAAACATGTGGCAACAATGGGCGCCGCCATGTTTCTCGTAGAAAAGGAAGTCTCGCAAGAACGTGATTTCCTTCTTCCTGTAGCCATTTTCTACCGTCTGCAAACGCGAGTCGATGCGTGCCGTGGTTCTCGAGTTACGAATTTTTAAAGTTTTGAAGTCGAAATGCGTTTTTTTCACCATGGCTACCTTGATTTCTGCCGTTCTATAATGAGATTTAGTGATGGAGATACTGTGATTTGTAGAATTTACGGCATAAGACTAAGTGAAAGTGCTGGGTGATGAAGCTTAGAGTGACCTAGATTTCGACTGGGATGAGGTTCAAGGTATGATGAGCAACGATTCGGAAGAAAGTTCTGAAGAAGTTTTTTTTTTTTTTTCCCCGAGTAAATGGCTCATGTGACATTCTTCAAACTTACGATATAGCAACATATATATTCGTAGGAATTTTAAAAATTATTTTCATTTCATTCTTTCCTTTCCTCTCTTTTAAATTATTTTTTTTTAATTGAGTAACCACACCTGGAGACCGAGTGTGATTCCCTGGAAGGACTCTTCACTGGACCTGGAGCCACAAAGAACAAACACGATCAGCACATGCACATGTTTATTCACAGACATGAACATATTTCTGCATACTTAATTTCAACTGTAAACTGTTTACTTTTCTCTTCTCTTTTCATGCAGACCTTGTTATCGTTTTCCTTCTGTTACACCATCAATCAAATTTCGTTTTCTTGTTCACAGAACTGCTCTTTCTTAACTATCCAGTACTTAGGTTCTTTCTACATGTGTTTTCAATTCTCTGATACCTCGTCCCCCAACATGTTTGGAGTTCAAAGTCAAAATAACAGGGTACTATCTACTCCACTAAAAATGCTGGAACCAGAGACACAAGACACAACTGGCCAAGGAAACACTGCAAAACCTCCCACAACACAGCCATGTAAAGAAAGCTCTTCGAGCGTGAGCACACACACACACACACACACACACACACACACACACACGTACACACACACGTACGCACACACATGCATGCCCCACACACACACACACGCACCAACCAACATGACGCACTCACCACTTTTCAGTGCTTTTGGCAAAGCCCCGTCTGACGAGCTCATAATTGACACAACTGAGTGTGTTCGTGTCTTTGTTGAGGGCATACAGCACTCCAATCAGACTGTTGGGGCTCACGCCTGAAAGCATTTTACTCATGGATTAAACACGAAGAACACCATCAGCCATCTTTTCCACATTCTTAGCTTCAAGGCCTCGGTCAACGCGAAGCAATGTCGCACTGGCATGCTATCTGATCCTGGCTATGTGCCAACATAGGTCCATCCCATGACACAGACCTGTCTGTCTGTGCACTGTACAACTTCTGAAGGTTTATGAATTGGGAGGAAGCATCATGAAAGCGCTAAGTTTAAGTCACAAATCTTTCCGCTTTGGAAATTACATCTTCAGTGCCCAAAGTCATTCTACACAAAATGACAGTTACCTTGAAAAAATATTTAAAATCACAAGACCAACATTCACTCTTTTACCACAACTGATATTTCATCAAGAAATTACAAAACCAGCATCAGTTGTAAGAATCTGTTTCATCATGACTGTACCTACCCATAAAATCTACGGTACATTCTTCAGCTTTGAGTTCAAAACGCAATCGTCAAAAGTGGTAATAAGTACAATCAACTTGAAGTTTACAATCACAAAACTGTTTCATAGGGTATGGACTGAGAGTTCAAACCCTATGTATATCTCCCTGTTTCTTGGAAAATAAACTACATGGTGATGTTGAATTCCAAAAGTACAAGACTGAAATAGGTTCTCCAAATATGCATGCTCTTAAGTGAAAACTGTATCACTGACTAATACTGGAAATAAAACAAATGAAAAAAAAAAAGATCCTGCAACAGATGGTACGAATGATAGATGGTTACACAACCAGTGTGAGCAGTTTGCATTTACCTGTATCTATCACCCGGAACTGACACAGCTGGAGATCGACAATTGAGCGGAACCAGTCTTTAGCCTGCACAAACATTTCACGAGAGTTGGTAATGTTGCCACTTCATCTTTCCAGTACAAGAAGACTATGTCCTATAAGGATACACTGATGCCAACACAGGACACACACACACACACGCACGCACACACACACACACACACACACACACACACACACACACACACACACACACACACACACACACATGCATGAGTCGGTGATAAACAGCAGCCTGCATACACACACACACCAGCAACAGAATGAAGACGAAACAATACCATTAATATGTAATGAGAAAACAATTCATATCATAAATGTATGAACCAACTGACAAGGAAAATATTGCTAAAGCGCACTTTGCACACATCTACAACCAAATCCTCCCATATTACGTCATAAATGTTCATCATGTTCCTGAATCTGTTGATGCCGGCTTACCTCCTTGGACCAATGTCCTTCCGCAGGTACCACGTCACACAGGGTCACTTCCATTGCCTGCCGTACAGACAGACACGACAGCGTGTTAATCAAAACCACAAAGTCAAAGACAATCTTCACTAGGATGCATGTTCCGAGAAAAAAACAAACCCAGCAGCAGTCTTACCTTCACCTCATCTCCAATACCCATCTCCCCTGCAATACCAAACAAGTCACCAGTGCAACCCCCAAGGTCACAGCTGTACATGCAGTGTGCTCAACACAGCATCAATGACTAGGGTTTCTTCCATCCTGACATCTTATCTTTTCAACACATTATGTTCTCATCCCCAGCATTTGTACCATAGTGTTTCAACACTTTGGCAGTTTGGATGATCCCTGGAGTCTTTTAACCATGGTACGACAACACCACCACCACCACCACCACCACCCCACCACCAAGACTACATCTTTCAGTGTTCATACCCTTTACAATGTTTCTGTTTAGGGTAGCTTATAATCTGGTCAGTGTGGCTTCCCCTGAACCACCTAGAGGCAAAAACAACCTGCTAACATTACTTTCACACATCAGATTAAAACAAAAATGGTTTGACCAGGCACATTCCCATCTCTTTGCCCTACCATACAAACCATACTATTAAAACACACACACACACACACACATGAATGAAAAGAACAAGAAAAAACAAACAAAAATACACGCTAATTCACAGGGGGGGGGGGGGGGGGGGGGGGGGGGGGGGAATTTGATTTGAAACAGAAGAAAACAAACAAACTAAATCCCACGTTATTTTTTACAACATGGGACGGGATATGTGGTGGGGGGGATGGGAAATCAATGCCAGAGAAAGTCCTAAAAGACAGAAACTGTGTGCTGAAGGTCATCCCCCCTCCCCCCTCACCTGCATGGGGTACTTGATGAAGTCATCCATGATCTTGCAGAGGTCTGAGTGGTCCACACCACCTCCTTGTTGCCGTAGTAGTCCACAAACTGCACCTGCACCTTGCCGTGTGCCCGGCAGCCCCGTCACCTTGGCCCGGTACCAGTTGTTGTCCTTGGCGTAGCGTGCCACGCAGATCATGTCTGCAACAGCCCACCCCACCCCCAGTGTTACTGCTGCTTGACGCCCCACCCCATCCAAACCCTCCCTTTCACAAACCCACAACAGCTGTTGGATTGGGAACATCCATCATCCATCCAGCCTTCTGTCTCAGTGTCATCAAGGTGTCTATGCATGCAGAGAAGTCTACATATGCTACACCACTCTGCCAAGTTGTGAGACCACTCTGCGCATGATTCAAGCTGATGGGTTTACGAATCAATGACCAAGATGAGAGAATGTAAGAAGAGGGTCTCGTGGCTACCACTTAGCAGACGCCGACTGACCTACCTAACATTGGCTGTGCCATTATTATTATGTGTTTGTGGAGAGTGTACACATGTACGTGTGTGTGTGTGTGTGTGTGTGTGTGTGTGTGTGTGTGTGTGTGTGTGAGTTATCAAGCATTGGGGGGGGGGGGGGGGCTGCATTTTCTGTTAAAATTTGCGCTACCTCTGTTCCACCAAAGTTTCTATCAAAAAATAAGAACAACGTGGACAATTTTCTAAGCATACAACCATGGTGATAAAACTCTCCATGTCAGTTTTCAGGCATGGTCCTTAAAACAGGCCATGACATTTCAGGATACATAAGGTGCTGTCATTTAACGATGAAACGTGTGTGTGTGTGTGTGTGTGTGTGTGTGTGTGTGTGTGTGTGTGTGTGTGTGTGTTGTGTGTGCGTGCATGTGTGTCTTTTTCTCTTGTTTTTCTTAACAGATTGTAAAAATGAATATAAAAGAACCAGAATCACTAAACACTACATAGCAACACTTACTGTGCAAGATAATGATGACATAAACACAAGAAAGGAAAGTACAGATTTCTACAACATTCAGTTCAAGGGAAGTTGCATCTATCGGGATTGTTACCCTGCCTCTCTCATCCCTTGTGTTACTTTCTTTACAATATCCCACCTCCTCTTCATTTCTGCGGAGAAATAGACTTAAAATTTATTTCAGACAATGATCATAACAAATTTCTGGCATCCCCAAGTACAGGACAGGACTGGGACTTTCAAGGTCTTAAAGTCATCTGTTCAATCTCAAGGATTTGGAAGGATCATCTGCATAAAAACCTTACACATACCCATCCATTCAAAACTCAAACCTCACTTCTCTCCCATTTCATTTCTAAAGCAAAGAAAGAAAAAACAAAATCAAAGAAATAGATCAGAAGGCACAGTACTGAAGAGATAGCCTAAGGAATTTGATTTTTTTATTTATGTTTTTCTCCCCCAGGGGGGAGTGGGCCGATCCTGGAGGTACTGCAATACCAGGCCAACCCGTGGCGAAGGTGGGAGCAAGCCCCTGACACTTCGCCGAGGTTCAAAAATCAGTTTAATATCGAAAGCCCCGGATAGGGGGCGTATCAGATATTAAGCTGATAAGAACAGATACTACACTTTGATCTTAGCCAAAAGGCCGAGAAGCGATACTACTACAATACAGCGGATCTCACCCGACTCAACCCTCATGTCCACTTTTTCCGAGTAGCTCTCTTTGCATACTGACTATAAAACAATCATGTAATCTCTGTGCTATGGATCCCGTATGAACCTGACACACCCACAACACTACTCCACATTATTCCATCAACTTTGTTGTTCACGCACCAATCATCAAACCCACACACACAGAAGAATTACGATCATTAAAGTGCTGAAATTTCCCATTTAAAGTCAAACACAAGCCTGTGTGCTAAATTTAGAATCACAGGCACAGGAAACCTAGCCAGCACCCCCTAAAGGCCAGTAACTCCTGTGTGGGGCAGACTGGTGTGGGCGCATGGCCTCGTTTCCACTGATAAGCCCCTGGGTGGTGTAACACTGAGAGGATTGGGGTCAGACAAGCCTGCCAGATGTGTGGAAGGGATTTAACAGCACAAGCTGTGGTGAGACTGGAAAGGGTTTTGAAAATTCAAACTGTTCCTTCTCTCAAGTCAGACGAGCCTAAAGGATGTTTATCTCTGGTTCATGGGAAACAATATAGGCCTACACACTGTAATAGATAAAACATAATACAAAGTACTTCTTTTTCTTCTTCACCTCTTGCTTTAAAAAAAACAACATTATCTTGTTTTCTCTTAGATAAAATGGATTTCAAATGGAAACAAGCTGAATTGAAAACTAGATTGTTTAAACTCTGGGTTCTTAATTTCTGTCTCTCTACAAATATAAAGATATCTGTCAGGCCATGTGGCTAACCTACTTCAGTAGTTTGAAAAAAAACACTCAGAGTTCACCAGTTCAGGAATAGGAAGAGAAGGGGACCACTGTCAGTGAGGTGTGATTGATTAGTCACGGTCAGTGACCCATTTCAGTTTCTCCCCGAACCTTCAGTGAACTAAGCTCCGAGTGTGTGTGTGTGTGTGTGTGTGTGTGTGATATGTGTGTGTGCCTGTGTGGGGCAGGGGGGAGGGGAGGGATATGCTAAAGGACTGTCGGCTGTTCTTCACGACAAATAGTTTGACAAAGGCTGCAGGAAAGAGGACAGTTTCATGTATGGAAAACGCCCGTTTTTATCTCAAGTTTTTAAAAAGCCCATGACCTTAGTAAACAGAGAGAGTGTACATGGTGCATGTGCTTATTTTTTTTTTTTTTTTTTATCCTCCATTTTTATAACTTCTATATCTTTCCAGAGATTCATAACATACATAAACCAAAAAATTCAATTTGAATTCATACTTTCATGAATTCACTACAAAGTAAAAAAAAAAAAAAAAAAAAAAAAAAGGGGGGGAGGGGGGGGGGGGGGGGGGGCTTACTGGTGGGAATCATGAGTCTATAATCAGCCTTCCCTACACTTTTACACAGCATGATACCCAGAGATACAGATCTTAAGAACTATACACAATAGCTTTTACTTAACAACCATGTTAATCTAATAAACTAATTCAATTAAAAGAACACCACTAATGACTAATCATTAAGAGCAGAGTAGAAACTTTCTTTTGATTGCATTTTCTCCCCCTGGGGGGAGTGGGCCGATCCTGGAGGTACTGCAATACCAGGCCAACCCGTGGCGAAGGTGGAGCAAGCCCCTGACACTTCGCCGAGGTTCAAAAATCAGTTTAATATCGAAGCCCCCGGATAGGGGGCGTATCAGATATTAAGCTGATAAGAACAGATACTACACTTTGATCTTAGCCAAAAGGCCGAGAAGCGATACCTCAACACCACACCAGATCTCGCCCGACTCAACCCTCATAGTCATATTTTCCAGGTAGAGCTCTTTGGATACGGACTGCAAAAACATCAATTTACTTTTGCTTTGTGGATTTTCTATAACCAATACAAGAACACTGAATCATTCAAAATAATTCATTCTACATTGTTGTCCACACAACAAAATTCTAAACCTGCACAAAGCCAGGTTACAGTCCAAACACACTACCAGAACTCTTGAAAAATCAAGCAGTTGCCTGCCTGTATTCAAAAATAGAATCACCCAGTAGAGGTCTAATAGACCAAGCATACCAGGGGAATCAACTCCGGAAGGAGCCCACTTTTGACACATTGTCTCCCTTGAGAGGCAGGGAAGGGAGCAAAGGGGCTGGATTTAATTATGGGTGGTGGTGAAGGTTGTGAGGAAGGGGGAATGGGCATGGGGTGATGGGTAGGGAGGGAGTGGGGACGTAAATAATGGGAGAAGGAGTGGGAGTGGGGGTGGGTGGTGCTTGAAGGGGGAAGGGGGCCAACAACAATGAGTGAAAGTAGGCAGTCAACCGTGACAAGCTCTAGGACCGAGAGATGCTTTTCAACGGAGCGTTACACATTCCAACCACACTGACTGAAACAAGAACTGCCTAGCTGATACAACTGAAACCCTGGAGCAATGCATTCAAGCTCCTGGACAGTGGGGAAAGTGGTTCTACTGAGCAATCCAGTTATGAAAATCTTGAGAGAGAGAGACAGAGAGACAGACAGACAGACAGAAGGCTAGGGGGGAAGGTTATTTCACTGGAAATAACTTTGGTGTTCTTTTTAGCAAATATCATCACTAATCCATCAAAGAAAACACAACTGATAAATGGGTGTGGTTGTCCCACCCAAACCCACCATTCCCCCCAACAAAAAGCAGCAAAATGAAAAATTTTTTTTTTTTTCTTTGGTTCCAAATTCACTGCTACATAATTTTCTCTGTCTATACAAGTTGATTTTTCATCATACTTAGGTCAGGGAAGTTTGTGATATCAAACAAACAATAAAGAGAGGTACCATTATTAAGGGGGGGGGATCTATCACACTAATTTGTTCTCTAAAACCATGTAATTACGAGGAGATCAAAACTCAAAATGTTACAGATCATTTAGTAAATACCCAGGGAGAAAGAAAGAGATCTGATATTAATTATGTTTTTCTCCCCCAGGGGGGAGTGGGCCGATCCTGGAGGTACTGCAATACCAGGCCAACCCGTGGCGAAGGTGGAGCAAGCCCCTGACACTTCGCCGAGGTTCAAAAATCAGTTTAATATCGAAGCCCCCCGATAGGGGGCGTATCAGATATTAAGCTGATAAGAACAGATACTACACTTTGATCTTAGCCAAAAGGCCGAGAAGCGATACTATTCTATTATGGATAATTCCACCCGAGTCAAATGTCCTGCTTATATTTTCTTGGTAGTTTCATCATGGCTACAAATACACAAAGATAAATAGGAAAACCAGTTTTCTTACTTCATATTTAGACAAATACACTACTAACAAATGATATCATTTATATTGTTGTTTGAACTGCAATTCTTAAGCCCTAGTTTTAAACTAGAAATCTCCACAATTCCTTGGTCAACAATCAAGGAAATGCTATATGCCCTAAAAATAGAAACACACACACACAAGAGGAAACACAACTCCAGCAAGGGGAAAGCACTGTGTGGGCCTGAAACTGATACAAGGGGCTAGGCCAAGGGAGGCAGGAGAAAGGGGAAGGGGACAGGAGTGAGTGGGAGTGAGGGGGGGGGGGGGGGGGGGGGGGGGCTTAACGACTTAACAGCAGGAGGGTTGGCTGGGTTGAAGGGCCAGGGAGCTGAGAATGAGAACAACGGACAGCTGGTAGAAGAGGGGAGGCAAGCCAGTGCAGAACAAATCCAGGTCATGTGCCTGCTGTTGCCAAAGTGTCAGTGTAGAGCCTGGCTCTTTTTGCCTTTCCTGCAGCAAGGGAGTGTTTAGCATCAAGGTCAGCCTACGGGGCCGAGTGGTCCTTCAGATAACATCAGCCAGCAGCTGAGTTCGTTTTACACACTGTGGGTTGAATGACTGATGAACAGTCAGGGACTCCCTGCCACTTGAACCCCTCCTGATCCTATAGTTAAACAGTACTGTGTGCACCAAGTACAACGAACAAGGGGGGGGGGGGGGGGGGGGGGGGGAGGAGGAGACTGTTTGAACTGGATGGGGGTGGGGGAGGCAAGAGGGGGAAGGAGAGAATGTGAAATCCACTGAAAATCTAGAAGCATGGTTGCCATTAACAAAAAAAAAAAAATATTTAAAAATAATGCACCAAGGCTTTCCAATGCGGACTTGGAATGTGTGTGTGTGTGTGTGGGGGGGGGGGGGGGGGGGGGGGGGGGGGGGGGGTAGTAGGGACATATACATCATTATTTGACCAAAATATGTTGTGTATGTGTGTGTGTGTGTGTGTGTGTGTGTGTGTGTGTGTGCGTGCGTGTGTGTGCATGCGAGCATGTACATGTGTGCTCATGCGTGCATGCCTGTGTATGCACACCCATGTGTGTGTGTGTCTGCAAGTGCGTGAATATAAATTCATTTGTGCTATACTGCCGTTTAACAAAACAAACTGCAGGGGCAAAGTACGTGCTAGCGAATTATTTCTCTGTCATTCATCATGGCAGACTTACCAAGATTTGGGAACACATACACACACACACACGCACACTCACACACACACACACAGCACACACACACACACACACACACACACACTCAGATGATGGAGAAGGGAGTAACGGACAGGAGGAGGTCAGAATGCGCATGGAGAAGTATGCGTTAAGAGTAATCATTACAAAAGCATCCCTGACAGCACATGGCAGCCACTTGGGAGAAGAAGCCAGGAAAAAATTGAAAAGCAGGAAAGCCGGGGGTCCACAGGGCCGACTAAGGCCCCGTGGTAGGGTCAGGGGTCAGGAGGCGAGGCCCCTTGAAGCCAACAGGTTTCTACACTTTTTGATAAGTCAAGTCTGGACATTTGGAGATGCCTTCTCTCCTTTTTACCATGTTTATCTGCAAGGACATCACTACAACTGACATTAATGTTGCTGATCTGTGTGTGCAGCAGAGTTCACTTAGTTCAAGAAACCGGGGGCAGCAATAATTTTTGTTGACTGTACTTTTGAATCTACCACTTCTGAGACTTATGAAGGCAGTTTGCAGTTTGAACCAAGAAATAGCTTGTGGTGACCAAAAATTTCAAAAAACTTCAACCAAAAACGTGTGTGGTCTTGTTCATTCCTTCAGAAAGTTGCGTCTGCAACCCTGTATCTCAGGGGGAAGGGGGGTGGGAGTGGCATAAGCATGGGATAGAGGCTATTGGTGGAACAGGTCTGTGACTTGGCTCATTGACTTAAACTGTCAAGTTATATAAAACTGATACTTGGATTTAAACCTTGAATCCCACACGTGTGTACTTTTCAGAGTCTAGAACATTTTCAATAAATTACAAGGAAAATTAAGACTATGAACTTCTGGGCACAAGTTTCATTTCTGGTGAAGCAAAAATGAATGGTTGTATGAAATGTCGATTTTTTTTTTTTTTTTTTTTTCAATTTTCTGCAGCAGGTTTTGATAAACCTTATATACCAGTCTCCTGATAGTCATAAATCAGGCATGAAAAATAAGAGTTGTACGATCAGTGGGCAAGACTGCTTGCTGAAATAAATCAAGATAAAAACCTGTCATATAAATGGAATGTTTTAAAAAATAGAGATTGAACAATATTTCTTCATTTTGCCTATTAAATTAACCAACTGGTGCTTTGTCACACGATGAAGAACCAGGAATCACAAACTGCCCATTTAAAGTGGCCTTTCAACTCCCATTAACTGGCAAAATGAAAGCGCAACGAATTTACTTATATTTGTAATTTGTCAGGATAACACTTTAAATTTTTTTTTTCTTTTTCTTTTTCTTTTCCTTTCTGCAAATAATTACAGGCCTGTTTACGTACACCATCTTGTTGAATTTAGCTCCTATGATTGGCGAAAGTAGGACCAATATAATGAACTAAAAAGTAAAAAAAAAAAAAAAAAAAAATGGAAAAAAATTAATGAGATGAGATCAATGAGTGATAATTGCACCTGCAGACTCCAACCACCAAAGAGAGACAACTCTTGCTAACTTCACATTGATATTGTCTTTTTCATATTTTACTTTAAAAAAAAAAAAAAAGAGGAGAGAGAAAAATGTATATGGCGAGAAACTCTTACTACTCCCCAACTAGGCCAAAACCTCTCTCTCAGCATGAACTGATTTGCTCACAAAAGTAAACAAAAAATAATAGAAAAAATAAAAACAAAATTAAAAACAAAATCAAAATCAACAAAAGGTTTTTCCTACCCTTTTCTCCTCTCCCATATAATAATAAAAATGCCATTTCTTTCAGCCTTACATTTGGATCCAGATCAACGAGAGGATCCAGTGTCTATTCAGTCCTGGCAGAAGTCTCGTGTTGACCAGAGTGACCTACCTTCCTGTGCGTTCCTGCCTCACCACGTACTTTTGTCCACACACATCCGAACCAGTTTTTTTTTTTCCACACATGCATTCATGGACATACAACCAATCCACACATGAATAAATCTGAGCCCACATGATGATTCCCATACGATGATGAAGACCATGAGAATCACAAATACTTACTCAAATCCTGAAAGTAACATACAAAAGGAGGGAATAGAGTGAGAGACAGAGGGATGAAAGACGAGAATGAGGACCCGAGATCTCTTTGAAATCTTGATAGCACAAAGAAATATTCAGAGAACGAAAAAGTTACCCTGCACATTTTCAAGATGACATGGTCATTAGTGAATCTATCTGTGAACCAATCATTGCGTCTGCTGTGCTCACAAAGCAGCAAGAAAACCAATCAGGAGATGAGGAGGAAGACAGGATGTATAACACACTAAGGCCTGTTCACTCTTCAAACGAAATCTGTCACACCCAGTGAGTGTTAGCTCTTACCACTGGTGGCCTGCCTACACCTCCAAGTCTGCCTTGGTAGTAGAACCCCAATTTTCAAAAGTACAACAGATGTTTTTTCAACAGTATGAAGGGAGCAGCATTTCCACAAATGAACTGTTCAGGTCCTCACTTTCCCTGACCAGATTTACGGTTAACCGACACTCTCTATCTAAATGTTTTAAAAAAAAAAAAAAAAAAAAAAAAATTGTTGCAAAAATAAAGTCTAGTCACAAGTGATTTGACTGATATTTTCTGAATATGACCCAAACAATTATAGTTTGGGATCATCATTATCAATGAATTAAAATCTATACAGACTAGATATTCACTTTAAAAGTATAAACCAAGATGAGTCCACGGGGAAAATATTTAAAAACATAACAAAAACATCTATGTACAGAAATTTTGATGGGTTGGTAGTCTGCAGATAAGCATTAGCTGGGGTACCCAATTTTAGACGTCAAACGGTTTTTGTGTCGATCATCATCCCCACCATCATCCTTTACCTCCCCCCCCCCCCCCCCCCCCCCACCTCCCAAACTGACATATCTATCAAACACAGCTCACTGTAATCCTTTTCTTCAGCACAGGATGTCCCCCCACCCCCCTTCGTGTGCTTCCACAGGTACTGCTGACTACCAACTGCTGATTTTTACTTGTTTTGATGAGAAAATGCCAGCAAGCTTTCCCACTCAGCTTTCTCGTTTGTCGTAATGGCACAGACAACGTTATATAGGTACCCAAGGTCTGACCAACACATCCGGTTAATGCACAGGTCAGACATGTGTTTTTCTCTCATCTTTGTCCTTAACTCGTTTATCCGTCACCTGCACACCATGTGCAGCATTGTCTCAAAACTTAGTAGATGTACTGTTGCATATATGGACTAGTCCACACGCAGTGACACCTCCTAGATGGAACTGAAACTGAAACTTTCCAAGTGCAGGGTTCCTACAAACTCCCATAAACAAAATTCAAGGAGTTTTTAACGGAGTTTTTTCAAGGGGTTTTTTTTTTTTTTTTTTATTTCAAGGCTACAATACTTGCGTAAAAATTGAAAAAGGAAAAATGGCAGTTTGAATTATTTTTTTCATCAACCTGAACACAGAAAAATCAAACTGCCATTTCTTTTTTCAGTTTCTTCTATCAGAGCAAGTGTGCCAGTACACCACACATTAGAACATTAACAAACCCAGACTCTTTGTATTAAACGCCAAAACACTAAATCAGAAAAAAAATACATCCATTTGTAAGAGAACATACAGACTATGCATGGCGCGTAAGAGACTGGCCGGAAAAAAAAAGAAAAAAAAAACTAGTGAAAAAAAGAAAAAAAAATTTACAAACATCGTCGCATATGTTAAATACCAAGGGAGATCATTTTTAACTTCATCAATTGATGAAGTTACAAATTAC
Source organism: Conus betulinus (assembly GCA_016801955.1). Classification (NCBI taxonomy): domain Eukaryota; kingdom Metazoa; phylum Mollusca; class Gastropoda; order Neogastropoda; family Conidae; genus Conus; species Conus betulinus. The sequence goes on from JADBJO010002545.1 coordinate 78,006, forward strand.
CTCCCTTGATTAAATAGCAGAAAGCAATCAAGGATCGTGCTGATGTTTGTAAAAATTTGTTTTCAAATAATTTTTCATTAGCCTCAACACAGAAAAAAGCAAACTGCCATTTCTTTTTGACACATTGAATTTTTTTTGGAGCCAATGGCTTGATTTTCAAAGGTTTTCAAGGAGGTTTGTCAACAGAACCACATTATATTGGTTTTCAAAGGTTTTCAAGGTCTTGAAATTCGCTGTCAGAATTCAAGGAGTTTCATGGAGCATACGAACCCTGAACTGTGACATGCACCACATGCGCTAGGGAGGAAAGCCTACTGGCCAACTTCACATGTCACTTACAAATGTCCACACCAGTCTTAAGTCAACCCAGTGCAGGAGGCAGGCCTCAGCCTCACAGAACACACAAGGTCACGACAGGCCTGCCTCCAGCCTTTCCCCATTTCCCACCCAAGTGGTGTTGAAAAAGCACTCCCATCCGAGGGCAGTAGACTCTGTACAGGTGCTTGGTCTCCTGGCGGTACACTTGCTGCATGGAGGTCAGCAGCCGCTGCAGGTGCGCGTGAAACTCCTCGCTATACACCTGCAAGTACCTTGTGGGCGTGTAACTCACAGAAGTGATCTACATGCGGCCCAAACGATCAAACCTGTTAATGCTCACATCACCAATGGAAGTACACTGACCCAAAGGGCGCTGGTCACTGCTTCGCCGACTACACCAGGTAAAACTTTGTATAGACACTGAGGAGGAAGTCTACAGCGACTCTGGCATGCACTCAAGAAAAACAGTCCAATACTTGGTGACTTACTTATTCAAAGCCATCAGATTACAGACTTTTCTTTCACTAATTTCTTGATACATCATGCTGGTTATGTCTGTGAGTGGCACTCATGATGCGACTACAATTGTGTTTGCTTGCACCCCTTCATGAGGGGCAATGGCCCACACAGAATGCAATTCTCCGCGGGTCTCGAGTCTCTCTGTGCATTTCTTACTTTCTCTTTTCTTTTGATTGGCCGTCTTCAACTGCAGTGAACAGCACAAAAAGAAAACAGAAAAGGTCTTCTGCCTGTCAGTACTCTTCATGTATTTTTATACAATGCATTCCCCAAAGTCAGTCAGTCATCACAAAAGTCCTTACTGGATCAATTTATCGCATGGCTTTTACACCAACTTGCAACAACACCTCTTTTAACAAAACCAGAGTGCTAAAGAGTATCCATGTCACATGCAAACATTTTATCAAAATGAAATGGCGGCTGGAAACATATAAACGGGCCTCAAGTAAAACTATGAAGAGAGAGTAGAAATATTACCTGCCTAACAAGAGAGAGGAATATGAACGAAAGGTCAGGGGAATGTAAACAAAAGATCAGAGCAAAATGAACAAGAAGCCTAATTAACATGAAGCACAGGATAGAGGAATACAGAAACAGGCCAGTTCAAGCCGTTGTGAAGACCATTTCATAGCCTTTCATGATATGCTAATCACTATGCGACAAGTCAAGAAACCAAAAGAAAATAACTAACTGAGCGCACACACACACACACCACACACACACACACACACAGGTATGCACATTTAATAAGAATTGATGTTTGTCTCTAAAGCCATACATATAACTTCGTAACAAAAGAATAAACACTTATCATGTTCACGATGTATTGTGCATCAAATTTCTTGTCATTTGTACCCAAGTTGACAAGATCCGTTGAGTCTTCGTTGAAATAAAGCAGGGGAGGGAGAAAGAGGTGAGGAGGGGCGGGGCCAAAACATTAATCCTATCAAGCAATCGGTCTGCTCCGACTGCAGTCAGTGTTCTGAAGCAACAACACACTACTTGGCAGTGCATGCGTCGCTGCTAAAACCACGATAGATGTGGCTTTAGCTCTTTTCAACAAAAGCGAACATGTCACAATGTGCCGTTTGCAGGTTGTTTACTCTCCAAAAATTAGTCAAAAACTGTTGATCGAAATTGCTCACTTTTTGTGGTCGT